>CM053583.1:78661277-78690817 GCA_028627135.1 Pseudochirops cupreus | reverse complement strand
TTCTGTCTCTGTCTCTGGAATTCTTGCTTATATACACACCTCAGCCAATCCCCTTCTTCCACATCAACAGGGGCTCAGCCAATCCCCTTCTTCCACATCAACAGGGGAGTTCATGCCTTCTCAACAGTGGAACAGTTTGCATCTTCCACACTTAGCACTTAGTAGTGCTAAGTATCCTGCTAAACTGATTACTATTACAGGAAGTCCCTTTTCCTCTCTGAGTCTCAGTGTCCTTACCTGTAAGACTACATTGGACTAAATGATCTCTAAGTCCCTTCTAATTCAAAATCTTATGATTTACATAGACAATAATCTGGTTCCCAAGCCTATATTTTATATTGAATTTTTAAAAATCTATCCTTAAACCCATGGGGGGGGGGGGGTTCTCAATTCTAGTGAGCTTGTATATCCAAAATACTATTACCTGGGTTAACAAAATGAGACAGGGGGCTCCTAAATAGCTTAGAATCAGATACAGAATTTCAGAGCTGGAAAGACCTCAGAGGTCATCTAGTCCTAACCATAAGTAAACAAGAATGCTCTCTACAACCGACCAAAAGTGACTATCTGCCTTTTACCTGAAGAAAATTATAGACATCTTAAGATCCTTTGGGGTTTTTTGGCAAAGATACTGGAGTGGTTTGCCATTTCGTCATCCAGCTCATTTTACAGACGAAGAACTGAGGCAAACAGAGTTAAGTGATTTGCCCAGCAAGTGACTTAGGCAAGATTTGAACCCAGGAAGATGAGTCTTCCTGACTCGAAACCTGGCACTCTATCTACCGTACCACCTAGCTTCTACTCCTATATCTACCAACAAATAATACTACAGTTCACGTTTACATCACATCTCAAAGTCTGCAAAGCACTTTCCTCGCATAGTCTTGAAATAGATGATTAAAACATCCCCATTTTAAAGATGAGAAAAATGAGACTCACAAAGGCAATATAACTTACCCTAGCTCAGAGACCTAATAAGTAGCAGGGCTAAGACTTTGGAATCCAGAATTTGTGCTCATTCTCTCCACTGGAGCACAGCTTCCCCTCAAAAGGCATAACGGTCAGCATGGGGTTTTGAAATACTACTCTATATTAAATATCTAAGTAATTTGCATTTATTATCACTCAACATTAAAAGAACTGGATATTACCCTTCTTCTAGTAATGGATTACATTTCCTAAAGAATCACATTATTTAGAAGTATGCCTGCTAATCTTCTCTTGTCCTACATGTTTTTATTCCCTACAAATAAATGGACATCCCTCCTACTCCCACCACACCGTTGCTCTTTGCAAGTAGGAAAATGAAATCTAATTCCAAATGAAACGACAAACATTCTGGGAAAGAATGAATTGGTGGGGAGAGTATGGAGCTTTAAAACACAGGATTCAACTAATTGAATCCTACAAAATTTCCCTCCAAATTATTTGCTTCAAACTGATATTATGTTCTGCATCTTTAGGAAAGGTTTCCCAAAGACTTCATTGTGATTGATGAGACACATCTAGTCAGACTCCAACTCTGCCTTATCATTAATATCCTTTTAACCTTCATGAAGACAAAACAGAGAGGATAAATCAAGACCAAGTTCTATAGCATGGACTGAAAACACAAGCTACAGAAAGACCCATCCAGCCTCACTCCCAACACCTTCCATTAGACTGTGAGCTCCTCAAGGGCAGAACCTATAGTTAACCTTTTCTTTATGTCCTGAACACTTAGCACACTGCCTAGCACACAGAAGGTGCTTAATAAATGCCTATTGACTTAACTTTTTGCATGTTCCATGTCTTCCTCCTCCTCTTCATTCTGATCATTCAATTTTATAAAGCTAAAATTTAGTCCTGAAAGTCTAAAACTATAAAACAATATGGAATGCTTACAAAATGATTAGAATTCTGCCAGGAAAAGAACTTAAGTAGTCTGTGGCCTCTTATTTTATTTTCTTCCTTGAAGGTGCTTTATCAGATTATAAGCTCCTTAAGGGGACGGGCTTTTGTCTCTTTTTGTATCCCCAGCATTTAGCATAGTGCCTGACACATAATTTAATATTTATGGACTGACTTCCAACAAAGGTACCTGAAATTTTGTTTCACTATTAAAAACTGTTGTGCTGGGGGCAGAGGGGTTAAATTTCTTTGTGGGGAGGGGGAACCAATGTAGAAGGTTTCTGGATTGTGAATTCATTAGTAGAAGAAATTCATATTATTGGGGCAGCTAAGAGGTGCAGTGAATAGAGCACTGGCCCTGGAGTCAGGAGAACCTGAATTCAAATATGGCCTCAGACACTTAACACTTTACTAGTCATGTGACCTTGAGCAAGTCACTTAAGCCCAATTGCCCTGACCTCCAAAAAAGCAAAAAATAAATAAAAATAAATAAAAAATAAAAGAAATTCATATTATTGAAACTTCCCACCACAGAGGCAGATCAGCAACTGATACATAAAGTCTTAGTTCACTGACAAGTTAAGTGACTTGCTCACTTGCCACTTGGCTAATATGTGTCCAAGGTGAGATTTGACTCCCAGAGTGACCTGCTATCAACTATCCTTTGCTGCCCCTCATTAAAATTTTATTAGAGCATTAATAAACACTGTGTTTTATTTGTTATTCTAAGTAACCTCTTTCTTCTTCCTAAGTTTCAGACATCACACATTATATCTGGGCTGGATGCCTGCAGATGTCTTTGAAGATATTATTTCATTAACTGTACATTTGACAGTTTGAAGAAGAAACGCAACTTCCCAAATCCTCACCCTTAAGTATTTTCAAGGTTCAATGGAAATTTGGCTTCGTGCATATTGGCATCTCTCAAATGACCATCTACTAAAATCACTTCTTTTATGAAAGACCGTCTCAGAAAACAAAGACTGTCTCAGAAAACAATTATTTCTTTTTATGCTTCTCCTAGCTTGCTCAAAGAGAAGAAACTACAGGGAGTTTGATTAGTATCACAAATAGATCTAAGAGTATTATTAAAGGAAGATAACTAAGCCGAGATAATCAGCCCTTCAGCTTTAGTTCCTAATCAGATAGTTCTTTGATTTTTGTTGGCTTTTAAAACATTTTTAATACCTCTTCCTGGCCTACATTTTAAAACTTTGAGCAAAAGCCTTCATAAAAATGTATACTGGGTTTATATCTGAGTTGTGTCTAGCAAGTAACTGGAATTGATCAAATTCAATCCAACAAGCATTCATTCAACACCTACAAGGTACATGACACTGTCCAAGGTCCTGGGATACAAAAGATAGAAATGGAGTCAGTCAGAATCCTCAAAGACCTTACATTCTTCTGGCAGAATACTCTGTGTATATATATATACATATATATATATATATATATATATATGAATATGAATATGGTATATGTGTGTGTGCATATGTATTTATCTGTGTCTTGTGTGTATATACATATATACACGTATGTATACATACATATATATATATACATTTTGTATACACACACAAATAAGCAAATGCAGAAATATATACAAATTGAAAGAGAGCAGTTTCAAGAGGGAGAAAGTGTTAATAACTAAGGGAAATGCAAAAGGCCGTAACGAAGAAGGTGGCACCTAAGCTATATTTTCAAAGAATCTCAGGCTTCCATGGGGCATGGATGAGAAGAAAGTAAATTCTACAAATGGGAGAGGGGGCAGAGTTCATTGCCCTAGTTTCTAAAAACTATGAATTCTTTCCTTCTCTGTTCATGTCCACATTGTAGCTAAAGATCAAAGCTGGCTAACATCCACAGCAGGGAAGACCTATTAGCAATGATTATGAAAGAATCAATGATAAAATAACTGCCTCCACGGCCAATGTCAAGTCGATTGTTTGTTTAACTCGACTCTTCTCCTTTCACTAAAGTCAATAATACTTGTCATTAAATGATGTCTTTAAAAGCATCCAAAAATAAAATGTATGAATTTCAGTCTCACACTTGAATTCATACATGCACCTCAATAAGCCATCCACATTCACCAATGTTCTAGAAATCCTGTACCATGGCAGGACAGAAAGAAAATCTTTACCACGCTGTTGATGGTCAGGCAAAAAGACCCCTACCTGTATCTGCAAACCTCAATGAAAAACATAAACCATAAATCTTATGATCTCAAAGTTACTGTCTTTTAGGGCAAATCTTTGCAGTTGTTGATCTGACTTGATTTTTGGTGGAGGATTTTTAACACTCACTGATTTGACTGGGGCGACAGATCAATAGCCTGACTGTCAGCACTGAAATATGAAAAGACAATGAAGAAAATGCTCACATTAGGTAGACCTCTGTCAAGGATTTATGGGAAGACCTGCACACCAATCCTACATGAGAGTGAGGCAATCCTACATGAGAGTGAGGCAATTCCAACCAATGGCAGTACCGATATCAGTGAGGTCATTGAAGGAGTCATTGAAATTTCAAAGTATTTTCTGAGAAGGAAGTTTTGCTTGGCTCCATAGACAATGACAATTTGATCATTTGAAAGACTACGGTCTCCTAATGTATAACAGAAGATAATCCTGTATTGCCATTGTTCTCGCCTTGGGCTATTTTCAGAAATGCATATTTATTTCTGACTTGCAAACAGCTACCAGCAAATACGCAGCAACAGTTTACATTTACATGGTGAGCAATAAAATGAATGAAACTAGAACTATTTTTTCCCCTCTCCATCCCCACAGAAGATTAACTGGTTATCATTTGTAAGGTTATTACCATGCTTTCAAGAAGTATGAGGTCTCCTGTAAGAATCATTGAAATACCTTGGACAAGAATTTTATTTCCTTCCCTCACTTATCCAGACTATCCCCAACTAAAAATAACAGTGATAAGGAAAGAAGATCAGCACTACAATAAATCACTTCTTCCCAGGTATGACCATGATCAGACTTAATTCCAAATTTTCAATGACAAAGGAGACAGTGAATGAAGCATCTACCATCTTACCTTTTCAGCATATGACATTCAAAAGCTTTGTATCTTAGAAAATTAAGTTGAAGTATATACTTTTCATCAGACATTAAAATATGATACATAGAGACTAGAAGAGGGAGAAAAGTGAAAATACAAAGAAAACCACTTTTTATGTATTGTTCTCTGCTCCCAAATCATAACACAATTCCAATACATACTGTCAGGAAGAGGGAGGCGTGAAAGGAAAAGCTTAAAAGCAGCAAGAGGACAAAGGGCACATGGAGCTGAACATAAGGTAAACAGTAGTATGTGAATGACTCCTCTTCTTTAGCCTCTTCTCTTTTTTCTCTCTCCCTTTTGCCTTTCTTTCACTTCCTACCAAAAGTTTGTCAGGAGGAATAATGCTCTCAATAGGAAGAATGATGTGAAGAATAAAAAAAATGAAATTTAATATATGCCCCTAAGTTATTAGAAAACCCAAGTTCTATACTTGGGTTTAAAAAAATACTGCATGATTAGAAGATGGGAGCTACGTGGCTAGACAACAATTTCAGTGAAAAAGATCTGGGCATCTTGTTTGACTATTGGCTTAGTATGAGTTAACAGTGAGACACAAATGCCAAAGTGAGTGCAGTATCATGTTATATTAATAATAGAAACATAGTCTGTAAAATGATGAGGATAGGTAGGTGGCAAAGTGGATAGAGCACTGGCCCTGGAGTCAGGAGGACTTGAGTTCAAATTCAGTCTCAGACACATACAAGCTGTATGACCCTGAGTAAGTCACTTAACCTTATTTGCCTTAGTTCGTCATCTGTAAAATGAGCTGGAGAAGAAACTGACAAACCACTCCAGTATCTTTGCTAAGAAAATCCCAAATGGGGTCATGGAGAGTGATACACAACTGAAACAATTCAACTGTAACAATTACAGAATGATGGTGGTGACAGTCCTGTTGACCTGCCCAGTCCATCTGAATTATTGCATTGAGGTTGGGGAACTATATTTTGTGAACCACATAAATGAATCTGGAGAATATCCAGAGGAGAATAATCAACATAATGAGGGGACTACCAGTCATGCAAAAGTAGGTTCAGATGAAGAGACTAGTCTGCTGAGCCTGAAAAAGAGAAGTATATGAGGGAACACATTAGGTCTTTTCAAAAACCTGAAAGTATGTCCTTTGAAATTTGATGTTGAAAAGGGATTAAGAGCATTCTGCATGGCTACCAAGATCAGAACTAGGAATAATGCGTAGAAGTTGCAAGAACAGAAATTTCTGCTTGACATAAGGAAAATATTTTGAAACAATTTAAACTATCACAAAGCAGAATGGACTCTCCCTGACTGAAGTCCCTCAATAGTGATTGGATGACTACTTGTCAGTAATAATGTAGAAGAGATTCTTAGGGAGGCAGGAGTTTGACTAGATGATCTCAGAGGTTCTTTCCAATTCTGACTCTGTCCTTTCCATTGCTTATCAACCAAATTTAGACAAAATATAACAAGACTCTCTAGCTACATGTTACATACCCATCAGAAGAAAATCAGCTCAGTCCCAATAACTCCTAAATAGTAGATGGAAGTTCAGCCCTGGTAAAGTAGCTTTTTAAAGTGATTTCATTTTAAGCAAGCACAACCATCCTATCATCATGCTGTTATAATTAAATACTGGTTACTAACAATGGTTTTGAGAAATAAACAAATATTAGCTTCACCAATGTGTTTGTAAATTCATGAAAACACTCAACACCATTAATCTTCCCATTTTTCCTTTAGCAATTTATTATTTAGGGCTCAGCTTTAGAAAGAAAAAAATATTCCTTTGTAAATTATTTCTAATGTGACTGTTGGTATCAGGGTCAAAAAATCAATTAGCAATGATGTCCTACTTCCTAAAATAAAAGTCCTTTGATAAATATGTAAAGATTATTCCATTTTCTCTTTACAATTTTTAGGACTCTGTCATCAAAGCTATGTAACCTTTTTCAGCCTTGACATAGCATAAGGAAATATGTAAACAATTCCATTAGCACCGTGGCATGTGTATTCAGCCTGTGTTTCTTGACTACATGTTATTTTTACTCTCTAGCTAATACCTTATTTTAAGCATGAAAAAAATCTAACCATTTCTTGAAGTAAAAATACAACTTTATTTTTTATTTGATAATAAAGAATTTATTTTGACATTAGAAACAGATCATACTTTAAAAGATCCAAAGATCCTTTTTACTTTTTTTTTAAAGCATGTGTTTAAGGGACTATCGAATCAAACTGTGGGGCAGCTAGGTGGTGCAGTGAATAGAGCACCAGCCCTGGAGTCAGGAGGACCTGAGTTCAAATTTGACCTCAGACACTTAAGACAGAACTAGTCATATGACTTTGGGCAAGTCATTTAACCCCAAATGCCCTACCTTACCCCTTCCAAAAAGAAAAAATAATAGAATAAAACTATATAAAGGACTAGGTGGAATATGTGGTTAACTATTTTATCCATAAACACCATCAATTTTGTTAGCTTGACCTCTGCTACATCACAAAAAAGCACACAGGCTTTGAGAGTTGGAAGAAACCTTAGAGATCATTGAATCAAACCATCTCATTTTACAGATGAGCAAACTGGGGCCTTAAGTGGTTAAATGACTGTTTCCACATTGCACAGTTGGTTAATGGCAGAACCATAAATAAAACCAAAGCTATAACCAAGGTGGTGCACCTGGGATTTTAGCTTAGGGTACTGAAATGTGAGGGCATGAAAATTAGACATATATATTTCTTCATCAGTAGAAATCACTGTGGTAACCAGTTCTCCCAACTTATTCCAGTGCATTTGTCTTACTTCATTCTTGCATTATTTTCATATTTATAAAGTTATTTGAAGGTACGATTCCTACTACTTGCTCAGCAGATATTTTGAGAAGCTGGTCCCAGGTTGATACCAAAATTGCTTGCCACAGCTCTGAATACAACCCAGGAGTCTCTTGGTGACCAGGGGATGCCACAGATGAGCTGAATGACAATTATTACTGAAAATATTCTCCCCTTCAACACTAAACCACCTTTTGACAGTCTTCCTGTCTTCTTCCAGAAATCCAAATAAGTAGTATTCTCTACTAGTTCTGGACCAGTTATACAAGTAACCATCTAAATCCAAGTCAACAATCTTACTCATTCGAAGTCTCAATGTTGAGTAAAGAGACAAAATCTGTATGAAAAATGGATAACTTTTAATGACCACTAATAAAAATGCTATCTCCCCCAAGACGTGTCACAAAAACACCTATCCTGTATAATAATAAGGGTTGGAAAAGATATTTAGGCAGTAAACTCTCAGCAATTGTGCTTCTAGAGATCTTTTCCCATTCCCCTCATGTGGTTCTTTAGAGCATACATCAATCACCCCGGGTTTTGGCATCTGTTCTACTTGGCTTTCTGTCACTGTACACACTTTTGTATATTTTCTAATGCACCACTGATTTGTTTCATTTTAAAACTTGGTAACTAAAAATAAAATCATGCTGAACATATTCCTTTGCATATTAACTTTAAAGAAAAATAGATTAATCTTTTAGAAATAAGCAAATATGAATGATAAATTTAGCATGTAGCAGTTGCAAAAAAAACAAACAAAAAACCTAAAACCCTGAAATTACCACTTTTTCCTTTCTCTTTATCATTTAAAAAAAATTTAACTTAAGTATATATTTTATAATTTTTTATTTAAAAAATTTAAAGGTTTAGTGAGCCTGTCAGTAATCAGTCTTATTTTATCCTGGGGACTTTAAAATGGAACTGCAATTCACTCATTTTCCACATTAAATTCCTATTTTTTTTAAATGCCATAGCAAGAATTTCCTCTCATCAAGAGATAGAACCAAAAATGATAAATAACATGGTAGGATGTCATGTACAAACTACTGTTTTCAGCAAATGGCCCAGAAGAGTAACCGCCATTTCTTCTCCTTCTATCTGATAATATGATATATTACTGAAAATGTTTCCTCCTTCAACACCCACCCACAACACTTGGTCCCCCTTTCCTCTCTCTTCTCGTAGGAGTCCAAAAATCTAGTAGAGGGATCGCCATAGTTGTTTAGTCAAGTGGCCATCCAAGATGGGTATTGGGACACCATTCAGCACACCAGAGTTGCACAATGCTTCCATATTGCCCTGAAAGGAATATATATGCAAACAAATAGGCGTTCAAGTTACACTGAATAATGAGGCAAACAGCAATTTATAAAGTGCAGTCATTCTACGCCACATTTCATTTTGGAAGAAGGAGGGCTACTACAGCCAACTGCGAACAATTACAGAATTGTCAATGGAATTCAATAAATGTTGTTTAAAAAAAAAACCTAATTATTTGTTACAATAACCAGCTACTACCGCCACTTTGTATTTGGAGATGTGTAAACTACTTCCATTCGGAATGTAATTGATTTCATTTTTATCATTTGCTCAAGTTTATGTGGTTGTCCTCATCCTAAGAGATGATAACATCTATTTTCAGCAAATTATACATTATAATTCCTCATTCAAAAGCTGTAACAGAAAACAAAATGCTAATTTCTGCTGTAAACGAAACTCTAGAATCATAATCACTCATTGTTAACACTGGGGACTAAACTGCTACTGGAAATAATAAACTACAGCAAAATGTGGGTTTGTTTAGAGTTTTCCCCCCTCCCTACCCACCCCGCGTGTTTTTGTTTTGTTGTTAGACAACCAGCACAATCTCCAACACTCTTACAGGCAGGTGATTAAATGACTCTCGCCTTCTTCCAGATACAAACCAGACTTTTCCTTTGCCCCTAAGCTATTATCTGCAGCACTATATTTCAAATCTACAGGAATATTTGCTCACAAAGCAAACAGAAGTGTAAGCTGAAAAAGAGAGCACATTAAAGCCACACACCTGCTTTTCCACATTTCATTAGGCTGCTTCCTCTACATTTTCCCTTTACATCAGCGGTCTTCTTTCCTATGTGCTTCCCCTGTGCTGGTACCCCTCAGTGATACCTTCTGGTCATGGTGAGCCTATCTTAATAGCAAGTTTCTATTCTGCTTCTGGGAAAATTTAAAACAAGTAAGTTGTCAAAGAAATCCAGAAACTTGGAGTAAATTAGGTCAATTAACCATTTTAACCTCTATAACATTAAATATGCTATTGGAGCCTTTTGGAAACAGTCTGGTTTATCTGAACAACATTCCTGAAGTTAACAATATGTAACACCACCCAATAGCATTCTCTTGCCCTATTTCTTGATAGCATAGAAAAGAAATATTTAAATACAGTTATTATCTCAAAAATGGGAATTCTTTGAAGTGACCCAAAAGTCACACTGCCTTATGTAGTAAATCATTTTACTGCTGCCCTTTTATTTAATG
Organism: Pseudochirops cupreus; assembly: GCA_028627135.1. Taxonomy (NCBI): domain Eukaryota; kingdom Metazoa; phylum Chordata; class Mammalia; order Diprotodontia; family Pseudocheiridae; genus Pseudochirops; species Pseudochirops cupreus. The sequence continues at coordinate 78,680,509 of CM053583.1, read as the reverse complement.
CCCTCTGCAGTACACATTTATCTCCACACTGGCAAAGTGTGCTCATTGATTTCCTATGGTCTCTCTGGAAGAAAGTCCTGCTTCCTTGATGATGAGTACAAAGGGTGGGTGACCCCATTCTCATTCCAATGCAAACCCTGCACTTTTACATTTCCGCTAGGGCCACATGAACGGGCAACCAGCTAAGAACTCTCTGCCCTCTTCTTCCAGAAAGCCTTGCTGTAACTACTGACATTTAATGTTGTTGTTTTTTTCCGCCTTCATACAACTATATTTCTGAAGATCACAATATAATGTTGGAACTACCAAAAGGTATTAGTTCATCATGGACACAAATGTTACCTGGTGATTTAATACAGTGGAAACTATTACCATGTGGCTCATTATTGCATAGATAATCTGCGGCCCAAATTATCTCCCCTGAAACATATCTGCTTATATTAAATGCCTAACAAAACATGGTTAGTCCACAACATTCATGAATAACAGTGATGTGAGCCTACAATGTTAAACCACTCATTCTGCAGAACAAATTTTGTGCAAGTGTTTATCAATGACATTCTGCCCCCCTCCATTATCTTTGTTATTTTGGCCAAATAGAGAATTCCTATCTCCACTTAGATCACACCTATTTGTCAGAGTAAATCTAAAAATAAAGAATATTTTCTGAGGCTAAGGCCAGACGGGGCAACCAAACCTACTCCCTTTGTCTTTGACTCTGCCATACAACTGGTTCAGTCAACAAACCAGCCAGTTCATATGGAATGAAAAAAGAATTTATTAAGTTATTTAAGTAGACATAGCTTTGTTCATAATCAAGCTACAAGCATTTATTAAGTACTTACTGTGTGCCTGGGTGCAGCCTTGTGACTGAGTTCAAGTTTTACAGAATAAATCCTTTTATTAAAGGGATTTGTTCTGTGAAGTTTGGATTCAGTCAAAAGGCCACATACTTGAGGACCTAGAGGTCCACATGTGGTCTCGAGACTAAAAGTTCCCTGCCCCTGTGCTAAGTATTGAGGATACAGAGAGAGGTAAAAATGTGGCCCCTGGTATCAAGGAGTTCACATTCTAATTGAGGAAATAATATATAAACAACTATAAACGTATAAGATAGAACCAGTGTACACAGGAAGAGATCTTAAAGAGAAGGCACTTATTTAGTAATTCAACACTAATTCCTTAAGCACCTAAAGGAATCTGTTCCTATCTTAAAGGAGTAGGGGTGGATGGGTGAGGGGAAGAACAGGAAGAGATTGGAAATCAAACCAGTTGTTTGGGGGAGAAAACATGTATATAGCTATGTTCAAAATAGGAGAGGGGTGGGGAGTGGGGAATCCCTCCCATTGAGCTGACCATGGAAGGAAGCTAAGGATTCCAGGAGGCAACCTATTCAAAGGTACAGAGATAGGAAGCAGAATGTTGTATGCTGGGAACCACGTGTAAGCCAACTGGGTTTGAACTCAAAGGACATTCAGGAGAATAGCATGCAATAGACCTACAATGGTGGGCTAGAGCCAGATTGGGAAAAGGCTTTGAATGCAAAACAGGAATCTAAATTTTACAATACAGACAAGAAAGCCCTGGTAGGGCTTCTTGGGCAATGGAGCAGTTAGTATGGCTGAACTATGCTTTAGCTAAAATAAGATCACAGAATCATAGAGAGAGCTAAAAGGGATCTTTAAAAAGCACCTAATCCATGTTTTTACAGAGAAACTGAGGCCCAGAGAAGTAAAGGCCCAGTGACACACATAGTAAGTGGTAGAGCTGGGATATAAACCTAGATTCTTTCACTCCATATTCACTACCATCCAGTTACTTTAAAAAAATAAAAATAAAAAATGGGCAGACATTACAAAAATAGGAGGGAATTTTATTCATTTTACAATGTCTACAAATAAATTACATCATCAAAATTTGTTTTTCGACGTGTACTTGGTCTAAGCAAGTTACTAGTGTAGCATAGTTAATTACTACAATGTATTTTGCTTCTCAAAATCTAAGTAGATCTTGCTCTACAAGGGAAAACATTTGTAAGGCAGCATAATGGGAGACTGACTACATCAGAGAAATTATACACATGCACCAGAATATTATAAATCTATTTTTCTCTTCACATTTCTAGCTCCATGGGCACAACACTAGAATGCCATCAGTGATTTTGGGTTGGTTGTAGAATTTCTTGACCCAACAGCATGCAAAAGTTTACTTAGTCCTTTTTCAGTCCAGATTACTCTTCCAATTTATGAACTACATGAACTACCTGTTCACAGATTGCATTCCTTAAAGACCTACTATGTACAATAAACTAAAAAGCTATCTAAAAACACATAAATATGAAGGAAAAAAAAGAAGAGCTTTTAAAGTATGGATGCATAGTTTATACACATATATTTCTGAATTTTAAGAGATCATATTTTAATATAGACTCCTGTACAGAAGAGAGACTTTGAAGACAGGACAGTCCAAGTTCGGGCTCATCTCTATGAATCAAAACATTGTCACAGCTTATGAATTGTGATGTGTCCAGAAAGGAGGGGGAAAATACGCATTGAATTCTTTACAGTACTCGCACTAGGTGGAAAAGAATGTTCCTCCCTGGGCTGGATTTTGCCTTGGCTATTCCATATTCATGGAAGTCGTGCCAAGCCAAAATAACAGGCAGTCAGCACAAGCTTTCAACAACTCACCCACATCCATTAAGGATTTTACATTGAAACTTCTACCCTGCTTGAAAAGATAGAGTGAGTACAAAGAGGCACAGGTACCTAGCTCACAAAGGTCCAGGGCCCAATTCAAAACAGTTACTGCCTACTCTGACTAGATAGTGGGCATCCCACAAGGATGTCATTTTATATCTCTAGTTTGGGAAATTTGATGGGGGCGGGGAGGTCCAGGAAGGTCCCAAATTGAGGGGACTATAGGGGAAGTGCTCTCTAAAACTCGATGACAAAGCATCTGGTTCCTGGGTAGAGGAGGGGCAAGGGGGCTTTGAGGAGGAATGAGTGATGGGAGGGGGAGGAAGATGAAAACCAAACCAGTTGCTTGTCATAGTGAAAAATGAAGGGGCTCTAATTTTCCCTTTGTAATTGACTGTATTGATATATACACAACCTGATTTGATTGGCTGATTGCCTAAAGTTAATTCTGGCAGTAAATAGTTGGTACAAGGGAACCTACAGTAACTACTGAAATCTGTTGACTACCCAGGCCAAAACACCCAGGACTCAAGATGTATTCCTGACAGTTTCCTGATAGAGGCTCCAGGCTGGAGGGTAATAGCACAAAAGACTTGCAGTTAGGAAGTACAATGTAAAAGGTGACTGGGAAAAAATCTTTACAAGAAGCTTGCAGTACTGCCATCCCTAGGTCTGAAACAGTAATTCAGAGGAGGGTCTCTCTCTTTGCCTTACGCTGCTGAGAATAAGAAACCTCATGCCAGTGCTCTTTCTGTATGTGGGGGTGGGTGGCAATTCTAATTCAAGAAATAAATTCTAAATCAGTATTATCCGTGCTTTTCTTACTACATTACTTTTCTTACTCAGATTATTCTGCAAAACTATGGCATGCAGATACCTTAAGAAATGGTTTCAAAATACTTGGCAGGGGGTCCATCCAGGCATAGAGTAAAAATGCCAAGCTTAACCTTTCTTCTATAATAGATAGAATTTATTTATATCACATCCTAGAGTCTTCCCACAAGACAAAAACTACACTCTGAGTTCTGAATATTAAATTTTCATATTAAAAACTGAAAGAGCTAAATTAAAAGCAGTTTATTTGGGAGTAATAATAAAGTGTCTTGGTTATTTCAAATGATCAAGAAATTAAGTTATCTGTGTACAAAGAAGCCTTTCTATTCTCTTTCACTTGTTTGTTTATACTGAGAGGTGTTATAATCATGGTGTTTTGGTTTGGTTTGTTTTTTTTTGTGGGAATGAAACTAATCAAAAGGCCTTATAATGCCAGGAAGAGATAGTCTTAGTGAGTTCTAGTGAAGATGCTATTGATATTGTAAAAAGGCTTCTTTTATATGACATTAGATCTGGAGAATGCATCATATCATATTGATCTGAAAATAAAAAGCTTGATTTTTTTTTTTTAGTAGTCAGCCCTTCCCTTCATAAGCACTTAAATACACTACAAAGTTGTGGGATTTTTTTTAACTGAAATACAGTAAACAAATTATATTTGAAGAGCATTGCTTTTTTTTAGTGACAAACTGAAGATTTGTAAGCTTTTTTGGCAGCAATTCAGGTAAAATCATGAAATAAGTGTTGCTCTTTTAAATTTAGGCCAAGTCTACCTTTAATAGCTCTGATAAAGCTTTAAAAATGGAATTTTATACCATAACTTTATGTTTTTTACTGCATCCAAGCAGCTAAAATAATGTTTCTCATAGTCCAATGAAGATGAATAAGACTGAGAATGCAAACTAGAGATCAATAAAGTATTATAAAATGTATACACATATGCACACCCACATACATACATACACACATACATAAACACAAGCACCTATTTCTTAGTTCTGAACATTCTGATTTGCTGTGTTTAGCACCTACCAACTTAGTAGGCTTACCTTTTTGCATTACCCTATAGAGATTCTCCAATATGTCAATTTCTTCTCCCTAATGATGCAGGTATCTCATTTGTTTCTGTATTTTGTCTGAAAAGTTCATATAATCCCATTTTTTAAAAAAATCAGTATTTCAAATAATATTCCTTTTCCCACCATACAATTAAACTGCAGTAGCAGTAACATATACCTTCCAATATCACCGAGAGCTAACCAGACGCAAAAGGCAACACCTGCAAGCCTTTCACTAATTCTATCTGCTTTTCTTTTCAATATGAACATTTTTCAATATGAATATTTTCCAAAAAAAAAATGTTTAAGTTTAGGGAGGGGGTGATTTTCCCCTAAATCTTGTTAAACTAACTTTATAAAAATGGAACTGGTCTAGACCTGTTTTTAATGTTTCTATCTTTTTTTAAAAATCTTCCTTTTCTTCTCTTTCTCCTTCCACCATTTCCTTTTATACTCCCCCCCCCACCCCCACCCCCACCCCCACCCCCACCCCCTTCATCCTACCCACTTCCTTTGGTTTCTAAGGAGGTTTCACGTGATTGCCAGTCTTGCAGAATCAGGCAAAACAGCCCTTCCTAAAATCTTTCAAACAGCTTGTTTCTTTACATCTCAGTTTTTTCAAACGTATATAGAACATTATATAATTGTAATTCTGTGCCATTTCATGTGTCATTGATATGTTTTCTCCACTCCCTGCCTTTTCGAAAGCAGGAGTACCCTGGGCCACCAGGTGCAGGCCACAGGCAACACACTGTAAACTTATCATAATGCATCTGGTTCTTTGACTAGTTGGGCGCGTGGCGCTGCTGAGGAATCACGATTTCTGATTTTGACAGTCCGTGGTTTTCAATAGGAGAATGTCCTCACGGCGTGCAAGGCTAATTTTGACTCACGTTAGGTTTATAGAAAACCAGCCCAAGAAAGATCCACAGACGACACACACTGCACACACTCGGAACGGCAGGCTTTGCAAATCTTTTAATTGTTTTTCTATTTGGAGCAGGATAGGGGAAGTTAAGAAAACGGGGTGGGGGGGGAGACACAGTTCTGCTGCTAATAAGCAAAACTGAGTGACAATCCCACAGCCTCCCTTCAGCTAGCCCCCTTCAATCCTGTGTACTCTGGGGAGCTTTTTCCATTACCCACCCCGCACCCCACAAATCACACGCATCTTTTTTCTTTCCCTGCCTCTCCATCCCGCAAAACTACAGGGTCGGCCAAGCTAACATCAAGGCTTCTGCCAGACATCAAGTGCCTTCCAAGTTTCTACTAATAGATTTGCCTCTCTGCCTCTCTCCACCCGCTTGCTTGCATGCTTCAAACCCCAGACACCAAAGTTCAATATTTATTGGGCTGTTTAAGGGCACACATGGGTCGGAGCTCCAAAACTTCCCCCAGTCCTTCCCCAAGGAATAAAAAGAAGACGCTGTTCAGACTCCCTCCTCCCTCACGGGCAGCAGCGGCGGCGGCAGCCGCGGCGGCATTGGCATTGCTGCCTGTCTGGGGCTCTCTTCCGCCTGCTAGTTGCTTCTACTGCAAGAAGAATTCTCCAAGGCTCCCCCGGCCGGCTTTATGTATTATTAACTCCCGTGGCAGTGTGTGGTTTCTTGATCCCTCGCTATAGAGGTGAAACCTTAAACTGGCAACTGCTAGTTTGGGGATTTCAGTTTCCTGGAAACCGATGTGCTGGGGGTGAAAGGAGAGGTGGGGGGACTGAGGTGGGGGGGGCGTCGGGATAAAGAAGACTGTACGTTTTTCCATGAGCTCAGCAGAGCATGCTGCCCACCAACAGGGGAGGGAGAGCGCGCGAGGCGAGCGCGCGAGGAGGAAAGTCAGCCCCGCGGGCTACTGGACAAGGGTGGCGAGCTCTCCTCCTCGCATAGTGGCGCCCCCCCCCCCCACGGCCCCCTGTGGCCACACATACACACGCACGCACGCGCGCACGGACACACGCACGCGCGCACACCGACACACACCCCGACACACACACACACACCCCGACACCCCGACACACACACACACACACACACACACACACACACACACACACACACACACACACACACACACACACACACACCTCGGCCCGTGCGCGCTCCGCCTGACAGGCACGAGGACACCTGACCTGGGAATCCCACGCGCTGGAGGCCGCTCCAAGCAGGCGGCACGTTGCTGCCTAGCAAGTTGGACGCAGCATCTCTCCTTAATTTTTTTTTTTCCTAAGGCTTTAACTTTTCCCTTCGCCAGCCCTCTTGCCTCCATCCCTCCAACACATACACACACGCACACACACACGCACATACACACATACACACACTCAGACACACACTCACACTTCCTCTACCTCCTCCCGGTCCTTACCTCGTCCCCTCCCTCTCTACTTCACCGTGTAGTTTACAGATGACAGATGCTTGGAGACTTTCACCAAACAAGCAGTGGGGGCAGCAGACTACAACAGTTACTTAATTAAAAGGCTTTTTTCCACCCCCCGCTCGGGCTCTCTCCTAGGCTCCCAGAATAGCTTTTACACCAGGAGACACGATGCACCCTTGCTATCTCCTCCAGGTACCCACCCGGTTTGTACACCCCGTCTGCCTGCTCCCTCCCCCCCTTTTTACGGTATCCCCTCTCACTTCGACGACTCTGCCCTCCCCCGGCACCCCCAAGGCAGACTGACATGTACACCTAGAGCCACAGAGCAGCTCCCAGGGAAGGGATGCAGCCAGACTGCATTGCACAGTCATCAAAGTTAAGTGGGGGTGGGAGGGGGATAGGTGCGGGGGCGTAGAGAGAAGCCTCAACTACTCCCACCCAGACGGGGTGAGGGATGCTTTACTTGCATATGCAGCCATTTTAGGGGAAGAAACGAGTTGGGGGCGGGGGGGGGGGGAATGGGACAGGGAAAGGGGGCGAGGTTCCACTGACTGTGAGCAGCTTGGGGCTTGGATCCCACCCATCCACCTCCAGGTCCCAACTAACAGGCAACCAGGCTGCAAGAAAGAACGGGCAAAAACCACCGAAGGAGACTTAAGAGGTTTCGCTTGAGTTGCCTTGTTGTGCCTGGAGTTGTTCGGGGTAACGCACCAGCTCCATCCTCTGGATCTCGCTGGGGAGAGAGGGGGTGGCTACTGACGGGAGGGGGGCTACTAAGGGGGGGGGGAAAGGTTGTGAAATTGATAGAAGATTAGGGAGGGCGGGGGAGGGAGGGGCGAGAAAGACCCATCGCGATTGGAAAGCTATCATTCCTATCCCCCTTTCCACGACGTTCCGTTTTGCAGAAACACATACACAGACTGAGCAACCCACTTCGCCGCCGCCACCCCCCCCCCACTTCCCTCTCCAGCCTTTTGCATCCCCGTGGAGTGCTAAGTGGGTTCGCGACAGGGAGGAGAGGAGGGGACCGGGGTGGAGGGGGGTGCGGGAGAGAGAAAAGAAACAGCATCAAGCCACGGGGCTCTTACCTGGTTGTAGGAGGTTTCCCAGGAGGAGCTGTAGTTGTAAAAGAAAGAGGAGAAGAAGGCATCTTCCGATAGCCCGCAGCCTGCCATCCTCTGGATGCAAACAAAATGGGGAGGAAAAAAAAACAACACAACAACAAAAAAAAAATCTCTCCAAAAAGGAAAAGAAAAGAAATGCAAAAGGAACCTCTCAACTCTTCTCCCTTCCTAGGATTTTTCACTGATGCTGCCGTTACTAAAGACTAAACCTAGAGGTTTGCCCTGACTTCTGCTGCCGGGCTGCTGCCGCCGCCGCTGCTGCCGGTACGGGTGGGTATGTGTCTGTGTGTCTGTGTCTGTGTGTCTGTGTGTGCGTGCGTGTGTGTATTCAGAGGGGGAGAGAGGAGGGGAAGAGATAAGGAAGGGAGAGAAATGAGAGACTGGATGGAGAGCAGAGAGAGAGTGTGTGTATGTGTGTGTGCGTGTGTGTATGTGCGTCTGTTTGTGGAGCTCACTGAAGAGCCAAAGCCTGAAGACGGAGCCGTCACGTGGGGCGCGCTGACTCCGCTGCTGGGGACAGCCTGTACTACAGACCCTGCTACTAAATCACCCACAGCCGCACGACCTTTACATCCCCCCCACTGCCGCCCCCCCTTCTCGCGCCCTGCCTCCGGGCCAAGGCTGGCAGGCTGCGTAAAGGAACTAGTGGGGCGCGTGCTGGACCCGCCGCTGCACCGGCTTTGGGGGGCGGGGGCGAACTGGGGGCGGGGGGGGGACCGAGAAGGGAAAGCGTCGGGGGAGGGGTAGGACGCACAGGTGCTTTTCCTGCCGCCCCGGGGATTCAGGTCTCTTTCCCCATTCCCTCTGTCTCCAAATCCGAGTTTCATTCTACTCTCATTAAAGACTTTTAATTCTGGCGATGCCTTCTTGTGTTGTTCGCTTTTCATGGACAAGGCAGAGCCTCCCTCCCTCGGGGACGTGATTTTACACAGTTAATACGTCGGGTTTTCTATCTCCCCCCCACCCCACTTCCCAATACACTTATGCAGCAGCCGACGCCCCCTGCGAACCCCAATACCTCCCATCCCAAATTAAACCCCACTTCCTTTTCCCCTGTATGCTATAGTAAAGCTAAGTCTATGCTACATCAAACTAGGCTAGGCAGAGAATTGGAAAGTAGATTTAGGGAACAATGCTGCCCCAGCAGGGAGAAAGGCTAGATGGCTTTAATGGGTCTTTTCCATCTCTAGTCTGGCATTCTGTTGATTTAACTGTAAAAATAACATGAAAATAATTTTTTTTAATGTTCTAACCTTCTTCACTAAGATCCAGTCAGTATTATATAAGGAGATTTATTAAATAGAGCCCTCTCTTAGATTTTTTTTTTAAGATAGGAATAATATGAACATTTTCCTGAGGCAGAATTCTAGGACCATCCCTGCCTCTCTCTCCTAATAAGTGGGTAGCTGAAAGTAACATCTGCAGTGACAACTTCCTTTCCTCTTGGCCTTTCACTTTCCATAAAGATGCTCACAATAAATAAAACTAGTAGAGAAATGACTATGTTCATATCAAAAAGCTCTTACAAACAATTGCACCTCCAGGAGGAAACTTGGGGAGATATCTTGAAGATAAATAGAATACATATTTTTCCTGATTTTTCCATAAACTGTACATTTTTATGCAAACATATGTGTTTTCCCAAGAGTTCAACTGTTCCTCTTGTAAATTCCCCACTTGAGGTCATAATCCTCTGTGACATAAACATTTCCACAGCAACTCCAGTGATGTCACAAATATAATGCTGTGATTTCAGATGGGAAATAAAACAGGACTAAAAAGTACCTTAAGGAAGAAAGACACTATTTTCTTTCCAATGGCATCAGCAATAATAGAAATGCAGAAGACAAGGCAGCAGAGATCTGTCTAAATGTCTGTCTTTTACTAAGATGGTCAACACATGTTTTTCAGAAATATATCCACTGATCTTTAAGAAAATAGGTTGTCACTCTTTTGTATGATTGTGAAGGAAGGTGTTTTGAACTGCTGGTCCCTAATGGGAGTGGTTAGGACAGATTTCAATTAAGAAAACAGAATTTCCTGAAATTGGTGTCCAAATCTGACGTTAGAAGAACATGCAGAGGCACATTTTAATGCCTTCATCCTAAAGCTGAACAGTCCTTGAGAAGCTTTGAAGATAAAATAGTTTTCAAAATTAACATGTTCCCAAAAATTACATTCAATTCATATCCATACCCACATGCCCTCAGCTCATTTTCCATTCTTTCTTCCTTCCCCCATATTACCAGACTAAGAGAATGTAAAGACCATCCACAAAGATTCTTTACCCCCATCTATCTCCTGGGAACCATAAAAAGGAGGGAGGAAGAGAGAAAGAAAGGTGTCTTGAAATATTTTCAGGCCTAATGTTCAATTTTTTTTCATTAAATTCTCTACTTTATTTCAATTTAGACACACGAATTTATTTTCTCCTTCAAATGGGGCATCTCTAAATTTCTTGACTGTTATTACATTTGTACTTTTTCTGCTCAGATTTTTGACTTCATTTTCCAAGTGTGAAAGTCCCTTCCACCAACAGATCTTAGAGAGTTGTCTGGGACGCTGAAAAGTTAAATGACTTGGCCAAGGTCACATAGTCAGTATTCAGCTATCTACTACACTGCACAATCTTTTTTCACTTTGTCCATAGGTTCATTTTAATCTGCAGCTCAAATGGTTTTCCTGAGCTACTGCCCTATAAAGATGTAACTAGATCTAATTGTGCTTGGTCACAGCCACAGGCCCTTTTCACAGGGAAAGGGTAGCCTCGTAAACAACAGGTATACAGGACTAGTTCTTCCAAATGGAATCAGAGAGTTTGGTCACCCTATGACAGATTCAATGATTTCTGAGGTTCCTTTCCAGGTCTCATATCATAAACATTGGAAGACAAAGCTCTTCCTAAATTTAATGAATTTCAGTTCATTAACCAAACCATATTCTGTGAGCATCTATAAAGAAGTCTGGCCTCAAATCAACATTTTGCTCACCCAGTTCCTTTTTCCTTTTTTTTTAAAAAAAAATTGAGGCAGAGGGTGGGGGTGGGGAGCAGCATTCCTAGACTTCTGTTAATGCCTTTCTGATTACTTATCTTCCCCTACTCCTAGGTGAGCCCCCAGGGCCCAAGGATTCCCTTTCCTTAACCCGGGAAAGTTTGCTAACCTGTCACTATTCAGTAATTGTGGGAACAATAATATGAAGGTTTGTTTGTCATTTTCAGGCTGCACAAAAACAAGCCACCTCCTCCTTCTGGGGCCCAGCACAGATGGAGTAACTCCCATGAGAGACCAGGAAGCAGAGAGCGCTCATTGAGAAAAGATCATCTCCAGACAGTTCCCCAACCCCTGGTTATGTGGCATTCAATTTTTTTTTAATGGTGGAGGGGAGAACTGAGTATTTTGTTATCTAGACTCTCAAGAAAAAAAAAAGAGGTCAGTTGTTGACCACCTTCTCTGAGGCCAGCCAAGCTTTCTTTTGAACTGGTTAGGGTATTCTTATGAACACAGGATGATTTTTAAGGATGAAAATGTTTAATTTAAAATTGTTTATTTGAATTAGTAAGAAAATTCATCCTTATTCAAAAATACTTCCCCTAAGAAATGTCCTGCTGTAAGTTCCATATATTTTAAACCACTTAATAAGCCAGATAATGATAGTTCATTTTCTTTGTTTATAAATGAGGTACATTAACCCTGTCAAGCCACCAGAGTACCATTTAGTGAATGGCTGCTCCATTGTAGAGACAGAATGGTCCAATTGTTGCAGTTGTGTTTAACAATCACAACTTTGGCTAGGCCTGTCCATCAGAAGCAATTTAATACCCATCAGAAGCAAATTTAATGCCAAGCAGAAGTTGATTGGGCCCAGCCTATCTGCTCCTTGATACTGCTGAGATCTGCTCTCTTACATGATCATAAAAACATCCATTATAGCATTGTATTCAAACCACAAGAAAGGAAACCAAGAGGCTTCCTAGCCCCAAGGAATTTACAGCCCCAAAGAAAACAGATTTTGATAATTAAGATAACTCCTTTGTGATATAAATTCAGTACTTTGCATCCTACAAAACACTTTCCTCACAACAAGATGTGAGTAGAGCAAACATTTCTTATTCCCATTTTTCAGGTGAGAAAACTGAGGTTTAGAGATGTATATGATGTCACAGAAACAGGTGGAACAGAAACAGGACTTGACCTCGGATCTTCTGACTCTTTTCAATACAGTGCTCTTTCCAATATTTCTTGCCCTGATTAATGAAATGAGCTGTTTTGTTCAATGATGAGCTTCCTGAGCACAGAAGTATTCAAGTAAAAACTTTTCATTCTGTAGAAGGAATTCTAATATACAAGACAATATACATTTCAGTGCAAAATTGTGTGGTACAGTCAAAATATGTTCTGGGAAGATTAATGACTGAAGAAATAATATTAGCCAACATTTATAATGCTTTAATATTCGCAAAGTGATGGCTAATGTTTAATGTGAAGGTATCTGTAGAACCTATATGGGATTGCATGCTGCCATGGGGGGAAGAGGGGAGGAAAAGGAAGGGGGGAAATTTGGAACTCAAGGGATTGTGGAACTGAATGTTGTAAAATAAAAGTAAATAAATAAATTTTTTTAAAAGATTTGCAAAGTGATTTATATTTATCTCATTTAATCCTGGCAACAACCCTGTGAAGTAAGTGACATTAATGTCTCCATTTTGTGTTGCTCAGTCGTCCAATTTTTCATGACCCCAAGATACTGGACTGGTTCACCATGTCATTTTCTAGCTCATTTTACAGATGAAGAAACTAGGCAAACAAGGTTAAATGATTTGTCCAGGGTCACATAACTAGTAAGTGACTGAGGCCAGACTTGAACTCATAAAAATGAGTCTTCCTATCTTTAAGATGAGGATGCTATCCACTGCACCACCTAGCCACCCCATTTTGCAGATGGGAAAATTAAGGTAGGGAGAGATTTGAACCCATTCTTACAACTTCCTGGTCCTTTGCTTCAGCTATAAAACTAGTAGTGGTCTTAGGATACTCTTCATTGGTGAGACAATATTCAGAGTACTATATTCAGTTAGTGGTTTCGAATTTTAATAAAGAGATTGAAACCATGTCCAAAGGAAAACAACCAGAATAGTATGGGGATTAGAAACTATGTCACATGATAGATGTCTGAAGAAGCTGAAGATGTTTAGCCTGAAGAAGGAAAGAGGATGAAGAGGAGGTATGTATATGTAATTTCAAGGGTTCTTACCTGGGAGGCATAGCAAGCTTGTTCTGCATTTCTCCAGAAGCCAGAAGTAGGACCATTGAATGGGAATTATAAGGAAGCAGATAACAGTCTGATTTGCCCACAATTTATCTGTAGCACATTTATATAACACTTTAAAATTTACAAAATTATTTCCTCATAACCCAGTGATGTGGTTAAAACAATTATTACCTCTAATTTAGATGAAGAAACTTAGCCCAGATGATTTATTTAAGTACACACACACACACACACACACACACACACAATTTGTTGTTTCTGAATCATACACAGTAATTATCTGAACTAAGATTTTAATCCATATTTTCTTATGCCAAGCTCATTTCCTCATACCACACTGTCTCAATAATGGAATGTGTTGTTTTGTTAGTGAGTAGTGAAATGTTGGGTTCTGGAAGTATTCAAGCAGAAACTGGTTGAATACCAGTCAGAGATATTGTCCATGGGATTCTCTGCACTAATGGGAGATTGAATTACATAACCTTCCAGAACTTTTCCATGGCAGCATTCTACCTTGCTAGAAGTATCATGGCCCAGTGGAAAGCATACTGGAATGTAATAAGCACCATGGTTCAAATCCTAGCCTCACAATATTTAAGCACCAGTGTAATATTAGACAAGTCTTTTTACTTCTGGGGTCTCATATTCCTCATCTATAAAATGAAGGAATTGGATTATGTGAACTCTGAGGCCCCTTACCACTCAAAACATATGCTCTTATTAGGAAAAACATTATGGAACAGGTAGAATTTGAGATGAAATTGAAGGATGATTTGCCTTTAGGTAGATGGAGACAAGAAACTGAGAGATCAATTTAGGCATAGATAAGTATGTTTGAGAGACAACCAGACTTGACTAGGACAGAGGGTATATGTTGGGGAGTAGCTGAAGATAAGATTAGAGAATTAGAATGAGGCTAGATAGTTGAACGGGAGTATTGATTTATTATATTAGGAAATAGGGAGTGTTTGAAATTGGGGAGGAGGAGTGTCTATAACAAAGGTATTTTTAAAAGATCATTTGGGAAATAGTATGTTGAGAAGATTAGAACCAATCAATAAACATTTATTAAGCACCTACTATGGGCCAGGCATTGTGCTAAGCACTAGAAGAGCCTGATGGTTGAAAGATAGACAGTTCATTTACTAAGTGCTTATTGATACTCCTAAAATCTGCTCACTTGCATGATCATGAAAACAGCCTTTATAACATTGTACTCAAACCACACAAAAGGAAACTAAGAAAATCTCTAGCACCAAGGACAGCAAGGTAGGACAGCAGATAGAGCACCAACCTGAAAACAGAAAGACTTATCTTCCTGAGTTCAAATCTGGTCTCAGACACATCCTAGCTGTGTGATCCTGGAAAAGTCTTAACCTTGCTTGCCTCAGTTTCCTCATCTGTAAAATGAGCTGGAGAAGGAAATGGCAAAACAGTCCAGTATTTTGGGCAGCTGGGTGGTGCAGTGAATAGAGAACTAGGCCTGGAGTCAGGAAGACCTGAGTTCAAATCCAGATTCAGACACTAGCTGTGTCTTGACCCTGGTCAAGTCACTTGACCATGTTTGCCTGCGTTTATTCATCTGTAAAATGAGCCAAAGAAGGAAATTACAAACCACTGTAATATCTTTGCCAGAAAAAAAAGCAAAACAAACCCAAGTGGGGTCAAGAAGAATCAGACATGACTGAAAGCATGATTTGCATTTAGGTAGGTGGAGGCAAGAAAAGAAGAGATCAACCTTTCCCCAGGGTTATCTAGAAAAGTGGTTCTCAACCTTCCTAATGCCGCTACCCTTTAATACAGTTCCTCATGTTGTGGTGACCCCCAACCATAAAATTATTTTCGTTGCTATTTCATAACTGTAATTTTGCTACTGTTATGAATCTGTCTGATATGCGGGATGTATTTTCATTGTTACAAATTGAACATAACCCACAGGTTGAGAACCGCTGATCTAGAACCTTTAAGGGACTTGGAGATATCTAGGCTCTCTGTAAATGGCTCTATCCCTCACTAAAGCTATTTCCCCAAATGCAGCAGTGGTCTCCTGAAGCCCAGTTACATTTTGCCACCAACAGTCAAATTAGCTTTTGCTTTTACTTCAAAAGGTAATAACAAATATGCAAACTTACTCCCTTAACTGATAGCTGGTGGGAGACTAATCACAGCTCCCCAAACCACTTTAGTCTCTGGGGGAAGGAGAGGGATTAGGCTACTTAAGTAAACCTTTAACCCAGATTGCCTCAGGCTTTTATTGAATGGCCAGTGAAAGCTTCAGCTTTCACACCTATAAGGTCGTTGTTTTAGATTTGTTTATACTTTTCTGGTCAAAATGAATTTAAATAGAAATTGTTTTCTACAAACAGCTTGATTTACAATTTGTAGTCTATTTGCTAGCAGTTTTGTGGACAACTTGAAGGCAAGATTTTTTCTTCTAGACTGATTTGTCAGAGTGTGTGAGCTAAGGAATCCTAAAGTCATCTCTTTGTTTACCTAGTCCTTTGCATCTGAATGGGTGTTGCCTCTTGGAAGAAGGCTGAGTGATTGGGAAACTGTCTCAGAAAGTTTCGTGTGTGTGTGTGTGTGTGTGTGTGTGTGTGTGTGTGTGTGTGTGTGTGTGTGTGTGTGTGTGTTGTTTGCTGTTGTCAATTCTGTCTCACTCAGGGATTTTGTCTTCTCATTCTGGAAAGCATATTTTGCTTGCATTAAAAAAAATTTGTTCATAGGAAGCAGATTTTCTTTAGTGTAACAGATAATTTTGTTTATTCCTCCTTGAATCCTTTCTGTTGTTGTTTCATCTTTTCAGTCCTGACACTTCTTGACCCCCCAATTTGAATCTTAGAATTGTTTATTATGTAATTTTTTGTTTGTTTAATTGGAGGGATTTTTTTTGGCGGTGAGACAAGTTTATTCAAATTGCTTTGGCTTCATGAAAATAGTGTTATTCAATTGCTGAATTTACTGATATGATGCATTTCTTTTAAAATCTGAATGCTACTGTATGTATGATTAATTGCCATCCCATGATACATGAAAAAATCATGGGTACAGTTTTCATGATTTGAATTCATTTTTTTTTTGTGCCATTGTATTGCTTATGAATAGTAAATCCAATAGCCCATTATTGCTGTGATGCTCTACATTTATCAACTACATTAATATTTATGTATTAACATGAGCGTGTTTGGAACAATCTCTAGAAAAGGTGAAAGCTAAGGTAGTTGGGGGAGTGAGGAGTATGATCTTACTTTCGCAATTGAAAAGGATAGAGGTCTCTGAACATTAGGAGTTGAACCAGACCTTAAAATGGACATTTGGATATTAGGCAGAAAAATTAAAGGATTGGAAGAATGTAAGGCCATGGATATTAAGCAGGTGAGATGCCTCAGGAAACTTTTCTAGTCAGGTCTGAGAATTTTGACCCTGGAAATACAATTGGGAATTTCAGATTTGTCCACCTTCTTGAGGATGAGGCATTGCTTAAAGAGATAGGACCCCTTCTAATCAAAGGCAGCATTCCTACAGAGAGATCGAATGTCAAAATTAAATACAGGAATTCTACTTCATCAATGAGTAAGGCTGAGGCCCTACTCCCATAGGCAGGAACATGTCATAGCACATGAACCATGTTCCCCAGAAGAACACATTTGGATTGGATGGACAAGATGTACCTGAAACACTGAAAGACCCCTGAGCCAGACAGAGTGATGAGACTGACAGATAGTCTAAGGGAATAGGTGCAATGGCAGGGGATAACCTCATAAAGGTAAGGCCAGATGTTACCTGATATGAATATATGCAAACTTTAGCTGTGACATTTGAGGGGAACAGATCAGAAAATTCCTATGCTAATTTTGTCTCAGATACTGTGTATTACAAAGGAGAAAAGCCTGTTGAGTTCCTCATGGCTGGGCAATGAGACTGATGCAGATAGGTACCTAGTATCATGAGAATACAGCAAGCAGGCAGGAAAAAAGATAAACCAGAAAGGGATCACCTGTCTCGGTCCAGCTGGTTTTAAGATGACATCTTCTAGGAAGTTCACCCCCACCTACTCAGCAGGGTATGAAGAGGACCTTCATAGCTAGCAATCTGGGTATGCTCAAGCAAGTCTCTTTAGGGTGCCTCCATGTTAAGTGATCTGAGCATGCCCAGACAAGCCGCCTTACAATTCTAATAGGAGAAGACAGCACATATAGTGGAGATGGAAAGCATGATATGGCTGGTGGGGAACTGAGTACAGTTATGAGTCAGATAAATTATGGTGGGGTTTCTTCCTAAAATGGTAGTCCCTGGGAAGGAGTCACCAATCAGGAGAGCAGGGCTTCAGGGCATAAGTTTCTCTAGTAGTAGAGCTTAGATCCTGTAACATATGTATAAAGGTGGGGACAATGGGAATGGAGAAGAGGGTATTAATATGAGCAGTATTGTGAAGAAAAAAAATGGCACTAAATCTGATAGACAAAGGAAAGGGAAAAATCTAATATGGTTCATACATATTTGCTAGCCCCTGTTTTAGTAATTATGACAAAGATGGTGTCATATACTGGAGAGAGAACTCTTGGTAAAGCCTAGAAGATGTGAGTTCAACCCCTGGCTCTCCCAATACTGCCCATGTGTCCTGGGGCAAGTCACTTAATTAACAATGCTCTAGAAAACTCTCTAAGACTTTAGGCTGCACAGCTAGTGCTGACCTACACTCCTAGAGGGAGTTTCCTTGGCCAAGAGATCCCTATATTAATGAAATCAGAGGGCTAGTATCTTTGTATAGAATGCTTTCTAATTTAGCAAAACATTTTCACATTGATTGAGTCTAATTAATTCTCCACAGCCATCTTATTATAGAGGCATGGAAAGTTTTTTATCACATCCTGAAAATAAATGCAGAAACTGAAGCAAAGAGAGGTTAAGTGGTTTACCTGAATCCACACAGCTTTTTAGTGGAGTAGTACAGACTAACACTAAGTTTCCTGATTCTTAATCTAATGCTCTCTCACTAGACCAGTATTTCCTAATGGCTGGTCCACTGACTGGCAAAGGATCCAGGGGAAGGTTTTGATAAAGCTTTTAGTATCAAAGCTAACATTTCTTATTTTCTTAAAACTTAAAAAAATTAATAAACTATCGATTCACACAAAAAGGTGACCTACACCCTAACTCAGTGCTGTTCCTCTGAACAGACTCTCCTTTTCCATTAATTTCCTAGGAGGAAGGGTGTGGTGACCAATCACACATTGATCTGTGTGGGAGGGGTTAGTTACTTATCATTCCTGCCCAGGCACCATGACTCTTACATCTGTTTTCAATCAGTGACCACCAGCAGGCAGTAGGACATTTTTAGTGGTGTCATTACAGCCTTGTGTTTAAAAATTTATTTTATGGAATTTGTTTGTAAAAAGTCATAAGATTTAGAGTGAGAAGGGATTTCAGGTATCATCTAATTCGACCCCCTCATTTTACAGGTGAGGATACTGAAACCTAGGGAAGTGACTTGTCCAAGGTCACACAACCCATAGGTGGCAGAATTAGGATTTATACTCATATCCTCTTGACTCAGAATCCATTGCTTTTTCCATGCTGCTTTATTGCTCAACATGAATATTATTCAATTTTTTTAAAAAGCCACTATTAAATACCTGCTAGGTATAAAGTACTATGATAGGCATTGGAGACAAAAATTAAAAAAAGGCAATCCCCATCCTTGAGAGGTCTAATTCTGCTAAAGGTATGCAAAAAGTAAACAGATAAGTAAATACCAAATAATATGAGGAAAGAGAGAGTACTAATAACTAAAGAATAATAAATGGCTTCCTAAGCAAATGACTTCATGAGAAATCAGGATACTATTAAACAGATCCAAACAAATGAAAAAA
>CM053583.1:78632293-78660777 GCA_028627135.1 Pseudochirops cupreus | reverse complement strand
TTGGAGGGTTTGTGTGGTTTTCTAATGACTGTATTTGTGATCAAGATATTTAGTAATTGTAAATCTAGATTAGTGACTGATTAAGTTAATGGTTGCCCCTTGAGTGGAAGTTTGATTATTCTATTGTGAATTGATTGAATGACTAATGATTGAGTTGCCCCATGAGTGGAAGTTTGATTATTCTATTGTTTCTTGTTAATGATTGAGTTGCCCCATGAGTGGAAGTTTGAGTATTCTATTGTTTCTTGTTCTTGTTAATGACTGAGTTGCCCCATGAGTGGAAGTTTGATTCTATTGTTCCTTGTCCTGAATATTGTGGCCACTGTAGTGAAAACTGTGTGGCCATTTTCTGTGACAAGATGTAATGTTATAAAATGTAATGTTGTGAAAATTATATTGTGATATATTGTGCATGTTTGTCTTGATTTGTAGTGGAATAAACAGAGTGTTCACTATATTTTGTAATCTGAACTCTAAAAGCTGTTTACAGTAGCGTTCCTTTGGGAATCTGCTGGTGCATGGCATTATACTTCCCCAGGATTATGTGAGCAGAAAGTAGACAAACTGGGATTCTTAGAGATTTGTGGTATCCCATATTATCAAAGCCACATAGCTTCCTTGGGATACTTATCATTGTTAACAAAGAAAATATAGTTCTTTGTTTTAGGAAACAGCTTGGGGCTGAAAGTACCATGAGGTTTAAAAAATAAAAACTTGGCTGCTGTATTTCTCCTTTTTAATACTGGTCCTAAGTTACTGTTTTATCTGAAGCATCTATCTAAAATAGACATACATATATATACACATACACATACATGCTTGTGCACATACAACACACCCTTATAGCACATAGTGCACATGTGTACATGTGCCTATACATGCAAACATATGTGCACACACACACATAGGGAGGTACCTACATGCAAACATAACTACAAATGGACCAGGTCAGTAGACTGTCCATCTAATTATGTGTTGTTGTTTAATTTTTTTCTGTGTGAATTGTTGGACTGAACTCTTGAGTGGTTATTCATCCCATTTAAGAGGTGGTTTTTTTTCTTCCCTAGAGCATGATATAGTTAGTTCAGTATTATCCACACATAAGAGCATCTGAAGGATATCATAACTCCTATTTGGACTCTTCTCTAGGCATCCTCCATCATAATGTCAAGGATTTTGGGGGAGGATGCCCCACTTTAGGGTAAAGTCTATATTCAGACCAACACGATCCATTCATCTTCATCAATAAACATTTCTTGAGTACCTACTCTGTGAAAAGTACTGTGTGAGGCATTTGAGATGCAGAAAGGTTTTAAGATACCAATAGTAAACTATATTGATACCTCATTCATGAGGCATCATTTAGGAATGGGGTGACATATGGGAATGGATTTTTTAGCTTACTGGAGTTAATCTTTTTAAGCTCCCAAATTTTCTGATAATGTTTTTGGAGACCATCAACATCAGTAGAACTCTTCATCCCTGCACTATGTCTCCTTTTTGTGATTTTTAAATTTCTTCCATTTCCATTTCCTTCTCTTCTTTACCATCATTGTGCCTGCCTCTAGTTGCCTTCTAGGTCACTTGATTGTTCTATTAATTGGCTGTGGTGTAGGCAGGAAAAGAAATAATTAAATTTCTTAGTGTTATGAGTAAATTAAGAGTAAATAGATCCTGAGTAAATAGCTTTGAGGACCTTCCAATGAATAAAATGAATCACTTGGACTTTGTGGTATCTCCTTTGACTGCTCTGAGTCCTTTTTTAGACATATTTCCTAGTCCTCAATTATTTTCTCAATAATTTAGCTCACCAAAGAAACGGACCTCTAGAAAAGTGCACTGTCTCTGTTTTCATTGTCAAACTTGGGGTATTTTGTTCTTTTCATTTACCTGTAACTCAGTTTGTAACGAGATATCCCTCACTCTTCTTGGTCCCACCAAGCCCTCTTTAGGTAGTACTTGTGAATAGTGAGAGGCAATGTGGTGTAATGGACAAAAGGCCAGTCTTGGAGTCAGGAGAACCCAAGTTCAAATTCTGTCTCTGATGCATACTAGCTGTGTGTATATTATATGGGGATTTTACTTACCATTTTTGTGTCCTAGACACCTAAGATTATAACTTATAAATATATTGCTGATTTCTACTGATAGAGTTTCCACACCATGAATTCCTCATACTGATGAAATTGCATAGCAGGTTCTGATTGCCTACCCTTCTTTCTCCACCCTGCCCCCTTTGAAATAGTGACTAGCACACCAGGATAGTCATACTTTAGTGAATAACAGAAAGATTTCTTTTTTTTAATTAATAAATTAATTTATTTATTTTCCTGTTTACATCATTCATTTCCACGAGATTTTGAGTTACAAATTTTCTCCCCATCTTTAACAGAAGGATTTCACATAGGACTCAGCCAACTGGGGACCCTCAATTCATCCTTTTGTCAAGGCCTCTCCCCACTTCAATCCCATCAGCACCAGCAGTGTCTTTGCCAATTTTCCATGAGATGCATTTCTACACCTTCCAGGGGCCTAGTTAGCATGCCAGGGTTTGCTTTAAGGGTAGCTACATGTAGAATCTTGTCTTACAGACAATGCTTTAAAACTCATTTGATACCTGAGACTTTATTGAGGTTTTTGGATGAGTTGAACTCCAGGTATGCAAAATGTTTATCATCTTCAAAGAATATTTTTCTATTGTTTGATGCTGGAAATTGCAGAGAATTGGAACACAGGCCACAAGGCATAAGCAGCTCTACTCAACTTGGTTGTGGTATCAGGGCAGACACACAAGATAAGTTAAGGAACTTGCATCCACACTAGCCCATTGACACACACTAATGAAACACATTAAAAAAATATCATTTGGGAGAAAGAGAATTGTAATAGGTGTGAAATATAGAATAGAATATTAAAATAGATATTCTGTATTTATTAGAATATTCTATATTATATTATTATATATTAATACATAATTAATATATAATATATATTATAATATGTATATATTCTAAATATAGTTTAGAATCTTACTCAATTTCCATTCTTACCACGTTATGGCATTTGGATTATTTAGGTCATTATTTCAATTCCTTTAACCTTTAAAAAAAAGTTACTTTGCTTCAAGAGGTTATTTTAAAGTTAAACCACTTTATTAATTATAAGAGATTTATTTTACTTTTACTGGTTGATTATTTAAGGACTATTATTTTCAAACAAATTCAGACACAATTCCTCTTCTCATTTAAAGGCATGACTACTCTTTTCCTAGGATTCTCCATCACAACCCCAGATCAGTATGCTAGTCTGATGGTAGGTATAAAAGTACCTCAGATGTATCTTTTCAGTTCAGTTAGATTGTCTAGAAGCCTCTTCTTCCCAACCCCAAGGACTTACTGACTCATAGCATCTCAGTGTTGGAAGGAACCTTGGGAAGAATCCAGTCCAAACTCTACTTGAAGAGGAAACTGCTTTAGCACAGAGCTGGTGAGTAGATGCAGAACTTTTGCTGGAAATCCTCCACAAAGGGGGAACACCTTACCTCCTGGGGCAGGACATTTACTTTTAGAGAGGTGCTTCTTTGCAACTTCTGTTCACTGCTCCTAGCTTTGCTTTTGGGCCAGACAATAAAGGTATTCCCTCTTCTATGTGACAATGATTAAAATAATGTCCCTTTAATGTCTTCTTTCCAGGCCTCTCCCCCCCCAACCTCCCAATTGCCCAGGTCCTTCAGACCATCTTCCTGTGACATGAACTTGAGGCCTTTTGTCATCACGGTTGCCTTCTTTTGGAATGCCTCTAGTTTCTCAATGTCTTACCTAAAATGTGGTTCCTAGAAGTAAATGCAGTGCTTCAGATGTGGTTTCATCTCAGCAAGGTCTTGTGGAAGTATTTTATAACTAATCCCTAGTCTTGGATACTTGACTTCTCTTAATGCAGTCTAAAATTGTAGTTTGAAAAAAATTTTGCCAAAGAACATTTTTGATAGTGAGCTGGCAGTCCACTAAAGCCCTCAGATCTCTTTCAGATGAACTGCCCTCTAGTCAGGATTTTTTCCCATATTATATTTGTGAAATTGACTTTCTGAAGTCAAGAATAAGGACCATTTCTTTATTGTCCTTATGTGTCTAGCATCAAATATAGTGCTTGGCACACAATAGGTGCTAATAACTGCTTGGTTGATTTATTCAGATTAAATTTCACCTTATTAGATCGGCCTGGTGTCCTAACTTGTTAATATCTCTTTGAATCTCAGCTCTTGTCATCCATTATGTTGCTATCCCTCACAGGTTGTTGTTATTTGCAGGCAATCATCTATACTTTTATCCTAGTTATTGATAAGAAGGTCAGGATATCACAAAATCAAGAATAGATCCCTGAGGCATTTCTTTAGAGATCTCTCCTATCAAGCTGACATCAAATCATGAATGATTTCTCTTTGGGCTTGACCCTTTATCCAGTTTGGGATCAACCTAATTATATTACCAGTTATAGATAATTAGATCATATACAATATTGTTTATTATTATTTTTATATAATATTGTATATAATTATATTATCAATTGACCATATCTTTATCTTTTCTGCAATAATATCTTGAGGACTTTTTTCAAATGTTTTGTTGAACTCTAAGCATGTTATCACTGCAGCATTTTGAAGATGAACCAGTTCAGTAGTAATCCTTTCATAAAAGGAAATAAAGTTAGCCTTGGCTATTTAGTAGGTAGAATTTAAGTGCATGAAGAGGAATAGTGTGAGATATGATTGGAGAGACTGAATAAGGACCAGTTTTCTGGTGTCCAAATGCCAAACTAGGCATTTTGAATATTACTAAAAAGGCAAAGGTAAATTATTTTTTTCTTAAGATTTTTTTTTCAATTAACAAGCATTTACTTTTCTCCCTTTCGACTCTGTCCCTCAGGTAAAAAAAGAAAAAAGAAAAATAATACCATTGTTTAAAATATGCATAGGCAAGCAAAACAAATTCCCATATTGACCATGCCCAAAATATATGTGTCAGTTAGGATACTGATTAATCACTTCTGTCAGAAGGTTGGTAGCATTCTTCAACATAGGTTCTCTGGAATTATGATTGAACATTGTATCGAGCAGTTCTTAAGTCTTTCAAAAGTGTTCATTTTAACAATGTCAGTGCTATAGTATATATTTTTCCTTTTTATAGTATTTTTTGTATACTATAGTATTTTATCATATATTTTTTGCTCACCTCACTCTGCATCAGTTCATTAAAGTCTTCCCAGGCTTCTCTGAAATCACCTTTATCATCATTTCTTATAGTATTCCATCACATTCATATACTAAGAATTTGTTTATCCATTCTTTAACTGATGTTCCCCCAAATTAGTTCCCCAAAAGGAGAACTAATGGAGATTTTGAAGAGGAGAATGACATGATCCAAGCTGTGCAATAGGAACATTAATAAGACAGTGGCGTGTTAGAGAGCTAATAGACTTGCAAGATTGGATGAACACAGAGGGCTCTTAACTTTTAAATGAATTGAAGTAAGACACTAGTTAAGAGGCAATTTAAATTATTCAGGCAATAGGTAATGAGGTTTTGAACTAGAGTAGTAGCTGAGGGAATGGATGTGAGATGTGAGAGATACAGCAGAAGTAAAATAACTAGGTCTTGGAACTGATGGGATGTAGTGCTAAGAAGGTAGAGGCAAAGGTGACATTGAGGTTTTGAGCATGTGTCATTGGGAGAATGGAATACCATGAATGGGAAAAGAGAATTCAGCCATAGCACAAATGGTGGGTTTGGTTTCAAATGGTGGAAGGAGAATTTTATGCTGTCTCAATGACTTAAAACATTGTAAAGTTTCTTAATAGAGTGTAAGATATTCTTTTAATCCAATTCAGTGAGCATTTATTAGTACCATACTGTGTGCCTACATGGTGCTAGGTGCTAAGGATATGGAGTAAAAAATGAAATAACCCTTGTCCTCAAGGAGCTTACATTCTTCAGGGGTAGGAAGTGAGAAACAGGAAGATAAAATCATGTATAAAGAAAAAAGTAAATACAACATATACACAAAGCAAATACAGAAAATAATTTTGAGACTGGGAATATGAGAGTTCTTAACACCTCGGGCATCAGGAAGGTAGAGGATGGATGAATGGATGGATGGATGGATGGCAAAAAGATAACAACTCAGGATATTGGGGAAAAAACTTATCCTATGGAACTAAGTGTGACATTAGAAGTGAAAGTAACTGAGCCACCAGGTAGAGATGCCATTTTTTTCAGGTTGCAAAAGCATCTGAAGATAACTAATCTAGAATCCATTTAGGAACTTAATCTTGGGTAGTGTATGAAATGATCATCATCATGAAGAGACATAGTAAGACTGACAAGAGAGAATTTTTTCAAAGGGTATATATTGTTTATAAGTCATTCAGCTTGGCTTTGAGGACCTTAGAGTTGAATCAAGAAAATTAAAGCTCTTAGATCATAAAACCCGAAGCACAATGAAGTACTTCACCACCACAATTGGAAATAAAGACTTGGGGTGACTCTGTAGAGCAGGACATTCCATCATGTCTCAGTCATAGTGGTGCCAGAGATGGAGTTTAACCTACCAGCACTAACATATTTTGTAACTTGCGCAATTAATTCTACACCTGTACAGCCCTGTATCCAGCTTTATAAAACATGCCTTCCCCATAAAAATAAATGTATGTGGCAAATAGCCCTTTTGTTTGCCAAGAAACAGATTACCATCAGGAAGGCCGAGTTATCACCTGCTGTCAACAAATGGATTGCCCAAGTTAAGGTCATTATATTTCCTGTCATTACCTTATATATTAAGGTCATTATCTATGAAAATGGGAATGAAATAGATGATTCTGAATTTTCCTGGATTCCATATTAGACCTTCTTGAACTTCATTGCATGCTTGTTAGAATATGAATAAAAGCTATCCATGCACCTCTCCTTTTAGAGAAATTGCCTTCATTTAAATGAAGGCTTTCTTTCATTCCTAAAAGGATTGGATAAACCCAGTGTCCCATGAACCTTTTAACATTGTCACCCATTGACATTTTTCTCTCTGGATTTTTATAAGCATGGTACAATGTAAAAGCATTCAGAGCAAAACAGTAAAATATATAAGGAGGTGAACAATCGTCAGGACAACGTATTTAGGTTACTTTTATTAGAGGATTGTAGTTTTCCTCCACCCCCCCCCCCCCCCCAATCTTTAAGCCTAGTTTTAATTAACTTCAATTCCTATGATTTTTATTTTTTATTTTTGTTAAACTTTTTGAAGTCTTCTCTTAGCTGAACTTAAATAAAACATGACTTAGGATAGAGTGAATATAAACATCTTTGCATAACTGATATGTTGAAAAATGCATGACCACTTAAATGTCACAACTCTGAAAAGCATTTCTTATTCACTCTAGCACTATTGAATTTTAAAGACAAGTTATACCTTCTATTCCTTAGTTTTCCTGGAAGCAAGTAGCAACATTTTTCTCCAGGCCCCCAAATTTCCCAATAAATATATTGCCTTGATCTTGAAGAATTTCTCTTCTCAGTGTTTTGGTCTCTGGCAAATAGTCAAGACTATGGGAATGGCAGATGCATGGCCAGCCTTGGGGTTAGGCAGCTACCCAGGGCATCTGATTCGGGGCTGCTTTGGCCTCCTCCTACCTCCTGTCCCTTCCAGGCCTATTATTCTGAGAGACTGACCATCCTGCCAACTCTGCTAAAACTCCCCTTATATTGCTGAATCCATTTCGATCTAACATTGCTTTCACCCTACCTTTAGTCTTTAAGTGACTACTTACCTCCCTGCTATTCAGCAGTCAGGTCCAAGCGCTCTTGGCTCCAGGAATGTGGTAAGATCTGATTCAAATGTATGGCCACAATCCCTTGTAGAGAAAATGAAAAAGAAAAAAAATCAAAAGGAAGAAAAAAAAAAAGAGAGGCATAAATAGTATGGTAAGAGACACAAGTGAACCAGACTTAAAGAGGAGTGCTTCAGAGATATCTGACAAGAAGGGCAGAGAAAGAATTTCAATTCAATTTTAATAAAGTTCAAAAGATTTTGCTGTATGCCTACTATGTGTAAGGCACTATGGTAGAAGCTATGGGAATATAAAATATAAACTATTGCCTTTTATCTTCTCCCTGGGCATGCAGTGTGTGAGAACATGAAAAGCTTAATAACAGAAATTTTAAGTAACAGGTAAAGACAAAATGAGAAGAGTTGTCAAAAGGCTGGGTAAAACTAATTAGCAGTTGATGAATAGAACAGATGATAAATACCTGAAGGCACTGTGAAGACGAAGCATTGGGCCTGGAGTCAGGAAGACCTGAGTTCAAATTTGACCTCAAACACTTAGCTTTGGTGACCCAGGGCAAGTCACATAACCTTTTTTTCTGTCCCAGTTCACTCACCTGTAAATGGGGTTAATAATAGCGCCAGCCTCCCAGTGTGGTTGTGAGCCCCGAATGAGTCAATATTTGTAAATTGCTTAGGATAATGCCTGGCACATAGTAGGTACTTAATAAAAGCCCATTTTCTTCCTTCCTGAGAAAGGATTTATGAAAAGGGAGATTGACTTGAGTCTTAAATATTGATGGGTTACCTCAAAATGGTTAGGAAAAAGATAAAGTGAAAGCATTCCTGTCGGGTCAGAGCTGGGGGGAATGTTTCAGAACTGAATGTTTCCTGACTGTTCCCCTCCGGTGAATCTGGAGCCTTTTTTCCCCTGAATTTTCAGAAATTTTGTCCCCAAAGACAGGCTTTGTTCTATAGTATAGAACTATATATAGGACAGTTAGTTCAGGACTAGGAGCAATGGTAGAAAACCTCAGAAAGGTAGAGTTTGACTTTATCAGAAAAAAAAAAAACAACACTAACCACCTTGCAAACAGTTAGAACTCTCTTAAAGTAGAACGGGCTGTATCAGGATGTTCCCCAGCAGTTAGGTTTCAAGTGGAGGCTGGATGACTCTTGTTTCATTAAATCATTTTTTTTCAATTAGCAAGTATTTTTTTCTCTCCCTTTCCTCCCTCCCCGCCTTCCCAGGGACAGAATCTGTGTAAAAATGTGCATAGTCAAACAAAACAAATTCTCACATTACAGTAATAGCTGCCACTTATATGTACCAGGCACTGTATTAAGTGCTTTACTATTATTTTCTCATTTTATCCTCATAATACCCCCGGGAAGTAGGTGCAATTATTACTCTTATTTTACAGATAAGGAAACAGGCCAAAAGAGGTTAAGTGACTTGCCCAGGGTCATATAGCTAATAAATATCTGAATCTTCCTGAATGCAGGACTGGGATTCTATCCACTGCACTGTACTTAACTGCCCCATTGAAAATCCTCATGTATAGAAGAATGTCCCCTGTTTCTATTTGACACCACTGTCCAGCCCCCTCCATTTCTGAGATTGAACCAAGATCATTTAGCTAATTTGTAACATAGACAAGGCTATATCTGAAGTCTTCTCACTCTTGGCTCTTTCTACCACACCAGCCTAGAACCAGTGGTTCTAGTAATCCTAGAACTGGGAAGGACCTTACTCCTTTAGCTCTCATCTAACCCCATTGCTTTATAGAGAAAGAAATAGAGGCTCAGAAGAGAAGGGATTTGCTTCCAGTCATACAGCTAATAAGCAGAGTCAGGAAGAGAAGCCAGGTCTGCTGACCCCCAGTCCAGTATTTTGTCCACTCTACCATTGACTGCCATTTTACTTTATGGTTTCTTGGTAGACAAAATCTGAGGCAATTGTAAGAGGGTTATGACTAGGTCAGGAGTTCTTGATCTAGGATTTGTAAACTTGGTTTTCTTTTTTTTTAATATTCTGATAACTATTTAAATGTATTTCTTTTCCTTTGTAATCCTATATACTTTATGTCTTTAAAAACACTATTTTGAGAAGGGCCGTCTAGGTTTTGCCAGGCTAAGGGTCCCTGACCCATGAAAGCTTAAGTACTCCTGCTCTAGATGGACTCTAAGTCCTTTTAGTGAGTTGGTCTAGCCTTGATATCAGATAAGCGTAAACATTCATTGAGTCCATTCTTTGAAGAAAGAAGAACTAAGTATTCTTTAGTCTGAAGTACTGACAAGCCTCAAATCTATTAAATAGTATCCAAAAAAGCTCCTTCTTGCTGTCAGGTACTCTTTTATACCCCCTCAGCTAGGAAAGGAGCATAACATTGTATTTTTTCCCCTTCAGGTTGAATTCTTGGTATTTTTAGCCTGTTTTAATTCAGTGCAGTTCAACAAATATCTTATTATATTTATATGAACATGTTGACTCTGATAAAATGAAAACTCCTTGAGAATAGGCATCAAGTCATTCTTTGTACTAGTCACCCCAACACTTAGCACAGAGCCTGGCAAACAATAGATTTTAAAAAATAATTGCTTGTTAATTGATTAGTGTACCCATTGTGTGCATGGCATTGTGCTTCATGCTATGGAAATACAGTTTAGATAAGACATCTCCTCACCCTCACAGAGCCCATCATAGTCTAGTAGGAGGCCACATCTCTGGTGTACAATATGACAAGAAACATGAGAAAAGTATAAAACCAAGCATTTTGTGAGGTTCAAAGAGCAAAATATTGTTAATAAGTGATCTCTAATCACTAAAGGCTTCATGGGGAAAGTAGAGATTGGTTTGAACTTCAAAGGCTGGGAAGGATTCAGCAGGTAAAAAGGGAGGCATGAAGACATTCCAGGAATAGAGTATAGCATGAAAAAAGATAATGAGGTAGAAACACACGAGGAATGTTTGAGGAAACAGAGGTTAGTTCATATGGTTGGAATTAATAGTTGAATATTTAGGATGAATGGGACTGTCAAGGGACAAAGGAATGGAAGGGAATCAAGGACAGAGCCCATTGGAATGCTCAGCTTAAATGATCAGAAAGGGAATGAAGAACCAGGGAAGGGATTTGAACAATGATTAGAGTAGGACAAAAACATACTAGCAAACTCAGAAAAGAAGGAAGAATGGGTGGTTGGTCTGAAGAGCTTCAAGTCCTAGGGTATAGTCAACAATGCCACATGAAAATGAGTGCTCAGAGAGGGGGGATCAATAGAAAAGGTCATTAGATTTAGTAGTTAGGAGTTCATAGGTGACTTTTGAGACAGCAATTCCATGAGAGTGATGGAAAATTAGGTTGCAAGAAGTTGGGGAGAACAGGTAGTGGGGAAGTGGATGCATTGGGTATGAACAATTTTTTTCAAGCAATTTATTCATTAATTACCCTTACCTGGGTAAGGTAGAAGAGTTGAAAGAAGATTTTCTTTCTTTCTTTTTCTTTTCTTTCTTCCTTTCTACCTTCTTTCCCTCCTTCCTTCCTTCCTTCCTTCTTTCCTTCCTTCCTTCTCTTCTCTTTTCCTTCCTTCCTTTCTTTTAAAATTGGGGAGGCCTGAGGGTGTTATTTGGGATAGGCCCAGTGGGGAGAGAGATATACATGGGGAGAAGTTATTGAAGAAGGCAGGAAGGGTTGATTGGGTCAGGAGAAGAACAATTAGGTTTTTCAAATTATTTTTTTTTTCAAACAGCAATCATCTGTCCTCTTTCCACCCCGACTGAGAATAAAAGAACAACAAAACATTTGTTATCAATATGTATGGTTAATCCATTTTTTTGCATTTTGTTGTGGAGTCATTTCAGCTGTTTCTGACTCTTTGTTACTCCATTTGGGGTTTTATTGGCAAAGATATTGGAGTAATTTGTCATTTTCTTCTCCAACTCATCTTGCAGGTGAGGAAACTGAGGTAAACATGGTCAAGTGACTTATCCAGCTAGCAAGTATATGAGACCATATTTGAACTCAAGTCTTCTTGACTTCAGGTTTAGACCCAGCACCCTGTCCACTGAGCTATCCATTGTATATGCACCTATGTCTCATTCTGTACTCTGTCTTTTACCTTTTTATCAGGAGGTAGGTTGCATGTTTCATCATTAGTCCTCTGGAATTGAGAGTTGGTCATTTTGACATTCAGAGTTCCCCAAGTTGTTTATGATACTATCATCTTTATATAAATTGTTCTCCTGGTTATCTTTACTCTGTATCAGTTCATATGGTATTCCCACCTTTCTCTGAAACCCTCCTCTTCATCATTTCTTACAGTGCAATAGTATTCCATCCCAGTCATATGCCGTAATTTGTTCATCCATTTCCCACCTGATGGGCACCCCCTCAGATTCCAATCAGAGCTATTTGTTTTAAGAAGGAGTTGGGATACTTTTTCCTCTGTTCCTCAAGAGAAGGAGGAGAGCAGCATGACAATGCTGACATTTAATGAGAAGTACTGAGGGGAGGAGTTGTAAGGGAGGTTTTTAATCAATCAATAAGAATGTATTAAACACCTCCTCTGTTTCAGTTGCTCTACTAGAAACCAGGAATAAAAAAATACAAAAATGAGATAGTCCATGGCCTCATAGAGCTTAAATTTAGCTGGGTTCTGTCTGATGAACTGAAGCTTTTCAGTGAGGTAGTAGGCTTTATTAATTGCCGTAATTGTGGGGCAGGGACTAGAGAAGAAGGGAAAAGGTTTGGAGCAGTTCTAAAGAATGATATGGGGAGTTGATAAGAGCAGTGAGGAGTCAGCTGTTACATAAAACAGAAAGCTGCAGGGGATTAAATCAGCTCTACTTTGTGACTTTGTCCAATGATGTTTAGCAGTCTGAATGTAGGAATAGAAAAAATGGATGGGGAATCATCCATACATGGAATGGGCTACCTTAGTTGGTTGTGGGCTCTCTCCCCCTCAGTGAAGGTCTTTGAACAGATGTTTGTCACAGGAATACATTAGGAAGGCTCGAAAAAGGATTTTTATTTTGTTATGTGTTGGACCAGGCATCTTCTGAGGTTCCTTCTAATTTGGAAATTCTGTTATCTAAATGTTCATCAAGAATGATAGTCTTGGCCTGTCCTCTACAAGATATGACATCTATATGGAAAAATGCCCACTTCATAAACAGGCATGGTATGTACAATAGAGACAGATAATTAAGGTGATTTAATACACACACACACATATAGTATGATATAATAGTAAAACATAATACAATTCCTTATCTCCTTCATGAACTAGATCAGAATCATCATGAGGTTAAGACCGAAGGTACTTAAACACTTTCTGTGGCTGTATTTTTGGATATTTGAGGTCCCAATACAGTCATGATAATTTGCTGTTTAACTTTGTTTGTCAGTCTTTGCTGCTACCAATGATCATGACCCAATTAGCTTGGGGTGGAGCATAGTAGCTTCATTGGCCTTGTAGAGATAGTTGTGTAAGGAAGACTAAGTCCAGCGTAGAATCAGAGTTTAATGAAATACTACTTTGGGTTATGGTGCACGAGAAGATTTTGGTGGTGGTGGTGGTATGGGATACTCAGAAGAAAGAAAGAGAGAGAAATGTTAAGTTAAAAAAAAAACCCAAACAAAATGAAAACCTGATTCTTAAGATGAATTTTGGAGATGGAAAGATGGATATTACATGTCACTTACCTACCAGATTTCTTTGGAGGCATTTTCTGAAATAGCTTACAGATTGAATAAGAAAAGTCCCCATTCTGTAAAGTTCTGTCAAGTTAGACCTAAGCAGTAGCAGCATAAAGAAAATTCCCTTGTGTGTTAACATTTCTGAAGCAGAACCTCTGGCGCAGACAGGACCTATTTTCCTGCTAGGTGGCTGAGTTTTTGGACCTTAAACATTTCAATGGGTAGTATATCTCCAAGGGAATTTCATGAACGGGCAAAAAATTTGGTTACAGGAAAAGTGAGAACCACTGAGCTTTACAGGTAACTAGAAAAATTCTTTAAGTTGAATTTTTTTTGTTAATAAAATATTTGAGTCTGGCAGCATTAGAAATTCATTCCCTTTGTGTGTGCATAGAACATGTGGGCCAGCATGAGTGGCTCCTTGAGCTTGCTGTATGCTTCTCCAGGAAAGTTGTGAACTCAAGTGGCCCAAATTTCCAGACCTGGTCTGTCTGTGGACTTGGTCTAAGACCAGCAATGGTGAGTTGTCATTTTCTTTTTTTCTTTGAAGTGAACATTTAGTGGCAGCTGGTGCTGTGCTGCGATGCTTATGGAAAGGCCACCAGAAGGTAATGTCTTTTCTTGGCCTTTTGGATTTGAACTAGTGACCTGGAGGTGAGAAATTTTGTATTCTATTACCAATCCTTTGAGCCCTCCAGTGCACCCTGATATAACCATGACACTTGTTGTCATGTATGGCATGTCACATCCGTTCATGAGGAAAACCTACACCCGAAGGAAAGAGAATACTCTGTACAAATCCCATGATAGCAGCTTGGTAATTAACAGCTCCAGCTTCCCTGATAGGGAGATGACTAATATTAACTCATTGCCAGACTGTGTTAATAATCATAAATGGGGGGTTATCCCATATCAACACCCCCTTAGCGGGCTCTTGTTTTTGTTTCTCATTAACTAAAATGATTTTTCTTGTTAGTGGGAATAATTTTAATCATTACTATAGAGAGACCAGAGAGGCTCCAGTGAGGGCTCCATGATATTCCAAGCTGGTTGTAACGTTCTCATTTATGAGAATCAGCAGTCTACAGGTAACAACTGGCTGTCATCTCCACTGATGATTCTCTGAGGGCAAAAAAAAAGTCATTACAAAGACCGGTGAGGCTCAATGTTGTTTTGTTAATAAAGGCTTTATAAAAACCAGTAGTAAGCCATCTGGACCTGGGGCTTTGCCAGGCTGGAAAAACTTAATAGCTTCTTAAGTTTCAGCAGTAAAAATTGGGTTATCTAAGGGATCAGCCATGTGGTCAGGAATGGTGGGGAGTTACGGTTTATTTAAAAAGGTGAGAGGGCTTAAGATAACTTTAAAAATTGGCAGAAAGTAAAGATGGACTCTTTGGACGAGCCCAGTTTCTAGTATCTCTGCAAAAAGAAATAATTTATGGCTTCATTTCAGCAACCTAGGTTACCCGGCTCATCTTTAGAGCTGCAAATAAACATGGGGAGGGAAGTTGCTACATAAAGAATTGTCAAATAATCTTTCTTCCAGGCTACTTCATTCATAAACTGAATGCCTGTAGAAAGACAAGTTGTTTGAGGTGAGTGTTAATGTGTTCCTTTATGCTCTTGAGACTTTTCACCCCCTGGGTGGTGTTGGGGAAGGGAGAGGTGAATTTTCACAAATACTTATGGGACAAACTTAGCCCTGGTAGCCTGTATTAAGAAGCAAACTGCCCAAGAGGTAACTGTCACCCCTGAGAGCCATCTTGTCTTTCTCAGAGCCAGGGGAAATCTTATTTATGCCCAACATTAAAAAATGTAAATGGAGTCATTTAATAGTCGCCTCCTGAGAAAGAAATGCAAATGTCCAGGGTTGCTGGGTGGAAATGTGGCCACAGACTAGGATGGGGGAGGTAATTGAGGGACAGGGAGAAGAAGAGGAAGAGGGAGAGGGAGAGGGGGAGAGAGAGAGAGAGAGAGAGGAGAGAGAGAGTCAGTCTCTACTGAGCAAGATGGAAAGCTAAAATATTTATAAAAAGGTTTAGAGCCATCAGATATTACCCAAGTGGACATAGCTACAGGTAATTATAGAGTCTCACTAACAAAAGCAACTTTCTCTGTCTTCTGTCTCTCTAAGGCGTCAGAACAGGTGAAACTCCATTTCAGGAAGAAATAATTGAAAATGATTCTGAACTTGTTTTTCTATAAAATATTCTTATTCAGTAGGTCAGGGCTGTAATTTTCATGTAGTAAGTACAGATTTGGGTTTGAATACCAGCTTTGTTGTTTACTTCTCATGTTACATTGGTCATGTCTCTTGACTTAACATCTTCGTTTGTCTGGATTTCAGACTCTTCATTTCTAAAGTTAAGACATCATTAGATGACCTCCCAGGTCCCTTCCAAATACATTTAATGAACTAACTACTCATATCTTGGCTCTGGTAACCTAGGTTGCTGAGATGAAGCCATAAATCATTTCTTTTTGCAGAGATACTTAGAAATTGGGCTCATCCAAAGAGTCCACTGGTGGGATCTGGGGATATGAGAATGAAACAGTCCATGTCCTCAAGCAGTTTACATTTTGCTGGGGCTGAGCATGGATACAAATAAATCATGTGAAGAGAGAGAACTGTGAGGATCAGAACTAGTATCATGCTTGAGGTGGCAGTTCACCTGAATCTCCTGAAAAGAAGGATTCTGAAAGGTGGCTATGAGCAGAGACTGCATTCCAAGTATGTGGAGCGGCTGAGGCAGGGGATGTTATGGCGAGTGTATGGGCAACAGCTAAGTAGTTCAATTGAACCCAAACATCTCACTCAGTGAAATAAGTCCTAAGACTGTGGAGGACCTTAAAAGCCAATTTGAGAAATTTGTCCTTTGTTTTATAGTCAACATGGAGTCATTGAAGGTTTTTAAGGAGAGAAATAACATGATCAGATCAAAGATTCTTTTGGCAGTTGTGTGAGGATGGAGTGAAAAGGAGAGAGACTGAGGGAATAGAGACCAATCAGGACACTATTGGAATAGTCTAGGCAATGGGCGGGTATGGAGTAGTGGAAAGAATTCTCCACCTGGTGTCAGAAGGCCTCCTAGCTTTTTGATTTTGGGAAAATCACCTAATTTCTCTGTATCAGTTTCCTTAGCTCCAAAATAATGTGATTTGATAAAAAAAATTAATTTTATGATTTGATCCAAAATAATAAGATTTATATATGAGGAAGTAGTATGATTCTTATGATGCCTATCATAAGGGGATGTTTGTTGTAAGAGTTAAATGAGAGGACATAATCTGAACTAGAACCAAATGTAACATAATCAAAGAATGGCATGAGTATAGGCTATTATTATAGAACTAAACTAATTTACCTTAAAAGGATTATCATTATTGGCCTTTAAGAAAATAGGCCAGGGTGCTTAGCTGGTGGGACAGTGTAGCCCTTTGCCCAAAAGCTGTTAAATAAAATTTTCTACTGTGCTAGTGAAGAAGAATTGAGGAAATTGAGAATGAAGAAAGTCAAGCTAGTGATGTTTGTAAATGAACTATTTTCTTGGAAGCAGGAGAAAAATTTGTGAATCTAGGAGCAGGGAAGAGGACTAAAGATTCTGCATTTCAGTGTGTCAAATAGAAAGCAAGACTCAAACTTACTAGATTGCCCATTTGCTCATTTTCTTTCTCTTCTCCTACTGTTGTGTTTTTAAATAGCTTATTTTCTTTTCCTTGCCTTTAAATTGACTACTTTTTGTGGCTCTGTTTCCTAGGAAGTGTCTGAAGTTTGGTTCTCTTTGCCCATGACTCTCTACCTAGAAGTCACCAGCACAACCTTCAGAGAGCTAGTAATTGCTGATAAAGCTGTAGAACCTGTCTTCTGTGGTCAGGGGAAAGAATGACCTTGATGTCTTTACATTGAATGTAGCCTACAAATTACATTTCCTTCCACTTTGGGTGAGGGAGGTTATTTCAGGAATGGGAATGTTCTTATTTTGAAAACTTTGTTCACCAGAGGGATTGGGAAGAAATAAAGGAATCTACTATTCCTTAACACATCTGAATAAATTCTAAACATGCGCAAAGTGGTGATGGAAGTTAAGATCCAAATGAATCGATAATGAGGGCATGACAATTGGAGGATGTGTTCATGTTAGAGCTTAGAGCATAGACAGATCTGGGAAGCAAAACAAACTTAGTTCATTGTAATTGCAATTCTAATTATGTGTTCTTATCTATGGAACATCTGACTTGCCAGCTGAAGCCTTCCTAATATGTCTACCCCATTAGAGTGTGAGGTCCCTGAGAACAAGACTTGTTTGACTTTCCTTTTTGTGTCTCCAGTGATAGCACTGTGCTTTGTACACAGTAGGTGCTTAATAAAAGCTTCATTCATTCATTCATTCATTTTAGAATGAGGATGGTACATTTTAATAAGAACATGCCCCCGCTCCCCTCTGCCCCATCATTTTACAGAGATTCTGAAAAAATGAACTAAGGTTCCCATAGCATTCCTGTCCTTTGAGAATATAAAAATATAAAATATTTTATCAGAGTACAAGTGTTATAAAAACCTTTACCTGCATTACCAGAACCTGCTTCTTCTGTATGTTTTTCATTACGTTGGTCTGGGTATTTCTCTTTTTTTCAGTGTGGCACTGTTACCTAAAGGTACATATTTTTCAGATTGTTATAAGATTCCTAGTGTGATAACACTGGAGAAGGAAAAACCCACACATGCAGGCCAGCCTTGGAACAGCGTGAGCACCGATGGAGAGATTGGATGACTTCTTTCTGGACTGCACATCTGCAATGAGCACCAGGCCCTACTTAAGCTGTAATCTATGGTTTTAAGGTCACTCCCAGTTATTATCTGGCCGGTAATGACCGCAGAACTATACATTATTGCTATTAGGAACCATTTTTGTACTATTTTCAGTTTGTCTTTTTATTGAGAAGCTGCTGACACCCTCAGAGTTTCCCAGAGCTGGATTACCATGGCTGAAACTCAAAGCAGTTTCCTTGGGTTGGGTGTTTGGAGAAGCAGACTCTTCTATGTTGGTTTTTGTTCACATGCTGTCTAAGAGGTGGAAGCTGGTGCTGAAATCTTACATTATTATTATTATCATTATTTTTTGCTGCCTGGGACTTCCAGCTTATAGAAGCTCAGTTTTCCTACCTCCTTCCCTCTTTAAAACAGTTCACAGGGTTAAGAGAGGAATGAAGTTTGTTTCATTTCTATGCTGATTCTTTCCCCTGCACAATGATTTCCTATTGCTTAGCAGTGATTACCTCTTAACACACCGAAACCTACATTCCAGAAATTTTAAATAGTGTGGGTAAAAATGGAAGTATTAATAAAACATCAAGACCTTTAAAGCCAACTGTTAGGTTGAATATCCTTAGTAATATTTTGGAGCTTGGGGGAGGGGCAGAGAATTCACACCTGGGGTCAAATTGTCGTGGGGCAACATTCTTCAGGTTTTTCCTTCTGGGGAATTACTTTGATTTTTCATAAATCTCAGAATGTTAATTTTATTACCTCTGAATTAGGAATTTTGCAGAGCAAAAATAGTAGAGTTACTTGGGGGAGGAGTAAAAAAAAAAATTCAACTGAACCTAACCTTGAGTATTATCTTGCATCTGGATACAGAGTTAAGATGTGCATTAAAAAGTTAACAACTTTTAGTAAATGTAGCACTGCTTTGATTTGTAATTATGGCTCTGAATATCATAGTTACTTCTCATATCGAGAAAATGAGACTCGTTTGAATTAAGTCGATCTTTAAGCTTCAAATACTTAAGTACTGATTTTTGAAATATTCACTGTAATCTTAGAAAAGTCTGAATGGAGCAGCATGATATAATGGACAGAGGGCTGCCCTGGGAGTCAGGCAGACCTGAGGCCAAATTCTGATGCTGTCACATACTAGCTGTGTGACCATGGAGAAGTCATTTAAAGAGTCTGTATATTACAGATGCATTGCCCATCTGTATTGGTGAAGAGTATTTCCACATGGGCAGTTCCCCACAGAGATGAAATTATAGGCCCAGGCTATACCTTCTTCTCCCCCTAAAAGCATTATCATTGTTAGCTTTATTCAACTATTATATGCTGTGGTGATTCATAGTAGCTGTTCAGAAGGTGAAATAAGGAGAAAAATCAGGAATGTTGCCCTGTGACAGTTTGACTCCAGATGGGAATCTTGTTCTCTGACATTAGCTTACATTCAGATAGTACTTGCAAGCTTTGCAAAGTGTTTCCTGGGAAACCTGTGAGCTAGGTAGTGGAGTATCATTTGCATTCCCGTTATATGGATGAGGACACTGAGGTACATAGCTGTTAAGTGAACTGCTAGGAGTGGCTTGACTAGTAAGTGCCTGAGTTCAGCATTTCCCCCTGCTTCGTACTGCTTCTTTGAGGGCATCTATTCAGTGGAACAGTTGCCTAGAAAGGCCTCCATAAGGAAGCTACATTTTCATGCCTTTCCTGTTGGACAGTGAGTTCATTATGTTTGCCTTTGTAATTTATTATTTTTAACAGCTTTTTTTTCCACAAATGGGTGTAAATTTCATTGATGTCTATCTTTGTTTTCCCCGCAGGGCTGCCTTACAAAGGGTTGCATTTACATTTTTAATGGATAATCTTATCTAGAAATAAGGAATGACAAAGTTACATTAATTATTGCCCTTGTCCAAAGTGGAAAAGAATCTCGATCATATATCTTTGTCTATTTATATAACTGTCTAATGGCAGATAACTTATACCTTAGTTGCTGCAGTAAATTAAAATTGTAATAATAATACTGATAATCCTGCCCAGAGAAGCAGTTTTATAAATCTTTAGCTTTGTGGAAAGATTTTCGGGAGATGTCCATGTTTCTAAAAGGCACATTTTGATGGCAGAGCTGAGCTTTCCTAACATGGATTGTTGTCATTCAGCTATTTTGAACTGTGATAATGCCAGCCCCCTGAATGTATTATTCTTTGTAATCTGCTCTCATCATGTTTTCTTCCACAAGAGAAATCAGATGTGTATAACATCATGTGCCATGTGATTTTTGCTGTCTTTGAGAGATGTTGAGTATTTGAATGATTATCCCTTTTATACCTAAGTACACAATTCCAAGAAGGTTTAAATCAATGTGTTAATTGGTAAGTGATACTGTAATTATATGTATAATCATGGAAATTTTGAATCCAGATTATTTACTTGCTCTCAGGAAATTAATCTACAGAGGTCATATATTAGATTGCTTGTTTATTAAGTGGGACCCCTGGAGTTACAGAATCCTGATTGGCTACACCCACAAAGAAATGTTCTTAGGGTTGGATCTAGCAGGTGTCAACAGTTCAGGGCTTGGAGTGCTTATTGATCCTGATTCAAACAGTTCATTAATCTAAGCACACATTATATAGATTTTTCAATGTAATTTTGAAAGGGTTGAAAAACTATATTGAATAATGAGAGATGATTCTCAAATTAAGCTTTTTATAGCACATCTCCCTTGGGATTGTGACATTCAAACAAGGAGAGGGGCTGGAGCATAGAGTAGTCAGGACTTTGTTTTAGCTCGATCTTATGCTTGTGGTTGGGTAGCTGATAACAAACATTTGACATGCACTTTTCATTCCACTCTTAGGAGTGGAGGATAAAAAATACTTTGACCAAGAAAGGATGTTCATAATGGTTCCAAAGACACAAGATATACCCCACTCAACATAATTATCAAAGCAAAAAAGTTTGGACCCATTGCGGGACTATAGGAACCATGACATTTTAGAACTCAAAGGCATCTTAGACATCAATTTACAAATAAGGAAATTGAGTCCTGAGGAGTTGAAATGACTTGCCCAAAGTCATATAGTTAGAAAGTAGCAAAATGAGGACTAGTTCCTAGATATTTTGACTTTTAAGCCAGTAATTTTTCCAGTTCGCCATGTAATCTCTCAGCAAAGGTCCAGAAAATAGGAAGAGAGGGAGGGGATATTTTTGTCCTGAAAGTAGTTTATAGTTATATAACACTTTTGAGGTTTGCAAAGTATTATTAAAGACTCTTTTCTTAACTCTCCTCTTTCCTTCCCTCCCTTCAAAGTTTTCTTTTCATTTTTACAATCATTTTCCTTGAATTTGCTCACTTCCATAGAGCCATGGTTTCGTCAATGTGGGCACTTCCAACTCTGATCTTCACTGAGACCAAGCTACACCTTCCACGTAACTAGGTCCTGATTTCTATTTCAGCTGGCTCTCCTCTTATTAAATGCTGGGCTTAACTAGTTGTCCATCTGAAGTATCTTTCTAAGATATATGTATCAGCACGCTAAGAGAGTAGACTACCTATGTATGGTCTACCTAAGTTACAATACATTGGAGA
Organism: Pseudochirops cupreus; assembly: GCA_028627135.1. Classification (NCBI taxonomy): domain Eukaryota; kingdom Metazoa; phylum Chordata; class Mammalia; order Diprotodontia; family Pseudocheiridae; genus Pseudochirops; species Pseudochirops cupreus. The sequence goes on along the minus strand of CM053583.1, from coordinate 78,638,907 downwards.
AATCTCCCCGTTTGTAAGAAAATGGAGAATTCTCATCATCTATAAGAAAACCTCTCTTTAATTTCAACTTTGCACAAGACAGGGTACAGGACCCTATGTCTAAATATACCAAAGGTGATAATTTTAGGAGCAAATCAAATTATACCTAATGCCTTTTTATGTTACTAAACCAACAAAGTGATTTTTAGAGCTCTGAAGGCTATTAAAATTATTCCGTGTAATTTAATTTTTTCTAAAAGTTCCATTTATTTTTTCCATTTCTGGAAACTTTGCCTCTCCAGTCAGGTCAAGCTATTATTCAAGTCAGGTCAGGCCTTATCCAAAGGCAGAATAAGTGGCTGCCAACATGATGTGATTAGAAGGGCATTCAAAAATCTCCTCCCAATTTTCTCACCCACTTGCTTACATATGAAATTCCTTTAATAGGGGATAAAGCCTTTCATTACCCAGTTAAGGATAGGTCTTAAAATAGCCTTGGGAAAAATAACAACACATTGGCTTAAATTCACACCAAGCCAAGTGACTAATACCAGATCCATTCAGAGAAACAGGTTTTGAGGATAGCTGGTAATAATAATAGCTAGAATTTATATAGGACTTTAAGGTTTGTAAAACATTTAACATATAAATGTAATACATTTTCACATTTGCTCTGCCCTCAAATCTGGTGAAGCGTGAGGAAACTGAGACACGGCAAGTGATTTGCTTAGTGTCACACAACCAGCAAGTGCCTGAGGCAGGATTTGAACTCAGATTTTTCTGACTGGAGGTCCAGCACTGCAACCTCTGCACAACCTTAGCCACCTAATGAGGGGAAACCAGTTGGGCTTCAGAAAGGTGGAGCCTTAGGGTACAGAACTGCAAGAGGGGACATCAAAGGCACGCTGATTTACCCCGTAATTTTGTAGAGGGCTGTTTATGATTCATGCTTTCTAGAAACTATAATAAAATACCAATATTTTGTTTGGTTATTGAAGAATTAATTGATTTGAACTTTATATGATCAATTCACCAGGAATGTCTGACAGCATTTCGTGGAGTACTTGGAGCTCACTTAGTGTAACTCTAGGCACTTCGTTCAGTAAATTTCTCCATAATCAATAATCAGTCAATTAGCATTTTTCCCCAGCTAGTCATCGGCCATACATACACAGGAAATGAAATATCTCTACATTCAAGGACCTTAATTCAATCAGGAGAGACATACAAGTATATAAAGAATAAATATGTATATGCAGGAAATGCAAAATAAATCTGAGGCTGTTAAGGGAGGAGGGACCAAGAGTTGTGAAGGTGGGTGGGGAGGAGCATCCTGAAAGGTTATCTGCAGAAGGTTGGGCTTTAGCTGCTCCTTGAAGGAAGAGACAGATTCTATGAGATGGAAGAGAAAATTGAGTGCATTTCAGGCAAGAGGTGGTGGTGGAGGCCACTGCAAAGATCCAGAGATGAGAGATTGCGAGCAACACGTATATGAGGAACAGAAAGATCTCTTGTCATTTCCCTTAATCACAGCCTTTCAGAGTTGGAGTGGACCTCAATGGCCATCTAGTACATATAGTATCACCCATACTCAAAAGGAATCCCTGCTTTAATATACCTGACCAGTGGGACCTTTCTTAGGTGGGAAGTTTTCAAAGCTATTTAATAATAGAAGGAAATTGAGTAGAATGAAGGTAGGAATCAGGAGACTCAAGGTCTAGTGTAAGCTCTGCCCCTCACTGTATGGGCTCCAGATTCCTCATTTGTAAAATGAATTGGGAATTGGATGAGTTGCTCTTTAAAGGTCTCTTTTAGTGCCTTAATTTGTCGAGGACCAGAATCATGTTTTTTAATGCTCAGTAATAGTAAAACAACACTAGCACTAGTGGTTCTATTCAGCAAGGTTTTTTGCCTGTGTCCAAGGTGCTCTACTGAGATACCTGAGGATGCAAAGACAAAACAGAATCAAAAAAGCAGTCCCTATTCTCAAGAAGCTTACATTTTACTGAGGGACTACAATATGGGATCATTAATCAAGAGATGGAAGTGAGCTTAGATGTCATTTCATCCAACCTCATTTTGCAGATGAGGAAACTGAATCCCAGAGGGCTTAGGAGACTTTCCCAGGGTGACATGGGGAGTAAGTAGAAGAGCTGGGATTCAGAACAAGGACTTGATTTTGCCTTTCTTTGCATTACCAACACTTTGCACAGTGCGTGGCACCTAGTTAGGCTTTAATAAATGCTTGGTGATTAATAAATTTTAAGATAATTTGAGGAGGGAGGGATAACTAATGACTAGGGGAATCAGGAAAGGCTTTCTTTAGGAAACAAAACTAAAGACTGTAAGAGACAGAATTGAGAAGGAGCATATTTTAGGCTACTGGGGCAGCTTTTGTAAAGTCATGGAGGGTAGAGATGGATGGCCAAGTTTGTGGAATAACAAATAATATACAGTTGAATCTGAACATAGAATACATGGAGTCTAGAAAGGGAGGTGAGGGCCAGATTGTGAAGGCTCTTTAATGTCAAGCTGAGGCATATGTGTTTTACTTTTAGGCCATAGGAGGCCATCAGAGATTTAATCTGATGACTACTCTTTTGGGTACTACTAGGTAGCACTGCGTATTTATTTTTTCTCACTACATGAATTTAGCCATGGATAAACAATATCTAAATATTGTTGGGTGTGGTATCATGGGAAGAGCACAGGCTGTGGAGGGTCAGTGGACCTGGATTCCATTCTTTCTTTTGATGTTTATTACCTGTTTGACCTTAACTTCCATAGGGATCAGTTTCTTCATTTACAAAATGAGGAAGTCACCAAATGACCTTTGAGGACCCTCCAAGCTCTTGATCTTGGATCCTATAAAATGTTTGTTTTCAAGTATCCTCTTCATTATTTGTATAACATTATGGATGTCACTTTTTTTGCAGAGGGGTAGTTGAGAAAACAGAAGCCCCAGGGTTTGAATCTCAACACCCCCACTCACCACCCATGTGGTCACCTAAATTAATTTCACTCATTTGAATGCTTTGTTTCCTCATCTGTAGAATGAGGCCAAGATCAAATGGCCTCTAAGAACTTTTTCAACTCTAAATCTTATGTTGTCTTGTTGTTGTCTTCATGTTGTCTTCATAACAATAAAAAATTTCACTATTAAAATATTGAGCTGCTATATTAGTAAAAAAATATTGTGCATTGTTTAACCATGATTCTCTCCAAGAATAACTTGTTTTTTTTTTTAAAGTGATAGGGGTATTATTATTTTTCAAGCCAGATTCATTTCTTTAGTTTTCTTTTTTGTTACATAATGTGGTTTGGTAGGCAGGTTTCAGTTTCTTATGGAAGGTTTCCAAGAATAAGGCTTTGGTGTTGATTTTGAAAGTTCTAGGAGAAAGTATAATATTGGAAGGGAGGCATCAGGCACTTCACCCCTTGAGTTTAACGCAGCTGAAGGCTTTGAAAGTGAGGTGGTAGGATGGTGGTGTGCAGGGATCAGGGTGGTCTTTATATGTATATAGGTCAGTTGGGTGGTTTCAGTTGAGGTAAAAATGTTCCCTGGGCTACCTGAAAGTCCCACATTACTTTACGTTGGCCGTAGAAGGTCCCTGTTAAAAGCATATGTCACCTGGCACCAGCAACACATCAACCATTAATACTGTAGTTCAAAATTAGTTTGTCTTCTTGGCAGTGCCTTGAGGGAAGGACTGGAGAGCCAGCCATGTTATGATAGGAAGAGGGACTCAGAGAAGGTTGGAAACATGGGTCATCCTTCAGAAGAATAGGCCCACTGTGGCCTCTTTGAGAAGTGGGAGGGGAAAGATTGTGCCTGGCTCAGTATAGACGAAGTTGACTTTTGCTTAATTTTGCTTTGGCAGCCAGTAAATTGGCCAGATTGGGGTGGAAATTATAGTCAGGGTGGAGTAGGAGATGAAGGCACTTGGGTAGAAATGTATAGGGTCAGCCAGTGAATGTCCTGAAGCCCCTGCCAGAAAATTGTACATGATTCACTGGGTAAGAGAAGCAAATGGAGTTAAGTAGGGGTGTGTGGTAGGACACAAAATTAATTTTAAAAGAATCAGACTTTGTTAGCCTACTTATGCAGCTTTTCAATGCCTTCAGTGCTCTGGAAAAAATAATCAAAGGAGAATTTAGAACTGTTCTCGGATTGTCAGTTTTTCATCTAAAAATGTTAATGTACATTAAACTTTTAATTAAAAAAAGCATATCCCATCACAAACTATTTTTAATGTGGAATATTTAGCCATGGTGTACAAATTCTATTCCAAGGTATACTAGGTTATTTAAGAAAAAGAGTTTGGTTTTGAAACGAACTGACTTGTTTCTTTCCCCCTCCCCCATTAATTGCCTGCCAGATCATTCTCTTCAAATTGCAGTCCTTGTCACTTGTATACATCATTATGTTGTTCAATGTAAGACAAGGTTGTAATTCAGTCATGAGTATCTGCTGACATCATAAATGTCAAGAGCAGATCAAGCAGTTTATGGATGGAATAAAATCCCAAAATCTCATTACGAACCTTTATAGCTTGTTTTTCTTCTTTTGGTTTTAAAATCACTGTATGATTTTGGAGACCAGAAGGGCTTGAAGTCAGCTTGATTCTGGCATTACTGTTTGCACCTGATTATTTGAGAATGCATTTGACCAAGAAATGCTAACATTGGCAGGGATTATTTTTTCCTCCCCCTATTACACCTGCCCTTTTGAGTGTTTTGCTGTGGTTGAGACAGTGGAAAAAGTCAGAGGCTTAATAGGTTAGATGGGTGATTAGTGATTCTGCATATAGGCTGGCCACTACAGGCATCTCGTCATTTCAACTGCCTCTTGGAGAAGAAGGAGGGATTTACAGATGTAGTAAGTAACCCTTCTAGGAGGTTGAAGGCAAGATGAGTGCTCTTTGTTAGTTCACCTGACCACTAGATGGCACTGTTGCCACAGGGAAAGATGGTCGTGGATACATAGTTTGGCTGTGAACTATAAAGCCTCCTTGAAGGCTGCAGTTGAAATAGGGCTGCCTTTGTGTTCCAGGCTTCTGTAGGCAGCATGGTTGTATGAATGGTAACACATGGATATCCAACAGCAGGATAGGCATTCTTCTGCACCATTTATGAATCAAGGATACTACTGAGTGGGGAGGGCTTGTTTGGTTAGGAGTTGGCATTGGCTTTGTTTGATGGGGAGTTTAGTAGGTGGAGTGGGAGGTTGAGGAGGGGTGAGAGATGATGAGAAGAATTGGAACTATCACATTTCCACAGTTTCTGAGCAGGACAATCTCCTCCAAATGAGCAACAGGTGGTGTCTTGATCTATGGCCTCTGAGGAAGAAGAGCTCTTTTATTTGGTGTTCGGCAGCTGGAAGAATCTGGAGGGAAGTGGTCCTACAGTCGAGGAGACCAAGCTGCCTGAAGGTGGTACGTTGCATACAGACCTTCCTTGTGTTCATATTCTTCAGGCTTGAAGTTGTTTTTCTGTCCCTGAAAAATACTACAGCATATGTATTATTGTGAAATACACATGGCACTGTTTGAAAAATATAGTTTTCTTTTCTTTTTGAAACAGAAACCCAGTATGTAAAAACAGAAGCCTCCCCTCTGCCCCCAAAAGGAAGGAGAACCAAAAGGATGCCTGAGAGGACATCAGAACCCATGTGGCAAATTTGAAAAATCCCAACAGGATCTTAGTGAAATGCAAGAATTATTGCTTTTATGGGAAGTTAAATGATCATAATGATTAACTATTGAAAGAAATGATACTGATTGAAAGTGAAGTATGATGAGACATCTAAAAAGTGCCAGCAAATGACCAGTAGGAAGATAGGGCATTTCCTTTATAATTAAAATAGCAGAAACAGTTATAAGAAGATCTGTGGAATGGGGCAGAACTCAAAATATTCCACAGTAGTTGAATTCGAATATGACAATTTTTTCTTGATATTACAGAGAGTGTGTCCCTGCAGAGTTCTGTGTAAGATGAAATTTTGCTTATTGAACCATTTTTTTTTCTAATTGATTTTCCTAAAAGAAAGACAAAATAGGACAAAGTATCCAGAGCTAGGTAGAAAGAGCAGTGGAAGGCAGAAGACCCAGATTTTGGTCCTGGTTCTATTAGTAACTTGGTCTGTGAGATTGGGCAAGTCACCTGATTATTCTGGATGTCTGTTTCCTCTGTAAAATAATAGGATTGGACTAGGTGTTCGTAAAGGGCCCTTCCAGAATTAATTCCATATGTTTAATGGCATTGTATAATGGAAGGATTACTAGTCTTGGAGTTAGAACTTCTGGGTTTGAGGCTGACCTTGATTAAGTTCTTTAGCTTTCTTGGGCATCTGTAAAATGTTCCATGTGACTTGATAGTGCCTCCCTTTCTTCTTATCCCTGTTTTAACCCTATAGCTACTGTTTGGCTGTTGATTCTGATTCCCACAGAGAGATCCAGGATTGGTCATTTGAATTAAGTTAAAACCCTCCTTCCAGGTGGGTTCTCAGATGGGTCTTCATTTTCACTTGGATGGCAATTCTTTTTCTGTACCTGTTCCTCTTTTCTCTACTAACTTGGTACCTCTGGCTATCATTCTGTGCATGAAAAGCAGTCCTTTCCCTCCATAAATCTCCC
>CM053583.1:78482838-78632193 GCA_028627135.1 Pseudochirops cupreus | reverse complement strand
CACAATGTAGTACTGCATTACACATTTGGGTCCAAAGTTCTTATCTCCTTTAATTCAGGGATCTTCAGATACAGGCAGTTTCCTGTTGTCACTACTACCGGTGTTTGTGCAGAGCTCTCTCGGAGGAGCACAAAACACTTTGCAAACATTCTCATTAATAAGATGATTAGTAACAAGCAGCTTGTTAATGCAGGTATCCTGGTGAAATTTCAACTTGGGTAATTACATCCTGCCACTTGTGAATTCCCCATGCAGTTTTCCTAGGGGAGGAGGAAGTATGGGGAGAGGAGAGAAGACTTTATTTTCTATCCTAAAATGTTGTATGCTTTTAGACTGTCAATGTTAGTGTGTTATAGAGTAATAGAATTTCAGAGTAGGAAGGGGCTGATATAGATAATCTAGGCCAGACTTTACTGTGAGAGTGAATTCCCATGAGGTTAAGTGATTTGTTCAAGGTCACATAGGTTGAAGGCTTAAAGAGAGACAGGCTTATTAAGGCACCCAGAATACCTGTATTGGCTCATCAGACAGGCTTCCTGGTATAGAGGTACCTGGGAAATGGAATTAATAATCACCAAGTAGTCTGGTAAACCTAGAACTAGAGAAAAGAAACTAATTGGTCTTGAGGGCTGTGTTGATGGTCATCTTTCTCACAATAGAAAGGTATCTGAACTGGAGCATTCGTGTTAGTTGGGGGGCCTCTCCCATGAACATTGCAGAGAGGCAAAGTTTTTTTTTCTTCTACTCTTCCTCTCCTCCCCCCAGATTTTTTGTTGACTCAGACATTGTCTAATTCTTTATCTCTACTTAGTTAAACTCTCTTTTTTTTTTTCCCTTTGAGGTCTTAAGATACTTTAGAAAAGGGAAGCAGGGTATTGAGAAGGCTTAGTTATATATTCAGACACCTGAAAACATTAATTGGAGGTTGGTGTTGACCGTATTATTGTAAATATGTTTAATACATGTTATTGAAGTTGCTAATATAACATAAATTACATGTTATGTATATATATATATAGATAGATAGATAGATAGATAGATAGATAGATAGATATAGACATATATAGATATATAGACAGTTTTTTTTAATGCATGGAGGCAAGGATGGTGGTCTTTCTATATTTTTATGTCCAGGATGCTAAAGAGCTTACCTGGTTATTCTCAAGGAAGGTGACATTCCAACAATCCAAACCAATAAGCATTCATTAAGCACCTACTGCATGCTAGACACTGTCCTTGGTACTGGGAATACAGAAAAAAAAAGAAACAAATTCTATTCTTAAGAAATTTAAATTCTTCTGGTGGCTACAACTCATAGGGAGAAGGGAGGTAAAAGTAAAATCCTTTGAGAAGGGAGTATGCAAAGGGGTCTTAAATTAAATGCCTTTCTCCATGTCTACTTCTTAGCGTAAACCTTGATCACAGCCATAGGTCATCCCAAGATGCTCTGGGATCCAAATGAGGAGGAAGTGGTAGGACTCCTGGAGATTTCAATAAGCAGTCTAGCTCAGTAAATGATTTTTTATTTTTTGGTGATTTGACTTATAAGTACAGTGACTGTTTCATATTTCACATTTGCAACTGTCCTTAACCTTGTGTATTTTGTTAGAATGATTTTCCTTTGGGTCATTTGTTTAGGGGAGGGAATCTTATGAACTGAGAAATATTCTTCTCTGGAACTTTCTCCTGGTGTCTTGCTCTTTCGGGGTTTTTGCAGCCTTTTCTGCTCTTGGGCTTCATTGCTTTTATCTTCTCACTTTTCCTCCCACTGAGCGTAAACAAAGCTCAGGGCCAAACACTAATAAGGCAATAAGTTTGTCTGGAAGGGTGGTGGAAATGCAATGCCTTTTGAGGCTTCAACATTCATTCAGTAATAATGACTCCCGTTTATGTAGAGCTTTTAGCTTTGCAAAGTTGCTGAATTATTCTACTTTAAGGTTTGCAAAGTTGCTGAATTATTCTACTTTAAGGTTTACAAAGTTACCTCCTAACTCCACTTTTAGGTTTACAAAGTTGCTGAATAATTCCACTTTCAGGTTTACAAAGTTGCCTCCTCAATCCATTTTTGGTTTACAAAGTTGCTGCCTGATTCCATTTTTAGGTTGCTGTCTAAATTGCCGTCTAAATTCCTGTAGCACCGTGAGGGTTCCTTCCGAGCTAATCCCACTAAGATATTCAGAGATCTGAACAGGGAGTGAGAGTTGAAAGAGTCCTTAGGGAGATCTAGCCAGTTCTTCACCTGGAGTCTGTCAATTTGTTTTAAAAGCTATTTTTAACAATTGCGTTTTGATATAATTGGTTTCCTTGCAGTCCTGTATTTTATGTATTTTAAGCATTTATAAATGTATTTTATGCATTTAAAAACATTATTCCAAGAAGCAGTCCATGAGCTTCACCAGAATATATATATACATATATATATATATGTATATATATATATATATATATATATATATATATATATATATATATATGTTACTTATTTAAAACATTATTCTGAGAAGACATCCAAAGGCTCCAACACACTGTTCAAGGACTCCACAAAAAAGACTAAGACGCAAAAAAAGGCTAAGAACCCCGGGTCTGGTTTAATCTCCTAATTTCACAAATTAGGAAAATGAGACCCAAAGAATTTAAGTGACTTTTACAAGGATATAGAGCTGATGAGTAGTAGACCTGGAATTTTAAACTCCATATCTTTCTAATGTAACATGCAATCTCTCCCAGTTATAGAAAAAAGGGGAAATTAATAGTTATCTTTGAATTAAAAAAAATTCAATGCTTCAAAAAAAAAATCTGTGACTTCTGCTCTGTGGGTACCAACTGTGGGTACTCTGTGGCTAGCCACTCTGGCTACAACTACAGATCACAGCTTCTCCAGCCCTTGGAAGATGGCTTCAAGACATTCTGTGACCAAACAATCCCTTCCTTCCTGGTATACCTTTTGGTGATTAGCTTTTCTGAAAGTTGCCAGAGCTTGAGTTTTCCTAACACAGCTTTTGAAAAACCATAGGCACCTCCACACTGTGATGAACCATTAAGGAGCAATTTAGTGGCCCCTGAAATCTCTTTACTTTCTTTTCATTACCCCTTTCCTCCCCTCCCAAATGCTCTGAATTTTCCTGTAGGCAGATGCTACTTTTCCTTTTACCTACATTTTATAACACCACATTTTCTATTCAAGTATGGCTTTAAACTTAATTATTGTTAATGTTTTATTAAGAACCTACAGTTTTTTAAAAATCAAATATATGATTTTTAAAGGTTTGCTGCATTCTTAAGTAAAACACAGGCATTCTGTTATGTCTCAGGGCCAAAATTATTTCATTTTGGAGCGCATCCTAGAGTTATAGAGTCACAGAATTCTAGAATTGGAAAGGTCTCTCTCTTGTTTTACTGGTGAGGAAACAGAAACTTAGAAAGGTCGGTGACTTGGCCCAGGTCACACAAGCAAGCTGCTGACAGGTGAGACCAGAAAAGATGTCTATTGGCCCCAATTCCTTTCATTGCTCTCTAAATTATCAAGTAAGTCAGTAGGAAAACAGGATTCAGTTTCTAGAAATTTTCTCTCATATAACCATCATTTGTAAACGGGGGAGCATAACAATAGGTGACATTTATATTGTGCTTTTAAGGTTTTCAAAGTACTTTGCATACATTATCCCATAAAAACATAGTTCTGGGAAGAGTCAACTCCACCATTTAGGAGTTTTATTTAATGCAGGTTATTTGAGTCACCTTAACACCTTGTCAGGGTGTTAAGGATAAATGAATTACATCCTATTCCACTGGATTAAAAGTAGGTGACATTGTATCTTGGAATAATAAAATCCTAGATTTGGACCTGAAAGGCACCTTAGAGGTCTTCTGGGTCAATCCTCTCATCTTGCAGGTGAGGAAATTGAGACCAAGAGGGGTTAAGAGACTTGCCAGAGTTCACAGAGGGAGCAGTTGGCCCAGCTGGGATTTGAACTCTGGTATTCTGATTCCAAATCCAGCATCCTTTGAATTGCCTTTCTGACTCTCTCAAATGACCGGATATAAAAATGGGCTTGAAAAATCAATCATGGCAGAATTTCTGAGACAGACTTTTAGCATAGCAACAGGAAAACAATTTTTCATTCCTTCTTATTTGAAAAAGGGGTTCTAAGAATTCTGGATGCTAGCTGATTTTGGTTCCTGGGATAGAGGAAAGATGAGCAAAAAGGCTCTGTTTTGTCTGGTTCTCAGCATCACATTATATATGATGAGGTTTTTCCTCTGTAGGCCCTGAAAGTCACTACCATATCCTGGTGAGTACAAATGGTTGGACATTAAATGATCATTATGGTGTCCCTTGTATGACAGAATCTTAGAGTAGGAAGGGACCTCAGAGGGCATCTAGTCTAATTTGTGTCTAAGGAGTTCTTCTCTATTTCTCCTACATTAGACCCTTTGACTTTTTCTCCTATTAATGACTATCATTTATGTCAGGTCAGTTAGGTGGTATTGTAAACAGAGTGCTGGGCCTGGAATCACAAAGATCTGAGTTCAAATTTGGCCTCAGATACTTATAAACTGTGGAACCCTGGGCAAGTCACTTAACCTCTGTCTACCTCAATTTCCTCATCTGAAAAACTGGGGACAATAATAACACCTACCTCCCAGGATTGTTGTAAGGTTCAAATGAGATAATTGTAAAGCACTATTTAAATGTTAGCTATTATTATTATGTCTAATTTTTTCATATCACTCATTTACCAGTATTATATATCCAAATTTACTTTCCACCATTGGCTCTTCCCTTGTAACAAAGAAAAAAAAATTGAGAAAAATGCAACCAGGTGACCTGTTTCTCTAAGTATATGTGTCATTATACATGCAGGTCCCTCCACTTCTATCTAGAGGAGTAAGGTAAGTTTCCTCTTTTCTCTGGTTAAAAAGTAGAAAAGTGGTTCTACAGAACAGAATAGATAAGCAAGAAACTTTCCACTTTTGAACAACACTCATTGTTAGGAAATTTATTCTTACACTGAGCTTAAATCTGCCTCTCAGCAGATTCCACCCACTTTTCATGATTCTGCCATCTGGGTCTAAGCAGAACAAGTTTAATCTCTTTCAAATCACCAGCACTGGATTTATAGTCTGAGTACTTGCATTGGACCCCACAACTCTATCACTTTCCTGTCCATGTGACCTTGGGTAGATCATTTCATACCTCTGGGCCTCAATTTCCTCGTACGTAGAGGAAACTTGGCATAGTAGGCAGACAGCTAACTGAGGCACAAAGATCTGGGTTCAAGTTCTGATTCTGACATACTGGGCAAGTCACTTAGGCTCTCAGAACCCCCAGGCAACTCTCTAGTATCATACATTACAGAGAAGGGGGCAGATCTACATGGAAGTGACATGTATTGGTAGGAGTTTCTTCCCAGGGAGTCCCCTACAATGAAATCATAGGTCCAGACACTCCCTACACTCCTCCAAAAAATTGAGGGAATTGGACTCTGCAGTTTAACCTTTCACTTGAATTTTATTATCCTGTGATCTAAGATAGTTATCCTATACTGTCCAGTCTTCTCTAAGCTATATATGCCCCTAAACATTTATTTCAGGGAGGACTTTCTTGATCTAGAAAGATTTTGTTTAACATATTTTGAAGTTTTTCCTCAAGATTCTTATTCCTGTACTGACATGGGACAGGGCCAGGGTAGTGATCTGCTGTCTCTGTGAAAGGATGCATAAGCCTCCAGTGTTCTAAACAGTAATCCTTCTACTAGTCAGATGCTTTAGTGGCTTCCTGAAGGAAGTTGCAAAGTGACAGTTTAATTTTAAAGAAAATATTTTCATATGTAACTTGCAGTTTATACATAGAGAGTAATGAGCAAAATGGATGCAGCTGTCTTTTAAATTAACCCCTGATGCATTCAGGTTTAGCCTTCCCACTGAAGTGATAATGCACTCAGCTTCCACTCTCTGCACCAGGATGTTTCTGATCTTTCCAGGATCAAAGGGACCTGCAGTAGGGAGGAAGAAGATGTGCTCACCTTGCTGTCCTCTGACGCCTATGGCTGACATAGCTTAAAGAGAAAAAAATTCAAAAATAGTACAGTTAAGGAAAACATCATGACATTGTTCTTGTCACCAACCAAACAGAAAGAACCAACTGTTGGAACTCTGAAATGTAACCAAAAAGGTCCCCACTCCCTGGGGAACATTTTTAAAGGAACAACAGTATTTCCTTCAGCTCTAAATAGCATGGCTAGGAGCTGGATTAATGTTCCCACTGGGGTTTAAACAGTTAGTGATACATTGTCATGTTTGTGAGAGGCTGCTCTTGGTGCCTCTGAAACTGGTAGCCCATTACTCAGGTAGTTCTCTCCACGTCAGGTTTCCTTTACAGGGGGCCAAATGGAACAAGCTGTGAAGAGAATTTCTTCTGAGGCTAGAGATCCCTGAACCAGTCCTGTGTTTACATACCCACGTACATATGTTTTTACTCTTGGCATAAAAATCATTTTTGCTAAGTGTTAGGAAAGAGATGAAACCAATCCCAGATTAATAGATGGAATGTTTCATACATAGAGTGGAGTACATAGAGTTATTTTTAAAAATTATGCCGAATGATTTTTAAAACAGTAAGCTCCCTAGGTTGTTTAATTTTGAAATCCATCACTCAAGCAGAGACAGTTTGCAAGTATGTGTGACACTGGGGAAGAAGGATTACCACTAACGTGAAGCATGAGGTTGTAGATTACCAACGAAATAGCACAGTGAGATTAACTAAGGCAACAGTCACTTGGTATATAGATGTAACGGCTGGTGTTTATTTACAGCCCAACATTCCTGGTATGAGACAGCATTAGGAGGGGGTTGGGGGTGGGGGTGAGGGGTAGGCGCAGTGTGTACAAGTGCACAAGTTAACCAGAACGTATCACCCGTTCAGTAGCAATGCATTTTTTCCTCCCCCTGCAGCTGCATCATTAAAAACTTGATGACATTTTATGTGCAGAACTGCAGTGGTTGCTTCCTTCTTAAAATACTTTTCCAAAGCACGTGCCTCTCTAATGCACAAAGAGAGCTCATGTAACATTTCCTTGTCCTAGTGTCTTATGACCTGGGAACCAAGCCTTTAGTATATCCAAACAGCAGGAAAAAGAAGAAAACTCTTGGGAGGAAGTCTTAAAGCAAACTCAGAGTAGGCAGTTTGTTTTAAAGTTGAGTTTGAATAAACCATTGTGGAAAGAGATCCCTCCCACCCCCCCAAAGGTTTTCCTCCACAAGTTAAGTCAGGAGGCTGGATAAGCCAGTGCCCCAGAGCTGTGGAAAGCCTGCCTGAACCCTGTTTGCACACGTGTGTGCCTGTGTTCAGCAGAAGCACAGTTAGTGATGTAATGGGAATTTCTACATCATGCTTGTATGTCATTCACACAAATAGAGCATCATGGGAGCCGGGTTAGATTGATGTCCTCTCTAAGAATAGCACTGATTATAGCACAGATTTTCCCATATACAGAGCCATTTTTAATTCACTGCCTACTGCAGCTGCCAGCCTGTGGAGATAATTCCTTCTAGCAGAATAGCTCTAGATTATTATAGGGAAATCAAATTTGCATAAAAGCATTTTATCTCTTTTTTTCCCCTTGTCAAAGTTACCAAACAGATACTGTCAGTTACTTTTGGGGGAAGAACTTTTTTTTTTTGTCTGGGAGAGGGAAAGTAACTTTTTGACCAAATGGCTATTTTACAAAAGAAACAAACAAATAAACAAACAAATGAAATCAACTTCCAATTCAAGTCCTTGTTTACTTTTAATAAAAAAAAACTTGTCAAATACCATTTAACAACAATGCTTTATACTTATGTAGTGTTTTCAGAGCACTTTCTCCTTCTAACCTTTAATTCTTTTGATTTTATGATTTGATTTTAACCTTACAAGTTAGACAAATATTGAAACTGGGAATAGATAGTTTGAGTGATATGCCTGGGGTCTCAAAACATAAGACTGGGACACAAACTGAGGTTTTGGGTGCTGAGCCTGGATTTTTTTTTATTTTTTTTTTTACAATTTTTCTAGAGTTCTTTCTCAGTATAGCTGTTGTTAGATCACAGACAGAATATTTCTCCCCCTCATTTTATTTAATTTTTTAGTTAACAAGCATTTATTTTCTCTCTAACACCCCCTATTTAATTAAAAAAAAAAACAAACCTGGGACAGCTAGGTGGCACAGTGAAAACAACACCAGTTCTAGAGTCAGGAGGACTTGAGTTCAAATTTGACCTCAGACACTACCTGTGTGACACAGCTAGATTACTAGTTGTGTGACCTTGGGCAAGTCACTCAAATCCAATTGCCTTGCCTTCCCCCCTCCAAAACAACAACAAAAACCAAACAAAAGACATAAATAAAAAAAAAAAACCTTCTTTGTAACAATGTGTATAGTCAAGCCAAACAAATTTTCATACTGTCCATGACTAAAAATGTATGCCTTGTGCTGCATCTTGAATTTATCATCTCTTAGGAGGTGGGCGGCATAGGTCATCATTAGTTTAAAAGAATAAGGACTGGTTATTGCACTGAACAGAGAGCTAAAGTTTTTCAAAGTTGTTTTAGACTAAAGATTTGTACTTCTGGGGCCTTGTGCATGATGATGGCACACTGACTGTTTTTCAGTCCCTTAAATTTTTTCCCCCAGCTCACTTCTCTTTTTAAAAGGGAGAAGAAATTATGTTTCAGTTAGATAGGTTTAGTTTATATTCCCTGAACTCAGAATTCCATCTCTCACTTCCATGCCTTTGCATATACTGTTCTCTTCTCCCTGGAATAGACACTCTTCATCCCCCACCACCCCAGCTTCTTCGAGTTCCTTCCTTCTTTTAAGACTCATCCCAAGTGACCCTCCTAAAGAAGTTTCTTCCTAGTTGACAGTGCTTTTCACCTCCTCGAATTATCCTGCTTGCATGTATTCATCATGTTAGAGCATCCTTGAGATCAGGTGCTGTTGATTGTTTTCTTTCTTGTACCTGGCGACACCTGGCACAGTTCTTTGCAACATTCAGAAATACATGCTTGCTGACTTGAACCAAATCCCGTTTTGCCATTATGACAGCTAGATGACTCAACATTTACCTGTCAGTTCTCTGTTTATTGAAGTCATGGTGCTTTTCTTTGACTTCAGTGATACCATTGTATTAGCCATGCAATAATGATGCTCATGCTTTAATTTCCTAAGGGCTCTCACTGCAGTGATTTAGTTGCTGAACCCTTTTGAGAGGGACACCTTAGGGCAGTGGTTCTCAACCTGTGGGTCGCGACCCCTTTGGGGGTGGAACAACCCTTTCACAGGGGTCACAGGGGTCACCTAACACCACTGGAAAACACATATTTCTGATCGTCTTAGGAACCAAGAGATCGCTCCTCTATCTGTCTCCAGGTGGGTCTGCCCACATGCAGATACGCCCACATATGAATATTAAAGGATGGCGCATTAGGAAGCTTGAGAACCACTGCCTTAGGGGGATGAAGAAGAAGGTCAAGGATCATTTCTCTGTTGGTTTTGTGGATTTTTGTGTGATATTACACAAAGGACATTAGATCTGCAGTTAAGGATCTGGGTTGGAATGCTGCTTTTGCTCTTTGCTGCCTTTCTAACCTAGGCAAGTCACTGGATTGGCTTGGTAGCTGGTAGCTAGAGTCTCTTGCAGCTCAGAATCCCAACATTCTGTAGCCAATAAAAGATTCTTTATAGTAGAAATGTGATATTTATATGTGAGATCCCTTAATGTAATTGATAAATACCAATTTGATGCAGCAGCTTAATTCAATCATTTTGATTTAGCTGTGGAAATGATGTTACACAGGTGCCTAAAAATAAACCTGAAGGTCCAAGTGACCTGTTGGGATGATGTTTGTGCTGTGGGGTGTCCTTTGGCCAGTCACAAACCTGGGCTTGGCTGCAAGCCACTGATTTTTGCTCTAGGGAAGCCTGGATGGGCACTCTTGACAGACATTGTAGAGGGGATTCTTGTTCCACATAGTGATTGGATTAAAAAACTACAGAAGTGGTTCTCTTCAGTTAGCATTTATTAAGCATCTCTTATACGGCAGGTACTGTGCTAAGCACTGGGGATATGAAGAATGGCAAAATCAGTCCATACATCAAGGAGCCCACATTCTAATGGAGAGACAACACACATGTAATTAGGTACATAGAAGATATATACAGAGCAGATGAAGGTCACATGAAAGGAGAAGACATTACTAGATGGGAGGAGTTAGGAAAGGTCTCCTTTAGGGTGTGGCACTTGAGCTGAGTCTCAGAAGAAACCGTAGAATCTGGGGTGTGCAGTTGAGGTTGGGGGTTAGGGAGGGAGACCGTTCCTGGCATGGGGGACAGTCAGTGTAAAGGCAAGAAGATGGGACACAGTGCAAGTAGGGTTTTGCAGCTAGCTTGTAGCATATGTGCAGGGGAATAAGGCATACAAAGATTGGAAAGGTAGGGAGTGGCCAGGTTATGGAGAGATTTCAATGCCAAGCTGACTTAGATTTGATCTTGGACAGTATGAGAAGCTCATTGAATAGAAGGGTGATGTGGTCATTCCTATACTTTAGAAAAATGGCAGCTGAGGATGAATTGGAGTGGGGAGAAGTTTGAGGCAGGAAGAACCAGTTAGAAGGTGTTGAAGTAATCTAGGCGTGAAGTGATGGGATCCTCACTAGCATGCGTGCACGCGCACACACACACACACATTCCCCTCTTCCTCCTTATCAAATCTTTCCCCCACCCCTGCCACTTTGCACAGCATTGTGTTTTGCAAAGTAATAGTCATGAAATTATCTCATAATATTATTAATCATTGTTATCATCTTTGGTGTCTCATCACTTTACTAGACTTGAAGTTTGACCAGGACAGGAATTGTATCTTATTTAAACTTTGTGCTTTTCCCAGATCCTAGCAATAATGTTCTTTGTGTGAAAAGTGCTTAATAAATATTTGAATAATGAATAAAGGGATGGACTTCAAGGGATGGACTGTCTACGATTCTATAAAATGCTTTGTGGTTTGTGTATAGCATGACCACAGGAGGCACTTCTCTATATAGCTTGTTGATATTTGACAATTCACCAGCGCTTTCTCTTTTCATTTCTTTTCTTTTCCTCCTTCCTTCTTTCTTTTCTCACCTCTTCTATTCTTTTCCTTTCCCTTCCTTCCTTTATTTTTTGGCTAAGGTTGTCAGGAAAGGTTACACATTAACTCTTTGCCAATTGTTTTTAACTTAGTGTGAAAGAGTTGATTAGATCTTTCTCTAGGGAACAAGTTTCCATAGACTACTAAGGGGGCCTTAATTGTCTTGGACATCTAAGGAAGTGGGACACTCTCCCTTGACAGACACCTCTACCTCTTTGGCCCTGGAAATGGAATTCAGCAGCAGATGCTTAGTCAGAGGGCTATCAAGTACTGCCATTGCTGCCACTCAGTTCTCTGTCTGGATCCTTGGGTCTCAAAGCTAAGAAGTTCTCTTGTCTAGGCTACAGTAGCTCATTCAAGGTCATTGAATTTTAGAGCTAGGAATCAGCCTTTGAGATTGTCTCATCCATCCTTCTTGTTTTACATGGGAGGAAATTGTAGTTGCCTTGCCTAAGTTTATAGAAGCAAAGTGCCCAAGCTAGGATTGAAACCCAAGCCCTTTGACTCTTTGCCCATTAAATCACACCTGTCCTGCCAGAGAACTTTGGCAAACCAAGAAGATGTCTGGGCCACCTTATGGGGGCTCTCCAAAACCTAGCCTAAAAATAGTGAGAGCATACAGCACAGTATAGCTCTGGGCTTGGCTATTGCAAAGTGGGAGGCAACCCCTTACACCCTACCCCTCCTCCCCCAGTTGGAATATTTCCTTCTCAGCCTCAGAAACTAACTGATTTCCATTTTAGGAAAGACTTAGGTCATTGGGTGTGAACCAGTGTATGTTAGCTTGGTATTTGGTCCTTTTTAAGGTTATGGTGATAATATTAATGAGGTTGGGGGGGAGGGAAGACTCACAAGAGAGTGATATCTGAAGATAGCATGGGTTCTATGAGGTGGTCATTAATTAACGGTGTGTGACTTGGAGAAAAGTCACTTAAACTTTCTTCTCTTCAATTTCTTTGGGTATAAAATGAAGCAGGTTGGAGATGATCCTGATTGTGTATTCCTCATATGTTCCATATCTACATATATTCTTTCTGAGATTTTAATATTATCCCCAGATATTATTAACTCATGGTTTAATTGGAGCACATTTTAGTGTAATACTGTTTATAATGATTATAATATTATATATGTCAAATGCCTTCAGTGAGGAGAAAAACAGAATCGGGTCAGCTACTGCACTGCTGGTAAACTATCTTGAAAAGGCTACAAGCCAATAATAAAGTAGAGGGAGAGTTGATGCTTGACTTTTTGTACATAGATGATTGCATACTCAATGCAGCCTCTGAGACAGAGATGCAGAAAGAGTATGGATCAATTCTCTGCCACTTATTCTAATTTTGGCCTGACAATCAACACCAAGAAAACAGAGATTCTCCATCAGCTAGCACCAAACCATCCATATATGAGACCACATAGGTCATAGTAAATTGGAGAAATTTTGAATGGTGTGGATAAGTTCACTTACCTTGGCAGCATACTTCCCAGAGATTTCCACATAGATGAAGAAGTATTGCCAGAGCTAGCTCAGCATTTGGAAGGCTCTGAAAGTGTAGTAGAGAAGAGGTGTTAGACTGACTACCAAACCGAAGGTCTACAGAGCCATTATACTATCTCCATTGTTGTATGCCTGTGAAACCTGGACAGTCTAAGTGGCACCATGCCAGTAAACTGAACCACTTCCACTTGAATTGCCTTAGGAAGATTCTGAAGACTACTTAGTAAGACAAGTTACTGGACACTGAGCTCTTCAACTTGGACTGCTGAGCAATCAAACTCTATTGCAGAGAATGCAACTTCAGTGGTCTGGCCATGTAGCCTGAATGCCAATGCCCATTTACCTAAAAGACTATTTTCTGGACAACTCAGGTACAAGAACACAAGGCAAGCACTCACACAGTGGTGAGATGAAGTGCTGTAAGGACACTCTCAAAGTCTTTCTGAAGAACTAGTATCAATTGTGAGACTTGGGAGACACTGACACTGGACCACCCAGCATGGCATGCCTGCATCAAAGGAGGTCACATGCTCCATGAGCAAGCAGAATCCAAATTGCAGAAAGGAAAGGTGAGCTACACAAACTGGATTCCAAATGTTCTAATGTACTCTTTGTGCTCAACCTGCAGAAGAGTCTTCTGAACTCATATTGGACTGATCAGCCACAGCCAGACATACTGTGCCCTCACTCATACATCATGACGTCATTGGTCCTCTTCAAAAATGAAGGAAGAACAACAAAAGTAAATGGAGCTGCTATTAGTGCTCCCCTACATAGGGTGGTTCATTGAGGGCAATAGAAGCAAGCCGGTGTATGGGGACAGGACCAAGTAAGAATTTAACATCTAAAATCAAGAGATGCACCTGTTTTCCTTTTAAATAAAACTATCTTAGTTTTGTGTGACTTGGTATGGTAGCAACTTTTAATCAACAAACAGTAAGCTCATACACACACACACACACACACACACACACACACACACACATATATATATATACATCTGTATATGTTACATGTGAATATATGTATACACACATAGATATCTATCTCTATGTGTATGTATAAAATGTATATACATACCAGATTCTATCCTAGTCACTGGAGATACCAAGACAAAAATGAAAGAGCCCTTGATCTCGTAAGGAAAATAACATATACATATAAAAGTCTAAGGATAGGACTGGACCTAAATTTCTTTAGTATAGAAAACTCCCTCAACAATTAAGATCATTACATCTTCTCTAACTTATCTTCTTCAGAATTGCCTAGAAAACTGAGAAATTAAGTGACCTCCTTGAGGTCACATAGACAGTCTGTGTGAGAGACAGGACTAGAACCCAGCTCTTGCTGGTTCTGAGAACCTTTATTCACTCTGCCATGCTGGCATATATAAAAGCATAGGAGAAGGACATGCAAGGCAATGGGGGCGTGTGTGTGAAAGCAAGGCACTAGCAACTGGGTGTATCAAGAAGAGGAGTATAGTAAGCGAAATTTGGAAGTGGTGGAAGGGTGAGAAGAACATAGCTTACATAGTTGGGCCCCTTGTTTAGTTTTTATATGCTTGGAACATAATAAGCTCTTAATTAATGCTTATTAAATTGAGTCCAGGGGATTATACCTTGTATCTTCTTCTAGAACTGCTCACTTATTTGGGTATAGTAGGTGTTTGATAATTATTTTTCGAATGTTTGAATATATGAAATGATACAGGCTGTTCTCCCCATTTGAGGGAGATATCCTCTAGGCCAGTGGTTCTCAATTGGTGGGTTGTGACCCCTTTGGGGGTCAAACAACCCTTTCACAGGGGTCACTTAAGACCATCAGAAAACATGTATTTCTGATGGTCTTAGGAACCGAGACACTGCTCCTCTATCTGTCTCCAGGTGGCTCCGCCCACATGCAGATACGCCCACATATGGGTATTAAAGGGTCGTGGCATTAGGAAGGTTGAGAACCACTGCTCTAGATGTTTCAACAAATCTGAGTGTGCCATTAATTAGAGGCCAAACGAGAAGGTTAACAAAAGTGATCCATGTTCATAGTAGGCATAAGTTTCATGAGAAAAGAGCCACAATGAAATAGACAGAGGTTTGTACCTGAAGATTTCTCCCTGGTGTAGTGTGAAGAACTAAATGAGGGCATTGTGCCTGTGGAGAAAGAGGGCTGAGTTTGGAATTCATTCCTGTGTCCAGATCCCAGCTCTGCTGCCTACCTGCTATTGTGTTATCTGGGCAAATCATCCATCTCTGTAGGCCTCAGTTTCCTCATCTGTATATTGAAGAGTTGAACTAGGAAATCCCTAATATCCCTTCAAGCACTAAATCTGATGAACCTCTGATATCAAAAAGGACAACTGTGATAAGAAAATTCAAATTCCTTTAGGGAAGGGGCTATCTGACATCACTTTGGTGCTCCCCCTTCCCTCCTCAAATTATGTTGACTGATTGTATTTTTCTACCCCATTTTTCAAATAGCAACCTGGCTTCAACAACCTATAGGAAAAATCAAGGGCTGGGCAGGTTCTGGGCCCTGGTCCTTCCTTGTCACCATCCTGCTCATCCCTGGGCTGTAGAGCGACTATTGGGAGAAACAGTAGGGAAGGGCATGACTTTGCTTTAATAGAAATAACACAGGAATTGGGGTCAGGATTCCTAGGTTCATATTTTGTCTCTGAAACTTATTTGGCATGTGATGATCATGGCCTTAGCAAGCTAAGCCTCAGTTTCCTTGTCTGTAAAATGAAGATAATGACTATTACCTTTGCTACGGCCAAGTGCTCCAGAAATCTGAACTGTGATTGTTCTTTTCATTAAGTTCCTAGAATGTACCACCCCCTTTGGAAAGGAGAATATTCTTAAGTATGCCATTTCAATTTTGGATTTTGAAAGCAGGAAAATGAAAACAGGAGGTCTAATCACCAACTGAAAAGGAAGAATTTAGAACCCAGTCGATGCATAAAATAATGTCATTACCATTTTTCAAAGAGTGCTGTCCTTAAATGACCATGATGCTTACTGGACCACTTAAGAGTTTTTCTTCTGGTATTGAAGCCAGGTCATTCTTATTTTGCCACCTGGTATCCATCTGTTTTCTCCCTTTCTGCTCCCCTAACTCCCTGTCCATGTTGTTGTTGTTGTTGTTCAGTCACTTCAGTTATGTCTGACTCCTTGTGACCCCGTTTGGAGTTTTCTTGGCAAAGATATTGGAGTGATTTGTCATTTCCTTCTCCAACTTATTTTACAGAGGAGGAACTGAGGCTAACAGTGTTAAGTGACTTGCCCAAGGTCACACAGCTTGTGTCTGAGGCTGGATTTAAATTCATAAAGTTGGGTCTGATTCCAAGCCCATTGTTCCATCCATTGCTCCACGTAGCTGCCCTAGCAACTCATCCATAGAACACACTTAAAAGATTTTTATAAGGTTTTAGCTAGAGTCCTTCAAACAGAAGCCCTCTTTTCCCCTTGGCAAAGAGCTAAGTGGTTTTATAGGCAGCTTGATCTTGTGACTTGCGCCTCAGCTCAGCACCCCCAATGAGCTAAACTACCCTATCAAGGTTTGTGAATCACAGAAAATCACTGACTGACCAGTTGTCCCATCGTTATCATATTCAAGTCAACATTAGCCACAGGACGACACTGAAGTAACTGTGGTAACAATGATATCTAGCATTCATGTAGCACTTAAAGGGTTGTGGAACATTTTTCATTTATTTCATTTGATCCTCACTCACAAAAGCCTCATGAAGTTGATGCATGTGACCCCCATTTTACAGTTTGAGGATCTGAGACTGAGAAAAGTGACTTGTTCAGGGTCACGTAACTAGCAAGTGACTGAGGAAGAATTAAAACTCGGGTCTTCCTGACTCCCAAGTCTAGTGCTCTATTAGCTCTGCCACTTATCTGTCTTAACTATTCTGCCTTGATTAGAAATCAAATTTCATGTTTCTCAAAAGGATATACAATCTTATCATTGTGAAGATTCCATCCAGTGATATGGAATACACCTCACCCATGCCTGCATGTCTTGTCTGATTCTCATCCTCGTCATCCGAAAAGTTAACCACAGGGGTTCTCCTTGACATCTCTTACCATCTCAGGGATGGCAGTAAAGAGCATAGTCTCTCCATTTGGTTTTTAGGTCCTCATTCTTGCCATGTGACTGGCCCATCTTCTTTTCATTCATATGTTTCTTTGTGTGGTATCACTAGAACTTAGTAGAAAGGGAAAAAAAAACCCAACCCCAAACTGTCAACCTCATTTCTTGCAACATTTCTACAAGTTGTTTTATTTGACTGATGATAATTAGTTTTAGCCAAAAAGTCTAAAACTTGAATTCATCAAAACACAGGAAAATGAAGATTTTTTTCTTTTGTGTGTGTGTGTGTTCATGTATCAATATAGAGAAATATGGGAAATATTTTTAAAGACAATTGCCAACACAAGCCAGACCAAGGACAAAGCTAATCAAGTGAAGGTGAAACTCATTAAGTAGATGTATGCTAAGTGATGTATGTCAAAGTTTTGCAAACTGAGTAAGTCTTGGTCGGCAATTTGCTTGGGCTATTTCTAGTGAACTGGGAGCCACATTTGGAGATCTCCATACTAGATTTGCTCTCACCTTGTGTTCTTATAACAAATTTACTTTAAAAGCATATGATGTTTACTTGGGTACAACCATGATTAATAACAGCAATGAGATTTGGGGGGAACCAACAGACTGGAACGGGAACTGTGGAGGGCAGACAGCATCGTCACTCTTCCCCGTTAATACTGGCAGTTAAATTAAATAGTTCTTCTCTACCATCCCCTAGTTGGGACCCTATGCTTGTTAAAGAGCTTGCCAGTTCCTTTCTTCTGGCTTACATTTCAGCCTGGTATTGTTAGCCATTGGCTGAAACATCTGTAGACCCCATAGCACTCTCCTGCATGAGCATTTTGTGGGTAAAGCTATAGAATGGTCTAAAGTCATCCATGAGGGAGCTATCCTTAGGCTAAAGCTGAGGGAAGGACAGAAATGTGTGTGCATTTCATATAACTATATATCACACATATATATTTATAGTACTGATGGCATAGTAATCCATTGGGTTTAGTGTTGTGCCTTCTGGTTGACTACCCTCTTCATTTGGAGCCCAAAAGACAAAACTCAGTGACCAAAGATAATGGTAATCTGAGCAGAGAGAAAGAGAGATAAATAAAATACTTGCTGTTTTTATACTTGAGCAGGCCTGTTATCCCTTCTCAGAGTCCTAGATAAGGAGCTTTGCACAGTCTGCACTAGCTGAGGCATTGGGAAAGCATGCAGAATTACAAAGATAGATGCTGTTTCTGGAAAGGAGTCAACTTCTGCTGCAGATGTTGTCATCTGGAATCTGAAGGCAGAAACAAGATGGTGCCACTGTGCCATCGATTAGGTTGGTTTAATAGTGCTCTAACTTGCTGCTAATGAAGCTAACATTTACTAGTCTTATCTCCTCTAAGTAGGAGCCTGCCAGTGCGAGGAAAAGTGAAATAAAGGTACATGTATCACCATAAGAATGGGAAGCATCTTTAGAGGGGACTGTTATCTTCTTGTAGCACCTTCCTAGGATGTCTTTCTGCTGCTATCTGAAATACTTTGGATCAGTGTGAATGTATCCAGGAAAGAATGATGGGGAGAAATGGACATTGGCTCCTTGCTCTCTAGAGGGGTATGTGTGCATGTGTGTGTGCGAATGCATGCTTGCGTGCGTGTGTATGTGTGTGTGTGTGTATGTTTTTCTCCTCCTGGCAAGACTTAACTGCTTTGAGGAGCAATCAACATGATAGTTTAATTATACTCCAAGGAACACTTGGAGCACAATCAAGACTGACAAATGATGGTCTTTGGAGTGAGAACCTTTATTTAAAAAAAAATCTTTCCTTACCTGTCAATCACTTTTAAAATAGAGATGAATTTTATTGATTGATGGTGATTCGACAAATACATCTGTCCTTCCATCGTAGATCTCTATTTATTAGGATTTCTGTCATCTGGGATAAATAATAGTTACAAAAAAGACTCTTGAGTCACTGAGAGAATTTCCTTGCAGTTTTCATACTGTTCTGCCAAAATGAATTGAAATAATAATTAATTTGATCAATTCTGCATTAAAAAAACTAATTCCTGCTTGTATCTCCCATGTCCTTTGTCTAGAAACAATCCTGTGGTCTGCTGATATTTTACAGAAAATACTGCTTATCTGTTACAGGGCCCATTGAAAGTAATTTACTATTCACATGTTAAATATATGGGACAGTTGGTCTTTCTACAGCAATACAATTATTCTGTGAAGGAATTTTCAATGATGAAAATAAAAAAAGTTAAAATAGTCATAATATATTGCTTCAGAGTACAGGGCAGCTGTTTTCTGCCTCTATCTGTATTCTAATAAGTCTTTTAAATAAAGAGATTTATGAGATTATTTTAATTTTGATGTCTTTTTAATGCTTCATGCATTTTAAATACAACCTTTTAATAGTTTTTGAGATTGAAGAATTTAATTTTATTTTATACTGCAGAAATAAATGTATTCTCAGGAGACTGCACCATTATTATAGATTTTAAAAAATTCAGCATATCTGCTATATACAGCTCAAGTGCCAACCACTACTGATAAAGTTAGATTCAAACAAAGCACCTCATTCAAGTTTGGGAGACAGTCAATTTACTAAGGGCATTAGTGGAATATATATATTCTTCATTCAGTGTTACAGTATAACTCATGCTAACAGACATCTTGTGAATTTGTAGAAAATATCTCTCATAGAGGAAAGATTTTTCTTAATGACATAAAACTTTATGAAATAGGAATATTTGAAAAATTCAGCAAACATTTATTAATCATTAACTGTGTGCGAGACATAGTGAAACTGATGTTTTAAGATTCCTGTTAACCTTCAGAGTTATTTGATAATTTTAATGGACTCAGATATGCAATCCCCACCCATCTCCCATACATTACCTTGGAAAGCATTCTTACACCTTGCAATCTCCTGTTATAACAGGTGCAATGGGTTGGGTTTTGAGAGGATTAACTATTATAATAATTATGGTAATAACTAACAGCTCTTTAAAGTTTGCAGGGGTTTATAAACATTATCTCCTTTGAGCCTTATGAAAACCCTGTGAAGTAGACAGAGTAGATAGTACAGGTATTAGTTTCCTTTTGTAAGTGAGGAAGCTGGCTCAGAGTTTTTAAGTGACTTGCTAAGGAGAGGCTCAGTTAAGTTAAAGTGGTAGAACCAGTATTTGAATCAGGATCCTCTACTCCCAAGATCAGTCTTTTTTCCATTTCCTTTCTAGCTGCCTTAAGGACAATAGAAAAACTGGGCTTGAAGGAAGGGGAAAACTTGAAAAAAATGAAGCTATAGATGTTTATGTTGAATATCAGTATATTTATTAAGTTGGTCTTGAAAAGAATTGTAAACGATGCGGATGTTGGTTAATGATAATGTAATAGAATTGAATCTGGTTTTTTGGTTTGTGTTTTTTTTTGGCAGGAAGTGGTCAGCTATTTATGGTGTTAGAAAGTATAACAGGATCATCATGGAAACACTTCAATTTCACTGCTAGAGACTGAGGCTGTGTGTTTTTCAGACTGCCATGAAAAGAGACATAGCCCAATAGAATTCGGCAAAAAGTGGTTTTTTTTTTTAGAAAAGTAACAACAGACTAGTGCAGCTAAGCTTCCATTAATTGAAACATTTAAGCAACTGTCTTCTTTTCAAAGGCATAATAATGATAATCATACCTTGCAGTTTTATAGCACCTTCCAGGCAGGGAAACCATTCAACCAAGAATTGACATAGCCACAAGATGTGGCACTTAGAAGCTTCTATCTGATGCCAAAAGAACAAAAGAAAAATAAATACTCCAGAAGTCACTTTGGAAAACTACATACATTAAATGTGGTTATGGAGGGTCAGACAATTTGGAAGTCATCAGTATTTATTAAGTACCCACTAGGTGTAATGAGCTATGTATTGTACTGTACCCACTATGTGCAATGTACTATGGTCTGCACTGTACCCACTATGTGCAATGCACTATAGGCTGCATTGGTGGAGGTAATAATATAAATAAAATATGGTTTGTATCCCTTAAAGAGTTTGGTCATTTATATCTTGTAAGATGGGTTTCAAATCTAAATTTAAAGCATCTATGAAACTTAAAAAAGTAAGGAACAAAATTGTACTAGCCAACAGAGATATGCTACTCTCCTCCGCTTCTTACCATTGTTTGTTCTCAAGGGAACTGAGAGGCACTAAAAAAGGCAACATATGACATGTAATCAAGGGAAACACAAGTAAATAGGGCACCATGCTAGATACTGATGGAGACAAAGAAAAATGAGACATAATTCCTTTTCTCAACAAGTTGTAATCTAGTAAGGGAAATAAAACACAATTATAGCGTGGAAGAGAATATAATAAGAATATAGGAAACATAACTGTTCATCGCTCATTTTCTTCTTGTGAAGTTCATTGTTTATAAAAGCTCCTTGGAGCATAGATCTACCTTACTGATCGTGACTGTAAAAAATACAACTCTTTAGATAAAGTAATGGATAAACATTGCCATAAATGTTCTATAAAGTAAGGAAAAACTTAACTTGGAGCCGCAAGCACAGGTGTTTGGAAAAATATGTTCTTTCTTCATTTTTAGCTGAGGAAAAAAATCTGTTCTGGAAAAAGGAATCTCATTTTGAAGCTGATAAGGTCTAATTTCCTAGGGAAATATTAACTTGTAAACATTTTGGATACTGCTGCTAAAGAAGATTTTGACCATATTGCATTTTTGCAACTCTAGGTTACCTTTATTTTTGCTAGAAAATGTCGTTACATAGGACATTCCATTTCCTTAGCATTCTGATTTGCTAAAGCTTTGCAAAAAGCTTTGCTTCCTTTTCTTTTAAACAATGGGGATATATACTATATTGAACAATAGGTATATAGCCCTTTTCTTTTAAACAATAGGGGTATATACTATATTGAACAATAGGTATATATATATCCCTATTGTTTAAAAGAAAAGGAAGCAACTGAGCCAGTAAAAAAGGACAACTAAAATGCCTGAATCTCATCAATTCTCCCAAACCATTGATTGTATTTATATATATCATATGCTTTTTTCCCTCTCCTGAAGACTAGACTGACTATTAGACTGTAAAACCTGCCTCCTCCCTAGACTAGGTGCCAAAAGTGATGAGTGAAAAAGTGCTGGATTTGGAGTCAGGAGTCCTAGGTCCAAATTCTGTGCCTGTAACAACCTTAAAATCACTCCACCTTCCTGGACCTCAGTTGGAAATGGAGCTAGATTGCTCTCTTATAGGGTTCATTTTGGCTTTAAATCTACGATCCTCAGACTTAGGTTCTAATTCATTAGCTTGCTGTGCAATTTTAGGCTAGTCACTCTATTTTTTTGTCTTAGTTGTCATCAAGTATAAAATAGGGCTAATATATCATCTGTTCTATTGACTTTGAAATCAGTAAAGGACTATATAAATATATTGTGTTTCTTATCCTTATGTTTTCGTGTAGGAACATTGAATTGTAGGAACAGTTGTCATATAAAAATAGGTCTTGGTCTTCTATCTGGTTTGCAACCCTTTGTTAATCTAAATAACTTAAGAGTGAACCAAGTTTCCTTATCAATCCAGATTGACTCCATATTCAACATTAGACAAACATAAGACATACATTACTCCGTGCACTCAAGGAATTTATAATCTAGCATGGAAAATGAAGCATGAATATGTGTGATAATATGAAATAGGACATAGTGCTGTATGACAGATATGAACAAAGTGCTGTAAGAAGTCAGAGGCAAGGCATTTTGCTTCCATTTAGGGGTCTGTGAAGTCTTGCACTAGAGGAGGTTCCATATGAGCTGAGACTAGAAGGAAGAATAGGATTTTGGCCCTCAAAGATCCCACCCATTCAATACCTCATTACCTGCCATCTGTACCCTAGTGGGATTCTTCCTTAATAGAAACCTGGACCTGGAACTCTCTCAAAGCTAATTAACAACTCAATTTACCTTCTCACAAAACTCTTTTGGTTAACTTCTTTTTAAATTAAAAAGTTTTAAGAAAATCACAGAATTGCAGAAAAACTTAATGATTTTAAGCCTCTTTGTCATCTTGTTTATACTCAAAATCTGTTTCCTGGTTGGTTTTTTTTTTTTAAAAAGTTTGTTAGAGCCAACCTGTGTCTGAATGAGAATCCCTTCTCTAACATGATAAGTGACCATCCAAATGCTGCTCAAAAACCTCCAGGGAGAGGGAACCCGCCACTTGTTGAGACCATTTCACTTTTGAAGCACTTTTTAAGGAAGACTTTTCCTTGAATCAAGTCTAACTAAATCTATTTCTCTTCAGCTCATTGTTCCCATTTCTATCCCCTGGGGTCAAATTGAACAAGTCTAATACTTCTTCCACATGACAACCCTTCAAGGACTTGAAGACGGCTATTATGTCTCTTCTCCCCTTCCCCCCCAATCTTCTCCAGGCTAAATGTTTCCATTTCCTTTAGTGTAGCCTCATTTCTTTAGTCCCCTCACCATTCCATTCATCCTTTTCTTCACTCTGGCATGTCACCATCTTTTCTAAGTGTCCCTTGAAGCACTCTAGACAGGGTGTCACTAGGAGAGAATATAGTGGTCTGCCAACTTTTTTCTTCTGTACAGAATACCTCTCCTAAAGCAACCCAGATTTGCCTTCATTTTTGACTGCCATATTGCATTATCTGCCATATCGCCTCATTTTGAACTGGCTCTATGCTGACCCTCCCAGATCCTTTTCAGATGACTGATTGTCTAGCCATACCTCTGCCATTCTTTACATGTGAGGTTGATTCTTTACATGTGTAATTGATTCTTTGAGTTCTAAGTTAGATATTGACATTTATTCCAATTACATTTCATCTTATTTTGTATCCTTGCTCTATTCTATTATTCATTAGTTCTCCATCACAGATTTTGGTCATCTGTAAATTTGATTAGGTCATCAGCCCTTCTACTTGTAGCCTTGATCTCATCCCTTCTCCTCTTTTGCAGTAGAAACCCTCTAACCTTCCCCACCCCCTATCATTCATCCAGTTCTTTCTCCACCTTTGTCTCATTCACATCTTTCTGTTTTGTCCACATGGAGAGCCCGAAGGACTTTGTCCAGTACTTCATTGACATGTAGGCTCATTTTACCTACAGAATTCCTCTGTAGCGCCTGTCTACTAAGACCAATGTGGTGACGCTATCAAGAAAAGAAATGAGGTTAGTTTGACAATCTCTGTTCTTGATTAAGTCATGCTAGTGACCAGAGTAATCACTGCTTCCCTTTCTAAAAGCAGATATTCCCTTCTATATCTCCTCATCTAGGAATCAAAGTCCAGTTTACCAGTTTCTTGTTTGCATACAACTGTTTTTCTTTTTTGAAAATGGGGACACTTGTTCTTCTCCAGTCCTATGGTTCTTCTGTTGTTCAGTTTCATTAGAGATACAATGGAATTTGATAAGTTCTAGTGACTCCTAGTCATTAAAATTTTTCTAATTCAAGGAATATAATCTTTTTTAAAGTCATGGATCCCTTTGGCAGTCTGGTGAAGTCTGTGGTTCATTTCTTAGAATCATGTTTTTTTAACTGAAAAAAAACCCATACATATAATGAGAAAATAAATCAGTTTTATTGAAATACTTATCAAAAATATAAAAAAAAAAGGTTCATAGATTGAAGTTCTTATTTCCTTACTTATCTTTGGTTTAAACTTCCTATTGAAAAATGTAATTCCTTCTTTTGTAGTCTGAAGTTTGTTCTTGACATATAAAACAGAATTAAAATAAGAATTGAATAATTCTGCCTTCTTCCTATTAGATATCATTTTTTCTGTCCAGTCAGATTGGTGATTCTAACCCTGTTTCATCTTTCTCTTGCCCCCCAGTTTTCCTTTAAGAAGTCCTTTTAGTTGTCTTTAGTATTCATCTCCTACCTTAGCTCATTCTGATCTTATGCACTTTTGACACTATCCTTACAAGATCATTTACCTCTTTTGTATTCACCCTCCATTACATGCCCTTATTTCCATATTTTGTGTGTCTTTTAAAAATATGAATTGATCATTGATTTTCCTGTGCATCTACATCAATCAATCTTTTTGAGACAGGTTTCCCTTTCCATGGGAATCATTTCTCTTAATGTCATCAGAATTTCGTTCTTGAGAGGATCACAAAATTTTAATCTATTGGTTCAGCTCCTTCTGCAGAATTTCAAGCCAATGGATTCTATTCATTCTTTTCCTAAACTCTTAGAAGTAGACTCTCCCAAATTGTAGAGTATGCATCAGGTTATTCCTGGCTCACATCCCTGCAATGTTCCTATCACTTCTGTTTAAGCAAGCAGTTCCTCTTTGTTGATCAAAATCAGGTTCAGGATAACAATTCTTTTTCTTCTCCTTCCACTTTTGAAAAATGGAATGACTATTAAGGCAAGTCAAGAATGTTTTCAACATGTTTTCAACAGTTTTTAACATTAGACTGACCTTTGGTACATGGTCTGGATAATTAAAATTGCTTTCACTACTATATTTTGCTTCTGTGTCAGGTTGGATGATCTTTGTGCTGAACTTGTTCATTTCCTCTTCCTGTCCAAGTAGTCTGCAATAATATTACTTCCATGTCCCTAGCTTTTGACCCTAACCCAAGCGCTTTCCACCATGATTTCTTCTGCTAGTTCTGGATTCCTTTACATGAGTATATTTTCTTAAGATTTGCAGTATTGTTCCACTAACCCTTTAATATTTTTGTATCTGTTTGAACAAGGTATAGTCTTCTATGTCCATATTCCAGTTGCTTATTCTAATCTTTTTTTAGTCTAATGTGACTAAATTGACTGCTTGACTTTAGAATTTCTGTTCACTACCATGCATTGTGTGTTTTTGTTTAAAATTAACTTCATTGATGCCTTATCATCTCCAGGATCAAATATAAAATCTTCTGATGGTGTTGAAAGTTGTTCATAACCTGACCAGCTTCTACCTTTCCAGATTTCTTATACCTTATTCCCCTTCACAATTTCTAGGATTCAGTAGCACTGGGCCCCTTGCTACTCCTCACATAAGACTCCTCCTGACTCTTGAACACTATCCTCAATACCTAAATTCTTTTCCTCCTCATCTCCATCTCCTGTCTTCCTTATTCAGGTCCCAGATAAAATCCCACCTTCTTAAAGAAGTGTTTGCCTGGTGCTTAGGACAGTTCCTGCCACACAATGCAATAATGCTTGTTGCCTGACTTGCCTGATTGATAAATGAATGGCTCATATCCTTCACAGGGAGGTCTCATCTTTTCTCTCTCTCTCTATCCCTCTCTCTCTCTTTCTCTCTGTCTCTCTTTCCCTCTCTCTCTCTCCCTTCTTCCCTCTTTCCTCCCTCCCTTCTCTCTCTCTCTTGTCCCTTCTCTCTTCCCTTCCCTCCCTCCCTCCCTCTTGCCCTTTCTCCATTTTCTCTTAATAACCTTAACACCCATGAGTTTACCTATCATCTCTATGCAGATAGCTCTCATGTTTTTAGTCAATCAAGAAACATTTCTTAACTACACATCATAGTTCAGGGAAACAACATGTAAATATATAAGTTTATACAAAATTGAATACAGGGTAATTTTTGAGAGAAGCCTCAGTTTCTGTCTTGAGCTCCATCCCCAACTAAATGTCCATTAAACATTTCTACTTGGATACCCCATAGCCATGTTACCTTCAATATTATCTTTCTCCTCTAATCTCACCCATATTCTTAACTTCCCTGACACCAGTTGACTAGTTCAGCCATCCTCAGCTCTTCACTTTCCCTCAGCCTCAATATTCACTCAATAGTCAAGTATTTTCAATTCTACCTCCATAACACCCCTCATATCTGCCTCCCTTTCTCCACTCAAATGGGCATATCATACCTCAAGTCTTTTCCTGGATAATGCCATAATCATCTGATTGCCTTAAGTTCCCCCCCCCCCCCGCCCCCGAATTCATTCTCCACACAGTTGTCAATGTGATATTCCTAAGTATAGATCTATTTTACCTTCCTCTCTCCCCCCCACCCCTCAGCTCATTAAGCTTCAGTGGCTCTCTATTTCATTTAGAAGCAAATGCAAACTCTTCTGTTTGGCATTAGAAACCCTTCACAAACTGGCTTTATCTTACCGTTCTTGGGTTACTATATTACTTCCCTCTATGCATTCTTTCTATCTAGACTGGCCTGCATGCTGTTCCTTATGTCCCCTATTCGATCTCTTATCTCCATTCCTTCTCCAGACATTATTGTTGTGCCTAAAAGGCATTCCCTTTTTACCTTTGGCTTTTAAAACTCAGTTCAAGTGACACTTTCCATAGGAGACTTTTCCTGATTTTGCCCAGTTGCTAGTTATCTTCCAGCAAAAAGTTACTTTCCCTGCACTTATTCTGTAGCTACTTATTTATGTGCATGTTGTCTTCCCCCAATAGAATGTTGCTCCTCAAGAACACGGACCATTTCATCTTTATTTCATCTTTGTCTTATGTCTTTATCACCTAGCCCTGTGCCTGGAACATGGCATGTATTAATTAATGGTTAATGATTGGTTTGCAGATGACATGGACAAGAATTATACCAGATGATGAAATTTGGATGGGTTTTGGTTTGGAGTGTCAGAAAGAGTATAGATATTGATGAGATTGCATCGGTAAATATTAATATCCACACACATACATATTATATCTACACGTATACACATATGTGCATGGATGTATGTACATACAAAAATAGCACACCTTTCTGCACCCATGGATTTCGTTGCTGTCTCTTGTCATAGATGTTATCTTAATTAACCAACAGACATTTATTAGGTGCCTATTTCCAGCCACTGTTCTAGACAATGGAGACATTAACACAAAGAATGGAATACCTGCCCTCCCCTCCTCCAATCTCAAGGAGTTTATTTCTAATGTTGGAGACAAAACATATATAAGCAGATGAAGAATCTATCTAAGGAGAATAAATAAAAATAAATACAAAGTCTTCTCTTGTGGATTATTGGTCTTTCCCTAGTGCTACTCTTTTGATCCTGGACCTGCTACTCTTAATGACATCTGACATCGAAGTTATATTTGTATAGCTTTTTTCCCTCCAAGATCTGTTTTCATTTTGAAACTCTGTTGATCATATTCCAGGTAAATATATTTTTATTCATTATCATTAGGCGCACTTTATTTTTGGCTAAGAACCTATCCCATGTTTTAAGCTTTGACACATAAATTCAAATCCTGTTCTTATACAACAACATCTTAGGCATTCAATTTCTATAACCATCTTTCTGTTTTGAATCCCTTCTCTTCAATAAACAGCATGGTGGAAACCTATGTCCTTTAAGGATTTCACTTTCTTGCCCAGGGTTTCATAGGTTCCTTGTGTTGCTATCCTTTGTCTTCTGAATTGGCAGCACTGGATAGTGATTTTCAGGCCTGACCTGTCTTGGTCATATCACATCCCAGGTTGATTACTTTAGGAGATAGAAGAACCCTATATTGTTTATGTCAGGCAACAAATACTCATCTCAGCACCCCTCAGTTCCTAACCATTACTCTTTATCTTCTTTCTGTATTCTTCCTTTTACCCTTTCTGGATAATCTCCATCCCGTGGATCCACACCATCATTTCTTGAATCACAAGGAACTGCTTCTTCCTGAGGTGATCCATCTGGCTGCTCTCTGGAAAGATCCTTATCCTAGTGACTTAACTCCAAATATTCTTGCTCACATTCTCTCATCCTGTAAATTCCTGGCCCAGCTTGGGTTTTCCCCTTTACCTTTTTCACATCCTTCTTTGTTTCTTCCCTGAAATGCTTCCTCCTTTCCATCAAGGGATGTTTGAATCTTCCCTAAGGACATGGAAAGAAGAACGGCTTTTTTCCTGCCCTTTCACTTTCTGTTTTAAGGGGGTAACTAATCTTCAGTCTGTGAGTCTGTTTCATATTGGTAGAAGCAAAAATACGGCATATACTTTGAAAGTTACTGTCAAAATCCTCTTGCTATCAGTACTTATTTAAAGTAAGACCTTCAATACTTTTTCATTCTTATTGGATGCCTTTGTGGCTAACTCTGCAGCATGCAAACTTCCTGTTTGTCATGCTTATTTGCTGCTCTCTGGGAATCCTGAATATGGTTTTATTTTGGGCAGTCTTCCTGTCTTTTTTTTTAATGCTCTAAGCTAATTCATTAAACTTCCATAGATTGGCAATGAGCAAATTCCCATTAAGACCAATATAAACAGAACAGAGTGGGAAGGGGAAGGAAGGAAGGACAAATGGTTAGATAGATTGATGAATCAATCACATTCCGCTATAATAAGTGCAAAGTTGGAAAGGGCCTTTAAAGACTCAAGTATCATGAAATGGCAGAAGCATTGCCTTTTTCAAGGTTCTTTACCTTACCTTTAGGTAAGATAGTGGCAAATTAGACAAAAGGTCAGAGATTGTGGGAAGGAGTAGAACCTAGATCTCCTACTGCCTTGAAGAGTGCTGTTTTCACTGTACATGCTCCTTATTTTGTGTAGTTATTAATTATATCAAACTACTTTGGCTTAAGTATGATGATAGATAAAACCCAAGAATACATTTTATTATAGCTCTGCTCAGAATACATGCCATATCTCTGGTCTTTCTGATTTCTTGAGGATAAATGTGTAGAAAACAATGTCACATTAGTGATTTTAGGGGCCAGCATTGTGGGCTTGGTGTCATAGATGACCAGCCTCAGAATAATTTTCCCTATTTAATCCTTTAGTTATTTTTAGATCTCATTTTTCAAGTTTTGATAGACACCAAACCAAAATTCTCAAAAAATGGTCCAGGGAGCCCTGTGAGGTCAAAACTATTTTCATAATAATACTAAGATATTTAATTTCTAATATGAGAAATATTGATGGTTATAACCTCATAAACTAAGACTTTTGAGTGGGAGTCCTTAATAATTTTTAAGAGTAAAGGGGTATAAAGACCAAAAAGTTTGAGAACCTCTGCTCTAAGCCACGTGACTTTATGCATATTTACATGGTACTTGAGGTGTCTATCTAGTGCCTTCCTTTACTTCCCCTGCTTTCTCAACCTCTCTATCTCTTCTTTTCTCTCTTATTTCAAAATAGTATATGCAAACAATACTCTAAGACATTGGGTTCATTGTCAGCTATTGAATTCTAGGTTGTCAGAGTGCTAGTTTCCTTAATACTAACATAAATCATGAAATTGAACAGAAAAGATTTTTTTTTCCAGAATGAAAAATAAGTTTGTTTGGTTATTTATTATTTATTATTTTTTAATAAGTTCAGTTAAAAGAGAATTTAGGAAAAATCACAACTGTGTGGTATAGCATCATACTCTTTGGTATGAATTAGCATATTGTGATTTTATTAGCTATAGATAACTAAGAGCGGCAGCATGGCAGAGCAAAGAGGGTAGTCAAGAAAATAAGGGTTCAAACCCTGCCACTGACACATGTTACCTTGGCAAGTCACTTGAACTTCTGAGTGCTTCCAGGATATTCTCTTCAGAATTAGAGATGAATATCCCTCCCTTGATGGAGGGATTTCCCACTCCAGAAATTCCTCATCCTGAGGAACTCAGGTCTGCTTCCAAAACAGCAAGTACTACAACAAACTGGAAACTACACACATTTCTAAAAACATAGTTTTGGCTATGAACCTCATCTAATAATAATAACTTATAATAGCTAGCATTATATAGAGCCTACTATGTGCCAGGCACTGTGCCAAGTGCTTTGCAAATATCCATAATGAATAATACTAAATATTAATAATAAACTAGAGTATATGGGGAGAGTAAGACTCTCTGTGAAAAATGGGGCAGTTCTTGTTTCCGGCTTTGCAGCCATATAAGTAGCTCATATTTGTACAGTGCTTTGATGATGAATGCCATTATATAAGGACAAAATCATTTTATAAAAATGTTACACATAAAACACTGCAACCCACTACCTGAATTTAAGATTCTCAAAGTAACAGCAACTCTTTCATGTGACCGACCGTTAATAACCACCCTCTTTAGAATAATAATCCAGGATCCATCTAGAGATGACTCATGGAATTTTTTTTTCAAAGTAGATTACGATGGTGGAATTATGATGAGAGTCAAAGGCAGTGAGTAGGAACGATGTTTTTCTTTTTAACCATGATTATTGAAGTTGTCAGACAAGATAGACACCGGGAAGAAGTAAAAATGAGTCCAATATAGTGTATTTGTAAATATAAATCCTTGTTCATTATATAGAGCATTACAGCCACACAAATGATACCACATTGGTTATTTTTGATTTTAAAATTGCAGCAGTGGCAGAATTCATAAATTTTTTTGTAGCAGCTGCAAATAAAATGGCATATATTGAAATGATAAACAAAATTTCATGTATAGAATTACATTAAAATTACATAGCTACATAGAAGCTAGACTTGGGAGCATACCTAGGTCTCTAAGAGGATTATTAAGTAGGAGCAATAATTATTTCTCATCTCCAATTAATGATAATAAGAGTAGCAATAACGATGATGGTAGCTAGCATTTATATGGAGTCTGCAAAGCACTTTACAAATGTCTTATTTTATCATCACAACAACTATGGGAGATAGGTGCTGCTATTATCTCCCCATTTTACAGATGAGTAAATTGAAGCAGGCAGAAGTTAAGATTTACCAAAAAAAAACTGGATTTCCACTTAGGTCTTCTTGGTTCCACGTCCAGTGCTCTACCACTGAGTCATCTAGACATCCAGTTGTCTAAGACAGTACCTCGCATAGTGACATGGCCAAATCTCAGTTGACCCAGGCAAACTTTTAGCAGGAATTCCTTCCTGTCTTTCTTCATGCATAGTCAAGATTTCTCTCTTTGAACATCTGTAAAATTCCTTATGCAGCATTTTATGAGTTTCTTTTTCCAAAAAACATAGACACAATCATAGACTAAATCTTTCTTATTGTCCTGCAGTAAAAATAAAGCCACAAACTTGTCAGTTCAAACTTGATCCCTCTGACTGAATGAGTGGAAATAACAGGGCCCCCATGGTCCCTGCCCTCTAGAACCAAGGTCGAACATCAGGAATGGTGCTGGATATCCAGCCTCCCCTCCTCTCTAGCATTTCTATAGCAGTAACTCCCTACATCTCCCATACAAAGCAATATAACCATTAGGGGTTTGTTTACAACTGACCTGTGACAGCTGAATGAAGTCATTTTAGTTTGCTCTCGTGTTTACTTCGTTTAGCAATATTTGATAAGTTGCAAAAGTGATGGGATTTTCCTGCACAAATTGAAATGGTAATGAAATAATGCTTTTTGCAATTCTAATTCCTTTCACCTCCATTTTAGACTCTCTCTTTTTTGTGTCCAGGCCCTACGTGGCCATCTTGTTTGCTTAGTCCTGGCACTGTAATTGTGATGCATGAAGAAATTAACGTTGTTCTAAAAGCCTTCCTTTTTTGTTTTCTGACCTTTTGTGTACTTGAAATTGCATTGAATATTTCACTACTGCAGGTCTTTCCATTTAATTTCCTGATTTTTTTTTTCCACATTAAAAAAAATCTACAAACTTAGTTTTGCAGTGTGAAATTATGGAACCCAATAATTCTCTGGTCCATGGCAGTTCCGTAACTGGTACCCTGCAGCATTTTTATTGCACATACTTTTATTGCTGAAAGGTTAGGCAATTTGGCCATTTTATTTTAGACTTATCCATCAAATGTTACTATCAGAGAACTAAAAACATACATCATTTAAATTTTAGCCATCTTTTAGGGATTTCTCTGTTAAGATAGCAAAAAGAGTTTCCTCTTATACTTACCTTCAGAAAAATCTCCACACTCTTCTGGGCCCAAGTCAAGCATGGAAACGTATTTGATGAGTAAATGAAAAGCAAAATGTGTTTGGAAAGTGTCACCCGTGGTAAGGTTATAACATAGATCTGTCCAGAATAGGTAATTATGGATAGCTAAGGAAATGAACAAACATTTCCATAATAGCCTCCTGTTTTTAGCCATTCGTAATATTTCCAGAACATTGACCTTTGCAAATATGACTATAGCCAAAAGGTGAATTCTCCTTTCTGACATTATAAGGAAAAGAAACCCAGTTCTTTTGGAAATCTCTCCTACTCTTTCCAAGTGAATTTAAATAATTGAGAATATTTCAAAGTGGTAGAACTTTCTAATGAAGTTTACATCAGCTCCGATGGTCAGAAAAAAGCCATTTTTGTTACTAAACTACAAGGCAGTTGATGATTCTTTGGTGACCGTTTTCTACGAATGTAAGTGTAGAAATGATCCCTTTATTCTTCCTGAAGAATTCTTCATCTCCAGGTGAGTCAAACAGTGGCCCAGCATAAAAGGTTGGAAATGGCCTTAGAAGAAAATGGCCTTAGGTACATCATTAGACACAGAGGTTTTCTTGCATAGGAAGTTTTCTGTCCACATGTGCCAATAATCTGCACTCCCATTTTAGCAGTAGGAAGGATCATGGTCATCACAGGAATTATTTAAACATATATTTGGGTTTTTCTTGGAAGCCTATGACATTTCTGGATGAAGTATCATTAGTCTTAGATTGAAAAACAAAACAAAACTTGAGAACTGATTTAAGCCTTTTATATTGATTTCTGCATTAATCTCAACAAACCTATGTTTGCTATCACAACAATCATATCCGAGGTATCAAAATCCTCCCCAAATGCCAATATCAGTATTACGGGTAGAAAGAAAAATCTGTTTTTTGGTTGTTTTTTTTTGGTCAGGACTCATAACTTTATCCGTTTAGAGAATTCGCTCCTTTGAAATTGATCAACAATAGGTCTATAACTTGAGTATTAGAGAGGTACATGAGGATACTGAGAAGTTAAGTGATTTACCTAGGTCATACAGTTTTTCTGACACCAAGATTGGCCCTCTGTCTCTGTGCCAGATAGACTTCAAGAAAGGTTAAAGACTTTGATTATAAATACCACTTTTTATATATTTATGCATAAATATAAATGTACCACTAGGAATTCTGATTCTATTCTCTTTGCAAAAATGATTTAATTCATGGTTCAAAAAAGTCAATTATTTGATTAATTTTAAAAATTAAAGCCA
The DNA here is from genome assembly GCA_028627135.1 of Pseudochirops cupreus. NCBI lineage: Eukaryota > Metazoa > Chordata > Mammalia > Diprotodontia > Pseudocheiridae > Pseudochirops > Pseudochirops cupreus. Next base: position 78,598,360 of record CM053583.1, on the reverse strand, counting down.
TCCTCTTGTATATCCTAATTTGCAGATTTAATTTTTTTCTTTGATTTATCTTTCCCGCTCTTCATATCCCTCATCCCTAATTTTTTTAGTTGTCTAACTTCCTTTGCTTTTCCTATTCTCTCTTCTACTTTCTCTCCAAAATCCCCCTCAGCCTTGATGTTTCTAGTCATTGATACTTTAGCTTTATTCCTTTTTTATTCTGTTTGTCTCTCTTCTTTTTTCTGCTGCTAGCCATTAACTAGCCCACTTGTCACATTGCCGATAGTTAAGTTAGTTTATACTAACTTCTAGTCTCTATTTTGCAGTGAGGAGAAAGTAGAATTTCTGACTTTTCGACAAAATGATTGGCCACTGACACAAGGAAGATACTGCTGAGCACTGCAGGGTGCTCAGCCTTTGAAGCACATAAGTGTTTCTGGTTCCTGCTACTGATCTGGAAGATTGCTTTGGGGTGTTCTGGAAGCATGTGGTCTCTCCTCTTCAGTAAGCATGAAGACCTCCTGTTTTAGGAGTGATTGTTAAATTTTCATTTTTCACTTTACACCCCTCTGGAATGGGTTAGGAGCTAGGAGGCCCTCATTCTGAAGTTTGGTCTTGCCACGTCTCTCAGTCAATTCTACTGTGTAGGGTACTGTCAGCCTTTGGCATTCTTCAGTTGGAGCAATGACTAAGACCAAGCACTATTTAGATGACAACTTAGTATTTCTCAGAATGCAATGATGCCTTTTTAATGCCAAAAGAATTGTAGACTCTCACGTGATAATGATTGTACTATTAGTGTTCATTGATCGAGAAAATATGTGGTTGGATATGAACTCCTTAGGATAAATAACCCTGTGGTCCCCCAGTAATCGGAAGGTCACAGGTTTTATTCCTGGTCAGTGACAATGGGAAAGTTTTGACTTTCTATAAAATTTTGATCACACCAGAAGCTCACAATACTTCAGTAGTCTGGTCCCTAAGTTAGAACTACACTCTCTCTCTCTCTCTCTCTCTCTCTCTCTAACTCTCTGCCTCTCTCTGTCTTTCTCTGTCTCTGTCTGTCTCTGTCTGTCTGTCTCTCTTTCCCTCTCTCCCTCCCTCCCTCTCCCTTCCTTCTCCTCCTCTCCCTCTCCTTCTTCTTTTCCCTCTCCCCTCCTCTCCCTCTCTCCCCTTGCCCCTCCCTCTTCCCTTCCTCTCTCTCTCCCCTCCTTCTCTCCCTCTCCCTCTCTCTCTTTCTCTCCCTCTTCCTCTCCCTCTCTCCCTTTGCCTCTCTCCCTCCCTCTCTGTCTCTCTGTTTTTCTTATTTTGTTGTACCTTTTCTTTCACTTTACACCTCAGTCACTCGCTGATATAACCATTTCATACTCACTCCTTCCCTGTAATAAAGGAAATAGTGAAATCAGTCAGTAAAACACTGGACAGCATATGCAACATTCTGTATTTGTAGAGCCATCCCCCCACCCCGCTCCCTGAAAAGAAGGAAATAGATATGAGAAGCTTTATTCTTTAATACCTTTCCCAAAAGCAACATCAAGAGCTTTTGACCTAAGTAAAGATAAAGCCCCTGGGCTTTCTTTTTTTCCCTTTTTTTTTGGTGGTTGTTTTTTTCAAGTGGCTTTCCAGGCAGATCTTGAAACAGCTTGATCATTTTCGAAGAGTTGACTAAGAGTAGAAAGCCGTGGTGATAGCTTTGTAGGGAGAGGATGTTTCCAAGGAATTAAAAAAAACTTGCCTACCAAACTATGTGCCTGTGCAAGATATAGACCCACCAGAGACCCTGATGGGTGGGAGAAGGGGAATGTGGTTTTGTTTTTCTCTCTCAGCTGCTCCAAGTGGGGAAGTAGAGCACACATTTCTCTTCTGCTGCTGGCACTGGATCAGCTTGTGGTCCAACTTCAATCCAATCTTGAAAGAAAACATATTGATTGAGCTAAGAGCTTGGTTGTCCTGGCACAAGAATATTGCTCTTTAGGAATCTGAGACACACTGTCTTAATTCTAGGACTGTCTGGATGGTCCCCTGTTTTTTAAATTCTTGTCAACCTGAGGGACCAGAGAAGAGGCCAGGCAATTCTAACATGGACCTCCATGAGTCTGATCATAAAGAGGATATTTCTTTCACGTTTACTTGGGTTAGCATCTATTTCTCAATGTCTGTCATCCACAAATACCGCGGATATTTTGTTTATTCTAATATGCTAGAGAGAAACAGTGTGGCTAGTGGATAGAGGGCCACCTTAGGAAGTCAGGGAGCACTGGGTTCAGTTTCTCCTTTTGACACATACTGGCTATGTGACCACGTGCCAGCCACTTAGCTTTTCTCTATCCCTGTCTCTTAGCACCCAGAAGATCATAAATTTAGAGTAGTCAGGAATCTTAGAAGTCATCGATCCAACTCTTTTCAATTTTAGAGGAAACTGAAACTTAAAGTCAGATTACTTATTCAAGGTCCCTCAAGGGGTAAGTGGTAGACCTAGGATTCAAACCTAGTTCCTTTGCTTCCCTGTGCAGCAACTCCTTCTCTCAGACCATGCTTCCTCCAAAGCTACGGATGAGGTGAGGAGCTACACCACACACACACACACACACACACACACACACACACACACACACACACACACACACACACACACACACACACACACACACACACACACACACACACACACACACACACACACACACTGCTAGAAATGAGTTGAGGAACCTGAGGTCAGCCAGATGGGAATGTTCTACTGCTCAGTCAGCAAGTTTGTATAATAACAAAGCCCTCTATATGACATTAGAAATTTTAACTTTTTAAAATAGCATTTTAGTGCAAGTAGTCAGTGATCATTGTGACCTATGCAAATGGGTTGATGGGAGAAATTTTAGAAGCTTTTCACCCAAGGTAAAAGCTTTAACCTGTCCCAGGTGCTTAAAAAAAAAGATCTTCTACTGGCTATCTCATTTCAAGTAATGTTTTTCCAGTTCTTTCTCTCATTCATTATTATTAGTAATATTCTCATTAATGTTAATAAATATGTGTGTATATACATAAATACGTATATAGTGTTTCCACTTTATGGTTGAAGAAACATAGAATCTGAGAGGTAAAGTCACTAATGAAAATAGGATTTTAGAAATCCTACGAAACCCTCTATTTAAAAATCCCACCCCCTTTATTCCAGGAGTTCTTATTTTTATTTTATTTTAGTTTTTTGCTTTTTTTTTTTTGGAGCAGGGAGGGCAGAGCAATTGGGGTTAAGGGACTTGCCCAAGGTCACATGCTAGAAAGTGTTATGTGTCTGATGTCAGATTTGAACTCAGGTCCTCCTGACTCCAGGGCCAGTGCTCTATTCACTGTGCCACCTAGCCACCCCTGTTCTAGGAGTTCTTAACCATTTTTATGTCATAGACCCCTTTGGCTATTTGGTAAAACCTGTGAATCCTATCTCATGAGAGAGTTTTAAAATGGATAAAGTAAAATACATAAGATTATGGAGGAAACTGATTACATTAAAATAAGGTGATGAAAGAGTCTCTTTAAAAAACCAAGTTGTGGGGCATCTGGGTGCCACAGTGAATAGAACACTGGCCCTGGAGTCAGGAGGACCTGAGTTCAAATCCTGCCTCAGACACTTGACACGGTTACTAGCTGTGTGACCTTGGGCAAGTCATTTAACTTTAATTGCCTTGCCTTCCCCCCTCAAAAAACAAACAAAAAAAAGTTCTTGGACTCTAGGTTGAGAACTCCCTATGTACAGTAGTTGAACCCTCTCCTTTTCCTGATCAGCATATCGAAGCCCAGAGAAGTTAAAACACAAAGCCCAAGGTCATCCAGCTGAGTAACAGGCAGAGGTGAAATTTGAACCTGCTCCTCTGACCTGTCTCCCAGTGTCCTTTTCAACACCTCAAATAGTCTCTCTTTAGTAATAGCTCATAATGGCTAGGGTTTATGTAGGGTTTTGAAGTTTGCAAAGTACTTTACATGTTATTTACCTCATGTGCTATCTTATCTTATGTTCACAGCTCTATGAAGGAAGTGCTATTACCACCATTTTACAAATGAGAAAACAGGCTGAGAGAAGGCTGTAAGCTAATAAATTTCTGAGGTAGGATTTGAACTCAGGTCTTCCTTATTCCAGGTCTAGCACTCTCTCCATTTCACCACCTGCATTCCTTTACTTGTGTGCAACCAACAATTGATTTTTTTCCCCCTATAAGTCAATGCCCATGAAAGGAAAAATGATTCCCCATCTATATTTTATAATCATATCTAGCCTATATATAAGGGAAGGATACGTGGTTCTGGTGCTTAGTAGTGCTGACTAATTCTGTCATATCACTACCACTATCTCAAACATCTAAAGAAAAAGTGCTGAACTCCCAGTCTTTATTTTCTCTCAAGAGTGTTGTTCATTACCAGCTATGGCAGAGAGAAGAATCCAGTTGAGGCACATAGATGTTTTTGTCTCGGCCTGTTTCCATTTCCAGAAGACTTTATAATTAAATCTTTTCAGAGCAGTAACTCGGAAATTTTATACTTAGGTCAAATTCAGTGGAGAACCTGGAACATTTGAGTAAAGATAGTGCCCAGCCTGGGGCAAGGAAGTAGAAGAGGGGTGAGAATGAGGGGAAGGAAGGAAGTTTATTAGTTCGTGCCAGTCTGTCATTTGATAACTTCCCACTTTAACTGATTATTCTTGTTAACCAAGTGCTAAGCTCCATTGTTTCTATGCTCCTGAAGGACTGAAAGTCCTTTTTTTAGCACCCTGTAAATTCATCTCTCAGGGGCAAAGTCTGGCTTGCCCCACCCCAGTTATTGCTCTTGAATCTTCTGGTTTTGCAAAGGGAAGAATGAAGTTTTTTCCAAGGGGATTCTCTTTCTTGCATAAGGCTCTTTCTAGTATTTGGGCTTGACCAAAGTTTCATTTTGCATGCTTGCTAGGTTTTTACTATAAAGCTTCCCATTTATACTGAAGAAATTAATTAAAATTTTATTTATTTTACTATATAGTCTAACAGGAGCCAGACAGATTATAAGATCTTCTACATTCTCAGACAAATTCAGTATGCTGCAAATGTTGTGCCACAAATATACATAATGCTAATAATATTTAAAATGGCTCGCCTTAAAATGGACAATTTCTGCCTGACAAAGCGGAAACATAATGATTGGATCTCACTGTCATATGACTTGTAGTGAGATATCTATTATTGCTAGAAAAGAGTACATTAATGGTGGCATTGAGAATAAAGGGGGCCTGTGAAGAGATAGTTAAGAATATTAATCTTCTAATGTACAAACTGGTTGTCATGATGATAAACAATCTTTATTGCTTATCCAAAATTTCACTCCACCAATTATTTATAGATTTCCTATACAATAGCCATATTTCAGAATTCCAAACTTAAAAATTGTGTATTGTTTCAAAACTCCTTCTTTAGGAGGTTGTCAATTGCTAATTTCAGAGAGCTAACTATTATGCAGAAGGAATGAAAAATTAATTCACTTTACTACTTTTTCCAACTCACACTTGATCCATCTACTTAAGACTGTTCAGGTCTCATCTCTTAACATTCTGTAAAGCATTTATATTTCTGTGATTTGAAAGTGAATTAGAAATTTCTGTCATTTTGGTAAGATGTAGAAAGAAAATTCACTCCCTCCTTACCCTGCAATAAAAGAGTGGAAGTTCTTGTTGGACACATAGAAACACAGGACTTTGCCGGTCAGCAACATTTGTGCCCCTCTACCATAGATTTGGGCTCGCTTACTGTACCTCTGAGATGGAATGTGTATATCTGAGCTTTGTGCCTATGATTCAAAGGTTCTGCAGCTGATTGATTCCCTGAAACTCACTTGGTGTTACAGAGATCAGTGTTTCTAACTTAATGTAAGCTCTGTGAAGGCAAAGGTAGGGACCGTGTCTGTTCTAAACTGTGTATCTTGCTCCTTACCTAGCCCAGTATGCTCCCCAAATACCTGTCAGTCTGCCTGTAAACATTTGTTAAGCCCCTTAAGCACTCAGGATATAAAAAAAGGCAGAAAAAGTCTTTGTTTTCAAGAAGTTAATAATGTAATGGGATAATAATGTCTAGCATATATATATATATATATATATATATATATGTATGTATGTATAAAACTCTTCAAAGTTTGCAAACCACTTTACATATGTTAGCTCATTGATCTCATTTTGTCACTCAATAAATGGTTGTTGAATTGAATAGTCAAAAACACGTGAAATAGTAATGCTGACTTGTCCGAGCCTCTTGAGCCATATCAGTAATTTAGCCTTTAGAAATAACCATTCAAAGCAGCCAACTTTGTCTTTTGTAAATACAAACCATCACAGTGTCAATATCCATGTTATTTCTCTACTAACATCCTCTCAGATGCCTTCTCATTATATGGATTCTTAAAGGCCAGGTCAGTGAAATGTACAGAATTTTCAAAGAAAATTTTTGCATGAATGTCCAGGGTTGGACTAGAGACTTAAAGAAGAAAAAGAAAAGAAAAATATCAGAAGAAAAGGAAATAGCTTTGATACAGAACACTGGAGAGAAGAGAGAAAAGAGAGCTCATGAGGAAGGGAAAAAGACACACAGTGCTGTAGGGAAGGGAGAGTAGGCAGGCAGGGTCGGGGCTCTTGGCTTCACACGGGTTTCCAGCAGGTACTTTTTTTTAGAGGCTCTGGGTTTGTTTAGAGTTCAGCAGCATTTGTTGTCAATATTGGGTTCTATCAGCAGGCTCTGGATAGATAGTCATGGCCCACATGTCATACGGGGCTGACCCCTTGTCCTTGAGAATGTCCAAACATGTACTTGGCTTGAGTGTCCATGATGGGATGTTAACAAAGTGTGACAAACTTCATTATATGGGTAGCCACTGGGGAACTCCTAGGAGAACTTGTCTCTCAGGTTTTCCTCAGATACAAGCTGTCCCATGGATGGTTGAAACTCATTTGAAGAGGTTGCCTGACTCTGGGAAGGCAGGAATTCTTTGTCTTTAGACACCAGAAAGATCATCAATTGTTTTTGTAGCCATCTGCTCATGGACCTGTTGGTTGAGCTGCCCCAGGTTCGATTCCTCCTGGCAGCAGTGAGGTTGTGGTTCTGGGAGGCCACTGGGGAGAAGAGATGGGGTCAACAACTCCTCCTGCTGTCTCCCCTTCCTGCCCCCTCACTACATGACTTCTTTGGCTCTCACTTTTCAGGGCAGGATATGTGCTTTGAGAGGAACTTATTTACCTGCCCCTGTGGTTCTCGTTAGAGAGAATTAATAGCCTAACTGCCTTCTGCCAATAACAATTGCATTTTGAAAGGATCAAAACCTCTTTTATACAATTTTACTCATCATAACAAACTTTAAACTTATAAAGCAGAACATAGCAACAATTTTTAAACAGATCCAGCAGTCTGGTTTTTCTTCATGTGAGCTTATAACATAACGGCCTGTCACTGGGGAGTTTTTTCTGATCAATAGAATGTACTGTGACCCAGTCTGCTGGAAGGCGAAGAACTCTCCTAACTGCCACAAGCTGTTGAGTCTCCTGTAGCCCCTCATCCTGTGTGGTGCTAAGACTTGTGGGATTTTTTGAGCTTGGCCCTAGTGATCCTGCCAAGCTGACCCCCACAGAAAGTCAGAAGATTACAAATCTTATATGAGGGCTGTATAGACAGCCTTGTGTCATATCTGGCCAGTTTAAGCACGGCCTCTGAAATTGCCCAGGCATTTAATGCCATCCGTTCAGTTGCTATGGGCATTACTGGAACAGAAATTGTGCTAAACAGGAAGAAAACTGATGACCATGGGTGGCAAGGTGGGTGTACAGGAAATATAAAAATAGAATCTAGGGCAAATAAGAAGACTTCCTCATCTCTAGCTAGTTCACTTGAAGTTGTCACATTTTCTGGTATAGGAAATCACCATCAATCCTTTCTTAAAAAGGAAGACTTCAGGAAAACAACAGCTCCCTTATGAAATACAGTAGTAAATAAACATTAGTTTGGTGATCTAAGTAAATACCATAAGATTTCTTTTCCCAGGGGAGATTTAAGTGGTTATAGCACAGTCAGTTTCCTTAGTTGTGTTTGGAGTGGATAAAATATGTGAAAACGACATTAGATTGGTTAAATCAGGTATCAAAGACCTATGTTTATAGAATGATGCTGGAGTTTCTCTTCTAATGGTGTGCTTTATGACTTGTCTCTATTGGGGTTGACACTAGGATTGACAAAAGTCTTTTTAAAAAAAGTCTTTCTCAGAGCTTTAGGTCAGACAGTAAATAGATGTGTAGCCCTCCTCTCCACACCTCTGTAACCTTGACACTGCTCACAGAGTCACATTAGGAATAGTGCAGTGGGCTAAAGGATCCAGATGTGTATAGTTCTGAACTTTTCATTGACTGTTCCCTAATTCTGAACCTGCCAAGTAGTATCTATCAATCGCTTGTTAGTATTATGGGGTTCTGAATGTGTATGAGAAGACTGACTAAATCCTCTTATTAGCAAAAAGAAAATTTACTTGGAAGAAAAAAAATGAGGAAGGGCATAGAGTTTGGAGAGAAAAAAAATCATTGCTAATAAAGAAAATGAGATATGTTAGACCTTGTCATTAGATGTTTACCTGGGAAAAGTGGAAAATAATTGATTGGGAAAATAAGTATTTGGACTTTTGCTATACAATTGGAATTTATCTGATGTACACTTAATAATATTTTAACAATGGTTCCTGAAATGCTAAAGAACAAAGAGGGATTATTAGGTTTGTGCATGCAAGGTAAAATTACTGCATAGAATTGCTTTGGGGGATATACAAGATACAGGAAATGAAATGAAATAAAATAAATACAGTGGCAGATGACTAGTTTCTGTATATTGCTGGGTAGATTTAATTAATTACTAGTGTAATATTGAGCCATGAATTGCTCATTGCTATTGTTTCAATTTTTCCCTTAAATACACATTTATTAGAAAGGAAACAAATTTTTATAGTTACCATGTATTATTCCATATTGTAGTTATCTATATATATATGCTATATATCCCTATTGACTGTAAGCTCCATGAGGGTAGGTGCCATATCTGATCTAAACTTTCTCTCAGTGCTTATCACAGTGCTCTGTGCCTCATAGTAGGCACTTAATAAATATTTTTGAATGACTTCAATTAATGAAGGTTGAGGGGTGGGAAGAGGACTTTGGTCAGGCTTTACAGAGGAGGTAGCAACTGAGTTGAACATTGAATGGGTAGGATTTTTGCAGGGAGAATTGGATAAGGGCAGGAATTATATCATGCTTAGGGTCTAGAACAAAGGCACAAAACAGGTAGGGGAGGGCAAGGTGAGTTTGAGGGATTCATGATTATTTCAGTTTGCTTGGAAAATAGGGTATGTGAAAGGGTTTAATAGGAGATAAGGCTGGAAAGGCAAGTTAGAGCCCGTATGCAAGATTGAGGGAGTATAGACTTTCTTCAGTAGACAATGGAAAACCAGTAAAGATTTGTGATCCAGAGAATGAGTGATATGATCAGAGCTGGGCTGTGGGGACATCACTCGTCAGGTATATGTAGCATTAGAACAGGGACAAGAGAGAGTCAGGCTCGGTAAGGGTCAGCCTACTGGGATAATTGAGATGAGAAGTAATGGGCACCTGAATGAGGGGGGTGGTAGTGAGAATGAAAAAGGGATATTTGGGAAGTAGAATTAAAGAGATTGGGAGGAGAAGGTATAAGGAGGAGGAAATATTTGAAGAGGATTTTTTTCCCAGGAACATGGGTCTTCTAATAGAAAAATGCAAAGTTTGGAGGGCGGGATTTTTTAGTTTATATATGTTGAATTAGAAGTTCTATTATGACATCCAGGTAAAGATTTCCAGAAGGACAGTTAAAAATGTGGATCTGGAGGACCAGGAAAATGTCATTGGATTTGTCAGTTTGGACTTTGGTGACCTGAGAGGGGATAGTTTCGGTAGAGTGGCATAGGCTTAGAAGAGTAAGTAGATGATAAAGGAGTAGAAACAGCAAATGGAGATAGTTCTTGTTGGCAACTTGGCACTGGAGAACAAAAAGAAGAATGAAAATTTGAAGACACAACTGAGTTGAAGAAGGGTTGTGTGTTTTTTGAAAGGAGATACTTGAGTATATTTGTCCAATAGGCAGCAGAGAGGGAAAAGTTGGAGACACAAAAGGGGCAAAACAAATAGGACTTGGTTTAGGAGGAATTAGGTATAAGTGGAGTTACCTATGGTGAGAGGGAAAACCATGCTGTCCTCTGAGACAGGAGGGGAGGTGGAGATAGGTAGAAACAGGTTTTAAATTATAGAGAAGAGTTAAACAATCTCAGGTCAGATGCCTTCATTTCAGTAGAGTTGGAAATGAATTTATCTGCCGAGAAATGAGGAAAGCTAGGGTAAAGTAGAAGCTTGATAGAGTATTAAAGTTTGCAACAGCTGTTGCCAGGAATTTAATAGAGAATGAATAAGAAATGAATTTTAAAATGAATTTACAGTGGATAGTAAAGTTTCATAATTCATTCTAGCAGTGCTTAGCAAACTGGGATTGAGAATGAAGGAAGTAGATTTAGAGGGATAGGGATTAGCAGAGCTAGAATTGGGAAGAATATTAGGTGGTTTGGTTGGGAGCGAGAGATGGCTGACTATGCTGACTATTAAGACTGGATAGAGATTCAAGTGAAGCCAGAATAGGGTCCAGCAATTTGGAGGATATGGAGGGATCAAGGAATCAATAAAAGATCAGTTTCAGTAGAAGATAGAGTATAAGAAAGATGTAAAGGCAGGAGATGATCAGCAGTGCAGATTTGGGCTTCAAGGCGCTGGAGGTGGGGTCTTCTGTGTGACCGTGAGATCAAAGTGGTGACTCCTATGGTAGGTGTTGAAGGAGAGTTGAGATGTTGATGATAGGGATTGCAAACTAAAGGACTTGTGAAATCAGGGTGTTAGAGAGTTCATCAGGGTGTGCCTATTAATTTTTTCTGCAGTTGGAAAAGACAGGAAAGAATTCTGTTAAACCATTTTAAAACAATTTTCTTTATTTTTGTTTTCACCTTTAATCAGTCAATACACACTTAATATGTGCCTCCTGTGTTCCAAGCACTATGGTAGGCACTGGGGACATAAGTGCAAAGAATGAAATAATTCCTTCTCACAAGTTTAATGGAGAGGAAACAAGGCTTTATATAATTATGTAAAGCATAATTATAAAATGAATAAATCTGGGGGTGGGGAACCTGTGGCCTCTACATCCTCAAGTTTGAGTTCAAGTTTCAGTCAAAGGGCCACACTTGAGGACCTAGATGGTCACATGTGGCCTGAAGGCCACAGGTTCCCCACCCCTGGTCCAAGTAGTTAAATACAATATAGGTTGGTAGGGAGGGTGCTAGCAACTGGCAGAAGATCTGAAAAGTCTTCATTTAGAAGGTAGTTCTTGACTTTCCTCTCAGAGGAAGAGAAAAACTCTATAAAATTAGGAAGGTGTGCATTCCAGACATGGAGGGTGGAGATTAGGCTGTAGCTTCATACTTGATATTAATGTTTCCTTTGCTTTTTGACACAGCCAACAACTGGACACCGTAAGCGTGACTGGTGTGCTGCCTTGATGACTCTGGGATTTAGGAAGGTGAAGGCAGGGTCTATGGAGACTTTTAAGGAATATGTGTAATACAGAAAGATTTCAAAACTGATTCTCTTTACTGAGAGTACTCTTTACTTGATCAGCCTACTTAATATGTATGGCATGTTTTAATGTAAGCAAAGGATTTATGTGACTTGTTTTCTTTTGGATTTATGCTTATTTGTTATATAATCTGAAAGTTTCAAAAATGTCCCAGTCAACCTGGCAAGTTGTGGCAAGAGTATTTTTAGAATGTTGGAGGGACTTTTAAAAATTCATAATTTGTAGCACAGGCTTTGAAAGTCAATATTTCAATGGGCTTGTAGCTCTTTGGAACCTACCAGAAATAGGATTAAGTAGGTTCTAACACTTCATTCAATATGTACTTAGTCGCATCTAGAAATATTGTACAGGATGGGCGGGAATGGGGAAGAGCCTGGAAGGTGGTCTATCAGTTAGGAAATTATTGTTGTATAAACACAAAATAATTAGCAGGGGAGTATTAGGATGGTATGGGTTAAGACTGAGAAAGAAGAGTTTTCTATTTCAACAGAAAATCAATAATTGACTCTGCATTCAAAAAAGTTAATGAGTTAATATCGGAGAACTAAAAAGGACCTTAGTTTAATCCCCTTACTTTACAGATGAGGAAACTGAGGCCTTGAAAGGTTAAGTTCATTGCTTAAGGTTATACAGCTAGTCATTTGCAAAGCCTGAACTTGAGCCTAGATTTTCTGAGCTCGGATCTGCTATACTCTTTTCGTTATAGTGCAATGATCACGTTAAACAAGAAATTGGCTATCCTTATTTGTAAGGATAATAATATCCTTATTAGTCTGGGAAACTGTCTGACTGACTATACCTTGCTGGTTCAAAAATTCTTCTGAACTTGTGATGAAATCTGAGCCAAAGGCAAATGCCGAACTCCTTCTTAGGACATATCAGATACAATGTCAGGAATTTATTAATTTAAAATCTTTCATGGATCTGTGTTATTCACCTAAGAATTATTGTTAGAAAGAAGGGAGACTTGAAAGACTAGTAAATATATACAATACAAGGGTAAGGCAATGGTATAAGGGAAGTTAGAAACTTTGCCCATGTGATTAATAGCAGTAAAATCCAAGGGTGGCTAGGTGGCACAGTGGATAGAGCACCAGCCCCGGAGTCAGGAGGACCTGAGTTCAAATCCAACCTCAGACACTTAATGCTTACTAGCCTTATGACCTTGGGCAAGTTACTTAACCCCAATTGCCCTGCCAAAAAGCAAAAAACAAAAACAAACACAAAACAGTGAAATCCAACAAATGTTTATCAAGGTCCTGTTATGAACAGAGTTGTGTGCCAGGTTCAAGGTTGGACAAGATGTAGTAGTGACCTCAGGGAGCTTCTTCCTGCCTAGCAAGGAGGAAAAGACATAAAGCCAGATTTTCCTCAGTACTCCAGGAACCTGTAATTTCCTTAGTAATTGTACCCTTTCTGCCTCAGTAGATGACAACCTTTCCATACCTTAGTTGACAACCTTCATGAGTTTCTCTTTGGCTTCTCCCAAAATGTATCACCTGGTCAGCCTCCCTCGACTGATGACCTTCTCGACACCTGGCTAGACTAGTTCTCAGTTCAGGGACACAATGGCCATCCAGGAACTACATTCAAAACCTTTCTAGCTTTGCCTTTACAAACCTGGTCATAGCCTTTGACAACCCAGAGTCTTCTCATCTTGGTGAAGAGGACTTTGGTGAAATCATGAATCAGTAGTTATGAATTAAGTGCCTTTTATAGACCAGACACTCTACTGGATTCTGGGGATACAAACACAAAACATTAAATATTCTCTACTCTCAAGGAATGGGGGAGACAAAGATAGATAGATGGAGATACAACATAAGCACAGCATAAAGGTAATAAATGTAAATATTCGAAGTATTTAAATACAAGGTAGTTTGGGAAGGAAGGTATTTGCAGATGGGGAAGAGATCAAGAAATGTTCTTTGCAGAATTCTGAACTCCATTTTAAAGAAAAGAAATAGAAACTATGAAGTAGAGGTAAAGGAGTGCATTCCAGGCATGGAGGATGGCTGGGACAAAGGCAGAGTATGAAGCTGTGTCTGAGGTAGTTTCTTTAGCAATGACATCATAAGTATATATAGTCTCAAAGATTTAAGCACCTGCACCATTTTTTATGTAGTGCTTTTGGTCTCAATATTGCCTTAAAATAGATATTCCCCTTTGAAAAGCCATGCAAACATGTTTCCCATGTAGTCAATTACTGCGGAAACATATAGCATAATTGCTGACAAGAAACCCACTTCGTATCATCTGTAGGCCTTTATTATAAATAATAAGCAAGTCTTTTAGCCGGAAATCCATTCACATATGAATAGGCTTTTTTGCCTTTCTATCCCCAAAAGCTAGAATGATTGATCATCTTCTGTTTTTTATCTCTGGCATTTTTGCTGCCTTTTTTTTAGTGGTTGTTAGAAGAGCTGGACTTATTCCGAAGATCTTGGTATCTGAGGCTTAATCTTATAAGAAAATCTTTAGCCAAGTCAGTTTTTTAATCGCTGTGTTAGTCATACTCCTGATTACATAAGGAACACTGTAGGAGCATTTCAAATACCATCAGCTCTTGGCACCAGAATGACAATGAGGACAAAGTATTAAAAACTATGTGTTCACAAAGGCAAACATGGGCAGGTTGTTACATAGAGAGATCATTTGATGATTTGCTGCTGAATATATTTTTACATTAATTCAGCCCCTTTCTCAGACAACACACTGGAAGAAAGCATAATTTGAATTAATTATTTGCACATATGGTGTGTTCCTGATGTCAGCTAATGCTACATTAAGGACAGACATGCTGGGCACACATTAAATAATAGAGTAAATGTTTGTATTGTTTATGATAAACTGATTCCTTCTGTGGGTATTTTCTCTGCTTTGGTAAACATTTCTTTTGCAGTCAGTATCTGTTGAGGTTTCGCACAAAGCTTACATCTTACAAAGAGGGCAGTTTCCATTCTACAGTCTCTGGAGACCTCACACCCACTGTGATTTTTGGAGCTAAGTGAATATTTAGTAACACTTTAATATAATAACCTGATGATTATGGTCTATTACTGAATTCAATGCTGTCCTATGGATTTGCTTTGTCCTAGCCTGGCTATTATAAGTACTTCTGTATCATTTCTGTCACAGCTCAATAGTAATTAACTACATTATTTTCTCCCCTCCCCCAAACTGTTACCAAACATTTATATTCAACAAATATGAATATTTGGTCCCAGCTCGTAAGATCTTATTGCATGAATATAGTCTATATAGATCAGGAAGTTTAGGGAACAATGCAGACCAACATTTTTCTTTCTTGAAATTGGTCTTATGGTCCTTAATTTCTATAAGGTTAGAAACACTGTCCATGTGTTTGATTTGCCTTTTTTTTGGGCATGACATTTGGCTTTCTGCAGGTTTTGTAGGCATCAGATACTGTATGTAGGAAGGTAGAACTCCAATGCAGACAGGCTGTCCTGAAAGGAATGCAGTGCTGTAGGGGACCATTAAGGAGGTCAGTGGAAAACACTGTAGGATTAAAAACTGTCTACCCAATTAAAGCTTTATCCTTTGTATTGATTGAGGGAGTGCCCACACCAGCCAAACTACAGATTTCTGAAGTACCGACTGATATCAAAACACAATAAAGTACGCTTAACAATTATTTGACAAATAATTTGCATTCTCTAGCCCTTAATTTCTTTATCTGCAAAATGGAGGGGGTTGGACTTGATGGACCCTAAGCTCTCTTTTTACTCTAAATCTCTGGTCAGAACCATCCTGGAGCAATTGCCTTGTTCCCAGTTGCTAATGATTGTTAGAATCATTGGGAATAAAGTTCCTCAATTTTTCTTTTTCACGGATTTTTTGAAATGCTTGGTGCTTTCAGAATGCCTACCATTTCCGAAAGAAAGACGCCCTGTAGAGCATACTCTTTTGAGGCAACTTTGGACAACAAATCACTTTCCTTCTGCGGGCCTCAGTTGTATTTTATGATCTCTATCAATCCTTCTGGAGCAAAATTGATGGTGATGATCAACCGAGCATTCATTAAGCACCTACTATGTCCGGGTCACAGTGCTAGATGCTGGGGATACAAGTATAAAACATAGTGAAATTATTTCCATGATAGTTTCCATGTTAAACATATTTTTGTTGCATTTTAATATAGTTAAGAGAGCTGTAATTCTGGTGGTGTGGGTTGTCCCCACAACTGACATACTTTGAATCCCCTTTATAACTAAATAGATGATCTTTGAGAGTTAATGTGACCAAAAAAAAAATTACTCAGGGGCCAAACTGGTGTTTACCACACATAGTATGGCTAGTAATAGACTACCTTTTTTTTTTTGGAGGGGGGAAGGCAGGGCAATTGAGGTTAAATGACTTGCCCAAGGTCACAGGGCTAATAAATGTTAAGTGTCTGAAGCTGGATTGAACTCAGGTCCTCCTGACTCCAGGGCTGGTGCTCTATTCACTGCTCCACCTAGCCAGCCCAATAGAATACCTTCTTCATCTTATAATGAAAGCTTTACTAACTTGATGGGACCAGCAGAAATTCATACTCTACTGCCCTAGTCTTTAAGAATCCAAGGTCACCTTCATACCATGGAGAAGCTTCCAAGTGGAACTTATTTTTGAATGTAATTCATTTATAACATAATCTGATTGGCTACATGGTACAATGCCTAGAGAGCTAGCCTTGGAGTCAGGAAGACCCAAGTTCAGGTCTTACCTCTGCCCCAGACTAGTTCTGGTACCCTAAACAAGATATTCAGGAAGCTTCCAGAGAAGTTACTAATCTACATTGATTGATGCTCATCAATCAATCAAAAAGCATTTGTTAAGTCCTTATTATATGACAAGCACTGTGCTAAGTGCTGGAGATTCAAAGAAAAGGCAAAAACCCTGTGCCTGCCCTCTAAGAGCTCACATTCTAGTTGAAGAAGAGCTAGGTACATATAAGCTACACACACAGTAAGTGGAAGTTGACTTTACCTTGGGGGTTGGGGGGTGTGTGTGTGTGTGATCTGGAAAGACCTCTTGAGGAAGGTACCAGTTGAGTTAACTCTTAAAGGAAGTCAGAGATTCTAAGAGGTAGAGTTGAGAATTGGTGGAGTTGAGAATTTCAGGGATGGGTGACAGTCATCACAAAGAACAGGAGATGAGAGCTAGAGTACTGTGTGTGAGGAGTAGTAAATAAGCCAGCGTGGCTGGATCATCCAGTGCGTGAAAAGGAATGATGTGTAATAAACCTGGAAAGGTAGGAGGGGAATAGGTTCTGAAGTGCTTGAAATGCAGAACACTCCTTTGCACTGGTGTTCCCATTGGTACTGAAAGCAAGATTCAGTCAAGATATAGAGAAGCAATTGCACTTGAGCATTTACCTAACTGTTCATAAACTTAGATACCAAGGACTTGATGCTAATTGGAGATGGTCCCTTACTTCCAGCTCCCTTTTCCCACCTCCAATCCCTTCACACAGGTTCAGCTTCCAGCTTATGCTCACTTTCTCCATTTTTCATTACCTCTTCTCCTTGCCATCCATTCTGGCCATACCCCTGCTCTTCCCCTGCAATGGTTTAAGAATGGGCTTCAGAGGCTCAGTGTCAGCCATGGATTGCATGGGTTCTGTTCTTATTGGAGCCATAGCCTGTTGTGGCTCAGGTGCAGGCTGCCTGGATGCTGGCTGTGTTATCTAGACATTAGTCTGGTCTTATCTCTTGTGGTTGTTTGATTAGGTTGCCTGGGCATGGGTATGGGCTGCTTACATGCTATGCCTTCTGATTATTCTGGTTTGTTTCTACTTAGAACTAGTAAAGGTTTCTGTAAGTCTTCTTGTATAGTCCTAAACTGGTTAGAAGTATTTGTGGCCTTTTCTTTATGGTTTTCTTTGTCAATATTCCTTCTATTGCATTCTTAGAACTTAACGAGGATGTGAGTGTGTCTGGCATCTGGGCTCATCTAGGTCTTATCATGCTGCCATTTTCCCCCTTTTCTCTTCTCATGATAATTTAACACTTACTCATCCTTCAGACCTTCAATAACAGGTCTGAAATATTGAGTTGTGGGAATAACTCTTTGCAGGAGCTGGAATCAGCTAATTCCATGCCAAGAAACTTCCTTCAAAGGTAAACAAAGACACAATATCAATTTTGAGGGTGAGCACTGCAGGGGAGAGGTAGGTATTCCCTCTCTGGAACCTTTAGTCACTGTTAGCTCCCTCTCCATTCAGGGCCGTCTCCAATTATCCTGATCTATATCTCGCCACTGGATTCAGATGGCTCTGGAGGAGAAAGTGAGGCTGGTGACTCTGCACACCCCTCCTTCACTTAAATCCAATTCATAGATTTCATTGCAAGTCATGGCATTACCTTCCTGATGTCATGGTCCTCTTTGAGAACGAAGGACAAACAACAAAAATAAAGCATTGTCAACCAGAATATTACATCAACCAGAATAGCTCATTCCTTCACCATGCTGGCTATTAGAAAGTTTACTATAGTAATTTCGATGAGCTGATTTACCAACTATATGTGATCATTCTGTAGAACAAGCCATTAAGAAAAAATATACATGATTCTGGGGATGCATGGAAAGGAGATATATAAATGCTTTAATTTAGAATTAAATACAGTTTGCAAGTGACTACTTCTCGGCTGTAAAATTCAGTCTGTGGAAAAGGTAAAGATGAATGATTCTGTCCTAAGGTTTCTAAGCATCTCTTTATCACCTGTAAGTTTGCTTTTTCCTAGCTCAGACTAACGACTGAAATGAAAAGCACATCAACCAAAAAAGGGTAACTTGTCTTTGACATGTCTGATCTAGAACCTTTCATTCCTGGCAGCAGTCCATCAGTGGGAGAGCATGCAATGTGTAGATGACATTGCCAGGAAGGCAGCATCCCCCCATTCTCCCAATGGTGTAAGGGTGAACAAGGGCAGGGGTGGAAGTGGGGATGGATGACAGTATCTCTTGGCAATAAGACATCTAGAGGTAGGAATTTAGAGAAATACTCTGTAGCAGCAAAGCTGAATGAAGTAGGAATTTTATGTTGGATTCTTTTTTGCTATTAGAGTTTTGTTATGACAGAGGAATAGTCTTCTGAATAAGGATCAGGCTCTGGTCTCGTTCGCCTTTATTCCCTTGTATTTATGACTGTGGGAGCCATTCGCTTGTCTGGCTTTGGTTATCTCTTCCAAAGAAGAGAAAGAATGTTTTGTTCTTTTTCATCAAGTCTGATGCCTTTTTCTGAACCTCTTTAGGATTCTTGGGCCTCAGGTTATCAATGCTAGAATCTCCTGACTGACTGAGAAATCTTCACCCACTCAGTAGAAGTGAACAGATATCTTAATTTGAGATTAAAACTCAATGTCTTTTTCCTGTATGGGTACTGGGTATGGAAGCCTTCATTTTGGTGGACTCTCATTGAAGTCATCAGACTTGCTTCATTCAGAAAGAACACAAGGTTTTAGGTTTGAATATATTTGATTTAGACATGTCTCATTTAACAAGAAAGTGAGGATATTCAACTTTTGCACATATGCACAAAATATCTCATCATACTATTCTTGTGGACAAGATGAATAGAGAGAAGCTAGACCACCATACCTTTAGGCAGTTTCAGATCTGGTTGTGAATAGATGGGCTCCCAAAATGGTCTTTGTTTCCACGTTAAGTTGAAAGGAGGTCACCAGTGGAGCATCAAGGGAGTTGTGTGTGTTTGACACTACTGTTGAATATTTCTATCAATAACTTGAATAAAGCACAGATGGCATCCTTAGCAACTTTGCAGATGACACAAAACTGTCATGTTGAATGACAGATTTAGGAGCTAGAAAGATCTGGACAGGCCAGACCATGGCCAAATATAATAAGGAGAAATTCAACAGATGTAAATGTCTTAAGCTTGGGTTCTAAAAATTCAGCTTCACAAGTACAAGGAAAAAGAGCTAGAGGTTTTGTTTTTTTTTTCTTTCTGGAAGCCCAGTCTGAGTCAGTCAAGAAAAATTTATTAAATAAATTGTCCTAGGACTTGGGGATACAGATATAATGAATGAAACAATCCCTCCTCTCAAGGAGCTTGCAATCTAATGAGGACAATTTGATTTGGCAACTAAAAGAGCTCATGTATTCTGTGACGGAATCAAGAAAGGCATTATTTTTAGGCTTAGGGAGGCGATAGTTTTGCAATAATCTGTTGAAGTCAGAGCACATCTGGAATATTGTCTTTTGATCTAGGTACCACATTGATAATCTATAGAGTGTCCAGGGGATAGCGATCATTACGTCAAAAGGT
This sequence comes from Pseudochirops cupreus, assembly GCA_028627135.1. Lineage (NCBI taxonomy): Eukaryota > Metazoa > Chordata > Mammalia > Diprotodontia > Pseudocheiridae > Pseudochirops > Pseudochirops cupreus. The sequence continues at coordinate 78,578,410 of CM053583.1, read as the reverse complement.
TCTAAGATTATGCCATACATTTGAAGACTGTTGGAAGGAATTAGCCTAGAGGAGAAATGACACAGAAGGAGTGTATAATCGAAAGCTTCAAGTTTCAAAAAGATGTACATGGGAGGAGATATTCAGGTTGTTTTGTTTGTCTCTTGAGGGCAGAACAAGGCACAATGGATAACCATTGCAGAGACAGATTTAGGGTTGGTGTAAAGAAAATTTCCCAATGACTAGAGCAGGGGTGGGGAACCTGTGGCCTCAAGGCCACATGTTGCTCTCTAGGTCCTCAAGTGCATGTGAATCCAGTCAAAAGGCCACACTTGAGGACCTAGAGGGCCACAGGTGGTCTTGAGGATGCGGATTCCCCACCTCTGGACTAGATAGAGCTTTTTACAAGTGGAGTGGGCTACTATGGAGATAGTTGTTTATTCTTCATCTGAGATTTGCGTGTGAAGAATGGATGACCACTTACCAGATGTGTTGTGGAGGGGGTTCTGACTCAGCTATTGGTTGGATTAGATGATTTTACAAGTTTCTTCCTATTGTAAGGTACCATCAGTTTGGGAGAGAATGATTCTGTGAGGACATATTTAATGTCTGTGCTCTTAGTTGTCTCTAAACCATGTTTTGTAGGCAGTATTTCTTGCTCAGTTGAGGTTGTGTATGGAAAAAAAGCACAACTCCCCCAATTAGTGGCTATCTTGCTAAGAATTTAACAACTCAGTGATGTCAGATGAATATCATTTGGAAGGTTTTCGGTATCCATGGGATCCACAAGGTTTTATGTGTCTCCTAAAATGATCTTGTTTATATCTTTGAGGGCCATAGAGGAAGAAAACAGATTTTTAAACCATGAAATTACTCTATACAATTTCTTTACCATCACTTTACTTAACCAAATTACAGGATAATACCTTCCCAAATGGGGCCCCTGTGTGTAGTCATTCTGACAGATTTGAAAGCAGAGTCAGTACAAAGTCTCTCTTTTGGGGCCGGTGCGTGTAAAAGAGAATGTGTTTATGGAGAACGTACATGGAGCCCAATTATAGTATCTTCAGTATGCTGAGTTGAAGCCAACAGAGCTGGTTGGTATGCCTGCTAAAGCTAACACAATCTTAGGCTTCATGGGTAGAAATATGACATCTAGATCACAGGAAGACATTGGACTTAGAACTTGAAAGGCCCTCAGAGATCACTTAGTTTAATCCTCCCATTTTTATGGAAGAACAGACCCAGAGAGATTAATTATTTTGCATTAAGTCACAGAGTAAGTAGTAGAGACGCATTTAAAACCTAGCTTTTCTGACTCCAAATCTAGCACCTTTTCCATTGGTTGTCCCTATGTACTTTTCCTTGGTCAGACTGAATCCAGAACAATGTGTTCTGTTCTGGATACCACATTTTAAAGTGAGATATTGACAAGCTGTGAATGCATGTCTAGAGAAGGGCAATGAGGGAGGCAAGCGGACTGGAGACCATGTTATAGGAGATATGGGAGGGCACAAAGAATATGGGGGTTGGGCAGGTGAGATTTATTTTTCCTGGGAAAAAGGTAATAAAGGGAAAGCAAGATATTCTCAAGATTTTTGGCACTGTCATTTAGAAGAGGAGAGAGATTGTTCTATGTTTTTCCGGAAGGCAAAACTAGGACCAAAAATATTCTTTGAATCTTAATTACAAAGAAATAATTTTGGCTTATCCTGAGAAGAAAAAATTGTTAAATTTAAATAAAATAAAATTGTTAAATTAACAAAATAGTTAATAATCGGGACCATCCAATGCTGGTAGAACATAGCCTTTCAAGATAATGAGATCCTTGTTGCTTGAAGGTATTCAAACAAGGACTGGAGGACCATTTATGAGGAGGGTTACTTTAACAGGAAGGACTACACTCAGTGGGATATTGGGCTAGATGATCTTTCAGATTCCTTTCCACTCTAAGCTGCTGTGAAACAGGGAGAGATAAAGTGAGCAGAAAAGAAACGTGAGAAAGCCGAGCCCCGGGAAGTGGCCAGTCTAGAATGCAGCTTTGTATTGTGGGGTCATTAGCTTCATTTCTAGTGAAGACACCATGTAGCCTGCCTGGGAGCTACAGAATCAGAGGAACAATTTGTGAAAGACCATGCCATAATGATCATACAGTACAAAGAGCTGTTAGAACTGCCCCTGATGACCAGAACGTTCAGTTCTTTGGTGATTTGTAGTTTATAACGATCTGGCAAGGTAGGTGGTCTTAAGTATTATTCCCCTATTACAGAGAGGGAAACTGAGACTGAAAAGCAAAATAATTTAGCCAGGGTCACACAACTAGCAAGTTGGAACTTAGGTTTGAAACCAGGTGCTTTATATTAGATCATGTTGCGTCTCATATCACATGACTACCATGTATAGTATTAAAAAAGATTTTTAATTTTAAAATTAATAAATTTATTAATAACATTAATAAATAATTAATAAAGTTTTCATTTTATTTGTTTTAAATAGTGCCCTTAGAGTCAGTGAGTTGAGGTCAGAGGACCTGTCTCTCTTACCTTAATTCTTACCTTTGACTTTGGGCAAGTCACTTAACTTCCACAGAAGAAAAACAAGAAGGTGAGAATAGCTTGTCTCTGAGGCCATTTCTTGATCTGGGTCTGTGGTCCTTGATTAGAGTGGGATCCAAGTGTACTTAACCATTTATTAAGCAGCTGCTGGATGTAAGGCCCCATGCATGATATTGAGTATACAAAGATGAGAAATGAGGCCCTACCCTCAGAGAGTTTACAATCTGATAGGCAAGAAGAGATTGTTGTTGTTGTTGAGTTGTCTTCAGTCATGTCTGACTCTTTGTGACCCCATTTGGGGTTTTCTTGGTGAAGATACTGGAGTGGTTTGCCATTTCCTTTTCCAGCTACTTTTACAGATGAGGAAACTGAGACAAACAGTGTTAAGTGACTTGCCTGAGGTCAAACAGCTAGTGAGTCTGAGGCCAGATTTGAACTCAGGAAGATGAGTTCCTGACAAGGCCTGACACTGATAACTATGAAACAAAGTTTAAGGTATTGATAAGTGTAAAGGAAAAGTTAGCTTGAGGAGGAAAAGTTAGCTTGAGGAGGAAAAGTCACTTGAGGAGGGTGACATTGCTTTTGGTGGGGGGCAGCAGAAGGTGGATAGAGGTGTGAGTTCAGGAAAGGCTTCATGTGGTATTTCAGTTGGGCCTTAAAAAAAGAGAAGGATTTCAAGAAGTTCATTCATTTAACCAACAGTATGTATAAGGTGCAGTGCTAGGCACAATAAATACAGACAAAAATGGAACAATTCTTGCTCTTGAGGAGCCAATAATGCTACTTGGAGGAAGCAGCTTGTGCACAGATCACAGGATCATACAGTTAGAGCTGGCCTAAGGAGGCCTGACAGGCAATCTGCTCTTATTCCCTTATTTTGCCTGAGTCATGAGGCACAGAGAGGTTCATATAGCTCAGTGTTTGAGGCAGAATTTGAACTCAGGTCTTCATGACTGCCTGTCCAGTACTCTTTCCACTACTCCAAGATAGGTCAATACAAAATATATTAAAAAGTAAATACAGATTAATTTTCTGAGTTAAGTTCACTGGCATCTGGGGGATCAGGAGATAGCACTTGAATTGAGGCTTGAAGGAAGTCAAGGTATTCGAGGGAGAGTAGAGGAAGAGAGAGTGCATTCCCGACATGAGGGATAACCTTTACAAAGGCAGAGATGGGAAATGATATGTCATATATGGGACACAAGTAGATTAGTTTATCCCTAATGATGTTGGCATGAAAGAGAAATGTTCAGTAGCTTGGAAAGGACTTTAAATGTGAAACAGAAAAGTTGATCTTTTATCCTAGAGGCAAGAGGGAGGCATTGAAGCTTCTTGTGCAGGGCATCGAGGTGCCTAGCGCCTTTGGCAGCCATGTGGATGATGGATAGGATAGGAGAGAGAGAATCAAGTCAGGGAGCTCAATTAGAAAGCTTATTGCAATCATAAGAGGTGATGAGGTCCAGAAATAGGATGGTGAACCTGTGACTGGAGAGAAGATGGAGACTCGGCAAAGGATTGGGTGTGGGAGCCGAGGGCAGGAAGTCAAGGATAACTGAGGTTGTGAACCTGAGTGGCTATCAGGATGGTGGTGTCCTTGACAAAAGCAGGGAAATTAGGAAGACACACATACACACACATGCACACATGTGTGTGTCTGTGTATGTGAAGTTATATGGGTATATATGTGAAGTCAAAAGGAAAAGATAATGATCAACTTTAGATGTGTTGAGTTTGAGATACAAGATTTTGTCCTGTATGCATTGGGAGATAACTTGAAAAATGTCCATGACCAAAGAGAATGACATATTAACCAGGAATGTGCTTATAACTGTGAAACAGTTTATTCACTTAAGTCAAACCCTCAGCTGTTCTCAGAACTGACGTTGTAAATACTGACAAAGAAGAGGGTGGCTTTCTGATGTCAACTATACAATTCATACCTACTTGTGAAATTCATTATTTCTCATTCAGAATTAGTAATAACTGTAAGAACCAAAGACACCAACATTTAAACAAAACTGTGTTGAGTTACTTGCACACTTGTAAAACACGATCCTGATAACACTAAAAATAAAGAACAATATTGCCCACGCAGTACGCCGGTGCTAGGGTTTGGGGAGGGATGATGCTGTCTACCTTCTCTCCACTCCAGCCTTGCCTGCTTTTTGTGTCCTGATGGCCATCTATGGAGTTTGGTCGGGAAGGGGCTCAGCATGTCCCTTGACTAAGAGGGTAGAGGTTCCGCTGTGACTCATAAGCTATAGAAAGGATGATTGACAAGGCTTTTAAAGCTTTGCTTGGCTCCCACTTCCCACTCCATCGGTCAGAAATTGTAAGAGTGAGCAGTTTCTGTTTGCAAAATGAGGGAGGACGCTAAGGTCATGACAAACGTAGCTATTTGGGAGCCCCTTCGGCTGTCTTTGGGGACTTGGTATTTTGAGTAGGTCTGCGGAGAAAATGCACTCGCCACTTTTCACCTGGGGACAATTGGCTAGAGAACTTAGTCTTCTGTCAAAACATGTTCTCTTCCATTTTGGTTCAACCCTATGTTATTTGTTTATGGAAATTTCTGACACAGAAAACCAATAATAAGAAATTTTATAGATATTAAAAGCGTTATATATTATATTATAGACATTTATGTAAACATTATATTATACATTTTATTTTACAGATATTAAAAGATTATATTTTCATAAAATGTCAGTATATTTATTTCCTACTTCCACCCTAGTAACACTTTCCTACACCTCACTTGTAAGACTACTTGCTCTTTCCTACCATATAAAGCATTTCATCTCCCCCCTGCCTGGGATACACTTGTTTCACCACTGCCTCTTGGAATGTTTACCTTCCTTTAAGACTCAACTAAAGTGCCTGCCTCCCTTAGAAGACCTTTCCTGGCTCCCTCAATTGTATATGCTCCCCTCCCACAATTACTTTATCTTATGTTGGGTAGATTCCTTATTTATTCATTTGCATCCATGTTGTATGCTCTTAGCTCCCTGAGGGAAGGGGCATTTTTATCACGATTTATTTAGCCTAGTTCTGCACATTGTAGGTATTTAATAAATACTTACTGAATTGAACTGAATATCCCTCAGTCTTCCCAGTTGAGGCTTTCATCTCTGCCTCTTGCCAACACCAAGAGTTTCTTTCCTGTTTTCCTTGCTTCTAGTCTCCCCCCCTCTTTCCATTATAACATTTACACAGCGATTAATATGACTTTTCAGTTGTATAGGTAGGGCCATGGCACTCCAAGTACCCCCGCAAACCTTTGGTGAATGAAGTTAGGAGCTCTAAAGCTCAAGAGTATGCTAATGTGGAGAAGGAATACCTGGGACAACCAATCAATCAATCATTTATTAAACATTTCTTAAGCTTCTACTATGTGCCAGGCACTATGCTAAGCACTGGGGATACAAAAAGAGGCAAAAGACAGTCCCTGGTTCCATTGGTTATGTGTATGTGTATGTGTGTGCACATCTCTTGCTTTAAGTAACAGCCAGGGAAAAAAAGAATGTCATATCAGAAGCAGAACCATTCTTGGGGAAAGTAAGATGACGATAATAAGTGATGGAGAGCTGGCAGAACTACTGAACTCTTTGCTTCAGTTGTCAAAGATGACAACCTTTTGACTAGAAAGGACAGGACATAAATGTGAATTGAAACCCAAGATAAGGAGGGAAGTGAGAAGAAAGCACCTCCCTCTGCCCTTGATAAGTTCAAGTCATCAGACCTATGTGGACCACAGTCTGGAGTGCAGAAAGAAGCAGGCTTTTGTTATCACTGAGCCATTGTCATTGATTACTGAGAGATTATGGAGAAAAGAGAAGGGACTGCAGGACTGGGGAATGTCAAGATTTTCAAAATAGGGAAGAGAGTGTAATATATAAATCAGAGGTCATTGATAATAACTTTTGTTCCTGGCAAAATTTTAGAATGTATTATTAAAATGATAATTAGTGAACCTTTAGTAAGGGAAATGTTGATCACAGAGGGCCAAATCTGGAGGTTTTAAGTGACTTGAGCTCAATCTTGAGTCAATAGTTTGATGTAGCAGCCAAAAAAGACCAAACCCTAATGTCATTTAGAGTACATTAAGAGAAGCATTGTGTGCAGGATGTAAGGAAGGATGGTCCTATTCTACTGTGTCCTGGAGGCCACAGTTAAAAAAAGTAAAATTCTACTATTTTTTTCAGTGAATAAAAATCAGTTTTTTTCTCCCTCCCGTTCTTCCCCATTGGGCAGGAAACCCCTTGTAAACAAATATACAGTCAAGCAAAATGAATTTCCACATTATCTGTATCTTAAATATGTCATTTTATAGCCTGGGTCTATCACCTCTCTATCAGGAATGAGGTAGCATGCTTCAGCATCCATCTTCTGGGATTGTGCTTGGCCATTACATTGATCAGAGTTAATTGAGTCTTTCAAAGTTGTTTGTTTTACAGTTGCTATTTCGCAAATTGTCTTTTTCTGCTTGTTTCATTCCGAAGCAGTGCATAGAAGCCTTCCCAGGTTTCCTTGATAAACTGGAGATAATATAGAGAAATGTGGCCAGGATGGTGAAAGACCTTTTGCTTTGCTTTGCAAAGACTATTGCACATGATGATGGTTTAGAGGAAGTGGGAGTGTTTAGTGTGGAAAAGAAGACTTCTGTATGTCAGGTGGGTGTGGGAGGTGACATGATGTCTGTATTCAAGTATTTGAAGGACTGTACTGTGGGAAAGGAAAGACATTTCTTTTGCTTTGCCTCCTCAGGTAGAACTAGCAAGAATTCATGGAAATTGCAGAGAGGCAGATACAGGTTTGAGTAGACTTATCCAAAAGGAGAATGGGTACCCTTGGAGAAGTAATAGATGGTTTCCTTGTCTCTAAGGTCTTCAAGGAAAGGCTTGATGACTACTTGTTGAATATATTGCTTAAAGGATTTTCATTCAAGTAGATTTTCATTCAGACATTCCCTGAGGTCTCTTCTCACTCTGAGATTTTTTTGCTCTTTTTTTTACCTGAATGATAAAATACAAACTTCTTTGCCTGTTATTTAGGATCTTCCATAGTCAAGCTCTATCTTTACAGACTTATTTCTCATTATTTTCCATTATATAATATATTCCAGCCAAACCAGAATATTCTCTATTTAGTTGTTCCCTATATGTGACAGGCCATCTCCAGCCATTTGCATAGGCTGTCCACCGTGCCTAGAATGCAACTACCACTCAGCTCTACCCTGTACAATCCTTAATTTCTTTTAAGACTTAGGTTAATCATTATCTCTCCATGAAGTATGGCCAGTTGTTAATACTATAAAATGTAATCTCCTTGAGGTGAGGATTTGTGTCTTTTTTCATTCATATATCACCAGTGCTGTCCATATGAACCCTGCATATAGTGAGCATTTAATAAATGCTTATTGAATTTAGAATAATGAGAAATGTGGCAAATGACTGCAGAAGCCACACATCCCATTGCCTAGGCTTCAGAGACCTTGGAATTTGTTCTGAAGTTGGATTTTCTTCAGTGAAAATCTCTGTGTCTTTAATGTCCAAAAAATTGTCTCTTGTTTCTTAGGTCAAGAGTTTTCTTAATGGCTGTGAGTATCAGGAGCATGCAGCTGCTGTTTTCATTATCTACCTCTGAAACAGGTAAATAATGAAAGTGCTGAAACATTTCCTACCAAGTTCCAAAGCTTTGGTCCTAGGGCATTTCAAAGGATTCCAAATCATGGGCCTAGAATATTTGGAGTTTCAGAGTGTTAGGAAAAAAACATACCCTCCATCAAGCCCCAGGATTCAGAAATCAAAAGCATCAGTGGCTGAGTTTTCAGCTACAGAAAACAGGAAAATCGACTCTTTTTTCAACTTTTGCTTATGCTGATTCAGTTGATAAAACATTGATGAAGATGGGAGCCCATTATTCCTGACTCTCCCCTAGCCCACACAGGAGTAAACAGATGGATTGGCTCTTCTCCGCATCACCACTTCCTTTCAGTCCCCCTATGTCTGTTTGCCTCCCCAGATTGCTAATCAGCTATGCTTTGTGACTTGCAGAATAAGCACCTACTTTGTTAGTAAAGAAATCAGGATGGTATTTAAGGGGAAACGGGAATGTTTTTTTTTTTTTTTAATGATTGATTATTTTAAAGGGTCACTTGGGACTAGCTTATGGATCTTACTGCATTAGACAGACATTAGTTCGATTGTTGGCAATACCCGTTGGATTAGGAGAATATAGTGGTATTCACTTGCAATCTGAGATTTTATGCCAGACATTAAGTAGCACTATGAATTTTATAGAGAGGCCATAGTAATATCAGTTAATGAACCTCTGTCTACTCTTCTGTGGAAGAAAAGATTTTTAAAATTCATAGAATCATAGATCTAGAAGGACCTCAAGAGATCATTCACCAAGCATGAGGTGAGCATCACACACTAAGCATTAAGTACAATGAGGATCTAAGATACCTTATTATCTTTGAGGTGCTTATAGTTTAGTTGGGGAGACAAATACATACACATCGAACAGAGAACATCCAGAAGCCAAGAAGTCTTCACCTGTACCTCAGAGCATCCTACTCTTCCTTTAAGATGGATCCCAAATACCACCTTCTTTGTGATTTCTCCTATCTGCTAGGGCCCTCCCTCCCAAAGGACCTTGGGTTTAACTATTTTGTATTTATTCTCTTTATATATAATCTCTGTGTGTCATAGTGATACCTTGGGTACCACTTTGCCCGTTAGAATGTTAGTTTCTTGTGAGCATTTGTATTTGTGCCCCCAGTGCCTAGCAAAATGCCCCCCACACAGTTGGGGCTTGATAAATGCTTGGTGATTGATTAATACAGAAACAATATACAGACCTTGTAAGAGAAGCTAAAGACCACAAGACTAGAGATTTTTAGAGTTGAAAGGAAACTAAGGGCTTATCTGCAGCAGCCCACCCCCATTTTATACATGAGGACCCTGAGGTCCAGATAGAGGTCAGCTGAGGAAAATCAAAGTGGCCACATTGTGTCAACCCATGGGTCAGTCAAGTTCATTATCCTACTTCTAATAGTTGTACTGAAGGATATTTGAAGGAGGGTGTTGTATTTGCATGCCATGAAACCACCCTCTAAATGAGGGATTTACCCTGAACTGTCATCAGTATTATAATTCCAAAGTATCTCTGATTTCAGCTGTGTAAGGGTACTCCCTTGACTAACGCAGATGGCTAACTGCCTTTGACTTGGTAGATCCGTCCTAGGGAGTCAATGGCCTGAGGCATATAGAAATTAAGGGTCATGTCTAGAGGTGCACAGCTAGTAAGGACCAGAGGTGGTATTTGAATTCTGGTCTTTCTGGCTATAAGCCCATCAGACTATCCACTACTTTATTCTGCCTATCTTTAAACCTATTTAAAGGAATAAAAATTCATTTTAAATAGCAGGTGATCATTTTACACATTGGTTTCCTTTGCAGTAACACTCTCTCTCTCTCTCTCTCTCTCTCTCTCTCTCTCTCTCTCTCTCTCTCTCTCTCTCACACACACACACACACACACACACACACACACACACACACACACACACACTTGAACACACCCTTCTTCCAAAACCTGTCTCTGCTTGGAAAAGGAAAATGCATCAAGTGAATCTCAAATTGGATATTTACTAAAGTGGAAAATTAAAGTATTTATGAATTTTGTGTTTCTCTAATTCTGTATCACTCACTAGCCACTGTTAACAGTGAAATTGATGAACTTTTCAGTTCTGTGTCTTCCAGTGAAAGAACATGCAGGTAAATGAGAAATGATGTGGGGGAGTATATTAATTAAGTAGTAAGACAGGGAATTTGTGGGATTTGAAGCATGTTGGAATTACTAATAGGACTAAAAATGGAGAGAGAATTGGAAGAAAACCAAGGTGGGGAGGGAGGGCAGTTTGGAAAGGTCTTTTTTTTTTTTTAAAGGAAAATGGGAGGAGCATTAGCAAGTAGAAAGGAACAAACACATGAAAAGAAAATTGAGATGATGGAGCCACGCATGTTCTGGACTACTTTGTGTTCATTGTTTTTGCTAGTGCAGTGGTGGCTGGGTACTTAAGGCTGTGGTATTCAGATACAGATTCTCCCAGGACTTTGTCATCGGTGTTTGCAGATGCTAGAATTGCTCTGTGGTGAAGAGCTTTGGGAACTGGGGCATGCACACACACACACACACACACACACACACACACACACACACACACACTCAATCTTGTCAACTGGGGGTGTCCACCTTTTGTGTGCTTCCTTAATCTTCCATTAAGTTCATGTTCACCAATAGGAAGTTCTTTGGTACTCTCTGACTCATACTATTACTCCCTTTATCAACTGTAACCTGATAACAAAGAGTCAACTTTCTAAATATGCCACCCATTAGCAATGTCAAAAGAATAATTCAGACTACTCCCTTATAGCTCAGAGATCACTGGATCATAGATTTAAACCTGAAGGGGTCTTAGAGGCCATTTAGTTTAACCTTGCCATTTTATAAGTTAAGAAGCTGAGGTCCAGAAAGGGGAGGTTAACTGTTCAAGGTCACACAGGTAGTAAGTAAAAGAGGGTTTGACCCCAAATCTGCTCATTCGAAATCCAACAAGATTTCCACTGTGATTCTGTTGGTTAAAGGTTCATAAAAATGTAGAATCCAAAGGCACCTTTAGAGATAATTTAATTTAGCTCTCTTATTTTATCAGTGAAGAAACCAAGACCCAGAAATGTGAACTGCCTTGCCTAAGGTCATATAATTTGTTACTAGCAGAGTTAGGATTTGAACCCAGATCTTTTGACTCCAAGCCCAGCAGTCTTTGCACTGACTAGACTACACTGAGTAATTAATAACTTGGAAAGCTCTGTGCAAGACTTGGTGGTACTGTGATCTCCCTCTTCAGAGCCTATGGGCTGTATCATTTGGGATAAAGAGTTAGGAAGCAGCTGGGCAGGGGTGGTGGGGGGGAGGAAGAAAGAGGGGGGTGGTCAGAGAAGAGATTGTAGGCAGATAATTGTAATCATGAGATGAGTAGTGCAGAGGAGGTAGAAGAAGAGGAAGGACTGTGAGAGTCCCTGGGTTCAAATTAATTGGATCCTGAGGGTGTTCTCCTATCTGAGGGATTGATGCTGTTCTGACCACCACTGTGTTACAGAATGGACCATTTTATTTAGAGCTGTGAGAGACCTGAGAGACCATCTATTCTAACATTAAACAAGCAGAAAAAAATGATTGTCATCTCTCCATTATTCCCATGCTAATCCACGAGTTTACATCATCTGTCTGGGACTTTACTCTGTTAGTCTCAGGAAAATCTAAGTTAGATGCAGATGCAGAAAAAGTCTAAGACAGCAGTTCCCAACCTGTGGGTTATGTTCAGTTTGTAACAATGAAAATACATCCTGCATATCAGATAGATTCATAACAGTAGCAAAATTACAGTTATGAAGTAGCAACGAAAATAATTTTATGGTTGGGGGTCACCACAACATGAGGAACTGTATTAAAGGGTCATGGCACTAGGAAAGTTGAGAACCACTGGTCTAAGGGGTGTGTGTGTGTGTGTGTGTGTGTGTGTGTGTGTGTGTGTGTGTGTGTGTGTGCGAGTGTGCCAATCCTTTTCCATTTTAAATTCTGCTTTTGTATGTGGTCTGTCTTCCACATTCTTATCCTGGGCCATGAGGAGTGCCAGCATGGTGAGCACAGTCTGCTTGATTAAGAAACCAAGCACTTTTGCATGGACGGAGGAGAAGCTTTTGAAGTTCATCAGAGAGGATTTTGGAGGGGTGCTTACCTCCCTCCCCTGCTGCTCCTGACTCGCCTTTCCCCAGGCCTTCTTTCTTCATGTCTGCAATTGACCTTGTTCCTTTTCTTCATTCTCTCATCAGACTATGACAGCCGCAGTGCAGAGGGAACAAAATAAGTGGCACCTTGTAATATGCCTGAAGGGAAGTCTGCTCTGAAAACCCACACTTGGGGTGATGCTAACAGACTCAACTGGATGGCAGGGATGAACGAAGCTCTGATTTGCAATGTGGAGATGATAGTCTAGACCATATACTTTAGAATGGAATTTATTTTATTTTCATTGCATGACTTGTACATGTTAGAGCAACACATGCCTATGGTACATTTATGTTGGTCATCACGCAAGAGAAATGACACATTTGCATTTGATCTGACCAGTTGTTTTCCCAGTTTCTCAGAGTTTGCATTTTATTTTATTTTTCTGCTTTTTTGGAGGGGGGAAGGCTGGGCAGTTAGGGTTAAGTGATTTGCCCAGGTCACGAAGTTAGTAAGTGGTAAGTGTCTGAGGCCAGATTTGAACTTGGGTCCTCCTGACTCCAGGGCCGGTGCTCTATTCACTGTGCCACCTAGCTGCCCCATTTTATTTTTTTGAAATGAGTTTTGGCCAGTTTATTTAAGAATCCTCTTCTATTGTTTACTTTTCGCTGATCTGTTCTGGTGTGCTTCTGGTGATACCAGAATCACCTGCATCAGCAACAGCCAGTGTACCCTGTAGTACTTCATTGCTGTTGTAGGCTAATCAACATGCAGGCCTGGGAACTCAGCAGGTGCTTCTTGGAATACACCTATGCAAGCTTTCCCCTTAAAATTGCTAAGCCCTAATCTGATACTCTTTATATCTGAAAAACTTTCAGAGGGTTTGGGCTAGTTTTCCTTTTTTTTTTTTTGTCATAAGACTGACTCTTAGCTTGAATTTTTCTTGGGATTTTGTCGTGTTCTTTAATCTTTTTAATAACTGGTCACCCAATATGAAAATCCTTGGATCTTCCAGAAGGTCATTACTCAGATCGTGGAGGTAAATCTGTGGTCCTAGTCCTCATGATTTGCTAGCATCTCTGCCATGAATCCAACTCTCCACGTCTTGTATTTAAAAGGAAAATAGGAAAATCAAAAGAAGGCAGAGAAGACCAAGCAACAAATGGTACCCAAGACTGGCGTGGGATGTGTGTGTGTGTGTGTGTGTGTGTGTGTGTGGGCGCGCGCGTGTGTGTGTATGCATGAGGGTTTGTGCAAATGTATAATGATGTTTGCCTAAAGTATTTAATGGACAGGAACTCCTCTGTTGGGATTCTGAATGAAGCCAGTCCCTTCTGTTTCAAATTTATTTTTTGTTGTATATTTAGTTGTTGTCATTCTTACTGCTGTGAAGAAATTCTGCTGTCATTGCATATGATACTGTTATAAGTGGAAGAAAATCACATAAAATTGTATGGGTGATATTAATTTAGTCACCTAGGGCTTAATAGTGATTTTATGGTCATTTAAAAAAAGTTTTGTAGCCATAATGTTTTATCTGTCTTTATGGTCTCTTATGCTGTGTTTAATCTGTGTAATTATGGCAGAGGATAATTAAATATAATACTACTCAGTTCTTAAGATTTTAATGCTGTTATTACTAGTTTAACCACAAAAATGTATAAACCAGAGGCCATTGCAATGCTCATGCCAAACATCCAGGAGGTGTCTTCAGTAAGCAGCTTAAATAATGGGTGTCAAGTTGATGTGGTGGTGGGGTTTTGACCAGTATATTTCTATGTCATTTCATTTATTTATCCATTTGTAATTGAGAAGATCATGAATAGATTAATTGGTCAGACTTTACCATGCATAAAAGGCATGACTTCCCCTAGTTTAGAGTATCTTAGATGATGTCAACCTGCTTCTATTCCTGTGTAAAGTCTATACATGTCTGACACTTTCCCTTACATACCTAAGAATGTTGAAACATCTTCTATAAACTTAATTCATATTCTATATAGTTTTGAAAGGAATCGAATTATTTCCCCTACGGTAGTGCTTTTAGAGATCTGTCTGGCTTTGGAGAAGTTGATATCAGGTCTCCATTTGCCATTGCCTCTTAACTGGAGAGTGGAAGCAGTAACTATTTTCTTAAGGGTAGCCTACATTATTTTCCCGGAACGTTACTACTATAGTCCCCAGTGAATCTGTGATGTTATCGAGGCTTATGTTCCTTCCAATGATACAGTTACACGGGGCCCATTTTCTCCCACCATTCCATTCACCGTAAGTTCATGAATTCCTATAGACTTAACCACTGGGAGTCCACTTGGCTTGCCAGGGTCCTTTCCCACTTCCTAGCATCACAGGGATACCAGTGTGGTGCACAGGCTGTCTTTCAGCTTTTCTCTCACTCTCTCTTTATGTGCCTGGCCTGTCTTTATTTCTGATAGTACCTTTTTATGAGGACATCTTTGGTATCACTTCTCCAGGGTAATTCCTCATTGTAAAGTGTTGCAGGCTACTCACACCTGCCCTTTGAGTGGTCTTTAAATTGAGTTCTCTGGAGACTCTAGATTTTCCAGGACTCCCAGTCATATATAAGGTCATTGGAAGAAAATGTGTTTGGAAGAGAAGCTTGGGGTTATTAAAAAAGCCAATCTCAAAGGCAGTCTACTGTCCTGCCATTCAGTCCTGGGCCCAGCTTCTTGTCCTTTTGTAGGCAGTTTCAGATAGATCTGCTGATGAGTGAGCTCTACAGTCTGCAGAATGGCCTGTACAATATATATTCCTTATCCATTTGATTTTTTTCTTATGTGAATAATTAGAATCAATTTTCTGTAATTACCCACATATACATACACACATACATACAGGTATACACGTGTGTGTGTATATATATATATGTAGATATGTGAATATTATGTTTTCAATATGTATATATGAGGCAGCATGACATAGTATATTGGTTTCAAACTCAGGCAGAAACTGTGGCTACTGAACCTTGTGGAAGGATCCCTGCTGGCTACATATTGATTCAGAATATCTCATTCACTATTCTGTTGTATTTTTATTTAATTTCTGAGCCATTTCCCATTTGCATTTCATTTATTTATAAATTTATTTTTGGTTTTGTTCTTTTTGGAGGCAGTTGGCGTTAAGTCTGAGGACAGATTTGAAGCTCTATCCACTGCCCAACCTAGCTGCTCCGCCCAATTGCATTTTAATCTATTTGGGTGGGGTAGGAGTCTGCAGCCTGCCTGTTGGACCCCTCTGGTGAAGTGAATAAAGAGCTGGTCTAGAAGTCTGGAAGAATTCATTCTTCTTCAGTATTGAGAAGTCACTTAAAATCTCCAGATTGCAAGTTACAGAGAAGGTATTGACTAACATTGGTAAAAGGAATTCCATTACTTGAGAGTTCTCTACATACATAAATAACAGGCCCAGTCCCTGTCCAATCTCTATCCCTATATATTTGTCAAATAAACAGAAAAGCTTTCAGCTCTTGCCTTTTATATTCATAGCATTCCAGTAGGAAATATGCAAAATCCATCTTGACACTTTCATGCACTTTTAAAGGGACAGGAAGGAATTTACTCATGAAAAGTGTTTGCTACTCTCAGAGCAGGGATCCTATGTGGAGTTCAGGTCACTTTCTCCAGATATATTGCTCTTGGCAGATGACATTGTACTGATTGCATAAAACTCCAGTAACCATTGAGCCTCCTAAATGAGATCCTTGATCATGCAAAAGAGTTTGGCTTAACTATCCACATAGGAAAAAACAAATAGATAAAGAATGCTCGTTGCCCAGAGTAATATATGCGGTTGGATGAACAGCCTATGGGACTCTTTCACTAGTGTATGCATCTTGGACAGACATTTTAAGTGGGTAATGAATTGGGTCCAGAGCTGAAGAAGTGGAAAGTGGGTTGGCTAACCATTGGAACCAGTTCATTTAATCCCCCCAGCCCTCCTCCTCCAAAATTTTCCCTGAAACAAAGCCTCCACCTTTTAATATCAGGACTCTTCTGATGATGTTGTATGCTGCTGGGTCATGGAGTACTTAGAGTCTCTGAAGAATTAAAGTGAAAGATCATCCAAAAGGCAGTAGAATAGGGTATGGTGAGCATGGGTAGTCTGTGCCCTAATGAGCAAGGAATTACAAAGGAACCATAGCAAAAAGGATATCATCAAAGAAAAAGCATGAGAAGTATTGGAATAGATGGGCTGGTCATGTGGCAAGAGGGAGGGATGATGGATGGATGACCTTTGTCCATGTGATATTAAAAAACATCAAGGAAAGTCTCCCAAGTCTCTTGGGTAGACTCTCTGGTGAAGGTGGATAACAGTCCTGCAGAATGGGTAGGCATGGATGGGTTGTGCTCTGTATCTTGGGGAGGAGAGGATCTATACTGATGAGATCACAGATCCATTTATGTGTATTTGAGTACTCAGTATCACTATTAAAAAAAAACTCTATCAATATCTTTTGCTTTCACATCACCTATGTCTCCTAATGTAACCCTCCCTTCCCTGAGAATCATCTTTTGTATTGAAGAATAAAAGAGGGAAAACAAAATGGAGCAAAAACTAAGTAACTTATCAAAAGAATTTTGACATTGTATGTAGTATTCCATATCTCTACTCCCTCACCTCTGTGAGGAGGGAGGCAAATGACCAGGTATAGTCACTATAATTTCACAGTTTTCAGTTTTAATTTTTTTTACTGTTATTCTTAACAGTCACAATGCTATAGTCTACAGATATACTATTTTTGGGATCTGCTTTTTTCATTTTGTATCATTTCACAGGGAGAATTATTTTTAATGTAGAAGCAGTCTTAAACAAGCTGTATGTGAAGGGAGACAATGTTTGCTTGGGAGGCAACTTGGTGCAGTAGAGTATTATGGACTTAGGAGTAAGAAGATCTAGGCCTGCCTCTGGCTGACATTAATTTGTGATGTGATTAGAGGTAGCATGGGAGTGCTGGCAGACTGGGAGTTAGGAGATGTGGATTCTAGTCCCAGCTCTGCCTCGAATTATAAATGTCAGAGGGATCAGATTCTCAGCCTGAGGCCAGCAAAACTCCTGAGTGTGGGCTGAATCAGATTGAGATGTAACTGGGACATGTTCACCAGACTAAATAACAATATAATACAACATAGATAATGCTAGTTTGTTGTTTTCTAAGTTAATACGCCACCTGCAGGAATCCTTTTCTATTTGAGCTTAACAGAACTGATGTGTGTTGTGCGATTCTGGAAAAGTCAGGCAACCTCCTTAAGCCTCAGTTTTCTCATCTGTAAAATGAGTGAGCTTCTTAAACTTTTTCCACCCAGAACTCCTTTTCACATTTTTGACAGCGTTTGAAGGTGTTGTGTGGCATGCACAGTGCAAAGTGTTTTTGTGTTTAGACCCAAGGCCACAATGAAGTTGCATGATGCAACATGGCCGTGCAACACAATGCAACAGAAATACCTTAGATTCACCATGCATTTGATTTTTAATTCATTTTTTATCATTGTGTGTTCAGAAACCTTTTACTGTTGCCAAATTTTTAAATTTAAGGAGCACTGCAAGGTGAGAATACTGGACCTAGTTAGGAAGATCTGAGTTCAAATTTAGCCTCTATTCTGCCAAAATTTACTTAGCTGTGACACTGAACAAGTCAGTTTACCTCTGTATGCTTCAGTTTCTTCATCTGTAATATGGAGATGATAATAGTAACACGCATTTCCTAGGGTTGTTTTGAAGATTGATGAGATAATATTTGGAAAGCATTTGTGAACCTGAAAAGACTGTATAAATGCTAGGCATTACCAAAAAAAATTCCAGATTCCAGCCTGAGCGATTTGAAACTGATTTACAGAGAAATCTGAAGCAACAGATTGATGATGATTGGGAATTTCTCAAATGCTACCAAGTGTCTTACTTTTGCATTCTTCATATATGACCACACAGTCCACTCAATTCTCGTGCTGGTCAATGAATTGACTCAAGACAATAGAATCAAACAAGTGATTTCAGATCTTAGAAATAATCTGGTGTCCTATTAAAAGTATATTATGGTAAGATTTCACTCACTTTTTTTTCTGGGTCAATAAAAGCATATTCTAAACAATTATGTACTCTTATTATCTTATTATAATGGTCTATACTCATGATGGTCAATTGTATTGAGGAGTACATTTGACTCTATAACAGCTTTTGAAGTTCACATCTTATAATTCCTGTGTATAACCAATGGTAGGTGCATCAGGCTACAAAACACAACCAAAAAAAGGGATTATGAAAAAGACCAAGAGTATATGATATCATCAAAGAAATATATGACAGAACAGAAAGGTGGGCTGATCACATGGCAAGAGCTAGTGATAAACTTCAGAGACACTGTGTCTTCTATTGGTACCTTAAAATGTTGAGGGAGTGAGGAAGGCCCTCATGACTTTGGAATGACTTCCTGGGAAGGACAGAGACAAAGTTCACACGTGATATGGATGGATTGAGGTCTGCATCATTGGTGGGAACATCCACATTGATGAAATCTTATAGCCAAGTTAGTATTTGAAGAAACCTCCATGACTAGTGGATGGAGACCTTTAATAGAGAATTCACAGAAGAGAGTGGTAGAAACAGGGTATCTAAAAATGGGTTGAGTTTGAAATTGAAATCCTGTATATTGAAAGGCTTCTTTGGTATCTGAATATAGATTCTGATTGATAATTGCATTTCCAGCAAGCTCAGCTTTGATGAAATCACATTGGGTAATATGAAAAATTCCTTATGGGTGTTAGTGGGGAAAAAAAAAACCCACAGGAATCAATCCTCAGACTTAGAAAAGGTTCAGGGAACTGAGCTGAGACTCAGTCTCATTTTCTGCTTGATTCTGCACGGGAGACCCAAATAAATTGTGAAAAAGTAAATGATAACAACAAACACTGTTCAGATAATTCTTAGCACTGCATGTGGAGTCAGAGGCCCTGGGTTTGAATCTTATCTCTTCTGCTTCATAATAATAGCTCATATTTGCTTTGAGATTTTCATCCCACAATATATTTATTTTTTCTTTTGAACCTTAGAGTAGTCCTGTAAAGTAGGTATTATTAATATTATTATTATCCCTTTTTTTTTAATAAACAGTAAAACTAAGTCTGAAAAATGGTTAGTGACTTTCCCTGAGTCACCCAGTTCCTAAGGCTAAGGCAAAATGTGAACCACCTTCAGGTATTTGACTTGTAGTGGTAAGGAAATACCCCTCACAGTAAAAAGCAAAGAGAGGATTCAAATCCAGGTCCTGGGGTTTCAAATCCACCAATCTTTCCACTGAGTCATATTGAATTGGGTCATAGAGTATATACAATGTATAGAGACTTTTCTATTATAGTTCCAAATTATTTGCCATAAGGTCCCACCAGGTGATAGTTCCTCTAACAGCCCATTAGTGTGCCGCCTTCTTCCTACCGCCTCTTGGACACTTAACATTTTAATCTTTTGTCATCTTTCCCAGTTTCAGGGTATGAAGTGAAACCTTAAGAGTTGCTTAAATTTGCATTCCTCTTATTATTAGTGATGTCTAGCTTTCTCATAGATAGTTGTTGATAGTTTCATTTGAAAACTGCCTATTTAACTTTCTTCTCTGTACCCTCAGGCACTTGCATCATTCCTATCACATAGTAAGCACCCACCAAATGATTGTTTACTGATTGACTGATCGCTTATTTATTAGAGTCTGGCTCTCATTCTTATATATCTGAATCAGTTCCCTATATATCTTGGATGTTAGGCCTTTATTAGAAATATTTTCTGTGAAGGCTTTCCCCTCCAATCAACTGCTTCTCTTCTTATCTTAGCTGCTTTTATATTGCTCATACAAGAACTTTTCAATTTACGTGCCTTTAATGATTTTCAAAATAAGAGATGAAGCACTGAGAGAATTTTAACACCTCAGGTCCTGGAGTTCAGAATGAACTTTTATCCATCATTCTTTAATAGGTGCAGTGATGTAAGAAAAAAAATTGCACACCTCATATTCCTCTAACCCAAAGTACAGAGAGGTGTGATTTTCTATTAATTTCTCAACCCTAATGCAATCTACAAACTTTTCAGGTACTTAACCAAGCCTTGCCTGATAATTTAAACACCCAGCATCCATTTTATTATATGAAGGGAATAAGTATTTTTTGAGTAGCTCTCAGTAAGGTATTGCTTCCGTTGATGGATTAGTGGGATGTAATATGGAATCAGACAATTCTTAGTCTTGAAACTAATTTTTGAATACAATTCTTTTTGACAAGACCTTACAACTAGATTAGGGGCATCCTAAAAAAGATGAAAACCAAAACCAAACAAGTCAGAAATCCTCATATCTAAGCAGAGAAGTAAAATGAAATAAGGGCTGAATCAGAAAATCTTTTCACATTCAGGAAAGATTGCTTGCAGCAGATCCCAATATCTTAGTTGCAAATTGAAACAGAAGACATTTTAATTGTGTTGTTAATTAGCTTTCTTAGAAAGGAATGTTTCTTGGTGGTGGTTTTTTTTTTTCTTTACAGAACAGAAGGGGACTTCTTGAAAAAAAACAACAAGGAAATGAGTGATCTCACAAAAATGCAAACTGTATATGGTAGGTTTTGGATGACTACATTGTTTTTACTCTGCCAGGACTAGTGGTTAAAAAAAAAAGTCACAAAAACACAAACATGTGCTAAGTGGCATTTCTGGAATTCCAGCCTGGTCTCACACATCATATGGAATGTCTTAGGGAAGCAGGGACATTTTCAGTGGAGGTACCTGTTACTAATATCTTCCATTTGCAGTGTGCTTAACCTTTTATAGAGCTTCCAAATATATTATT
The DNA here is from genome assembly GCA_028627135.1 of Pseudochirops cupreus. NCBI lineage: Eukaryota > Metazoa > Chordata > Mammalia > Diprotodontia > Pseudocheiridae > Pseudochirops > Pseudochirops cupreus. Next base: position 78,557,242 of record CM053583.1, on the reverse strand, counting down.
ATCCCTTTTTAATCCTCTTAACAACCTGGACAAGATCATCATCACAGGTGGGGGAAGCATCAAGCTCCCTGAGGCCACAAAGATTGCCTAAGGTCCCAGATTCAGTGAATGGCAGAGCTGGGATTCAAACCCAGGGCTTCTGCTGCTGTTTTGTTGCCCTGTAACAGCATGCTTTCACACTTCTCTAGGATAAGCAAGAACCTAGAAATGCAGCAATTCTGACTTTCTTCTTGACACCTCTAATTTGCCCTTTGCCCTTCTTAGCCTACTAAGTTCTCTGCCCCTCAACTTCCTTAGCTGAAGGCTGAAGACAACTGTATCACACAAGATTAATAAAAGCATCAGGAAGGACTTTGCAGAAGGAACATTCTGTCCAGAGTTGTAATAATAATTTGTAAATGGAGCTGAAATCTTGAAAATAGAAAGAAACTCAGAAAGTGACTCCATATTTCAAGTTTATTTTGCATACTTGAAACATAAGCACCATGTTGAAATAGGAAATGTGAATGAGAAAAAAGGGTAGGCTTACCTCCCCAGACCATATGTTGATACCTTACTCAGGTTATTCCAGTATTGCCGTTTGAACTCTTCATCTTTCAACTTTCATCTCTACTAGTTCATTTCATGCTCACATTAACCTGAGGAGGTAGGCAGAGGAAGTATTTTATCTCAGAGAGATAGTCTTGAATTATGAACTTTCATAGAAGCATAGATATAGGGCTGGGAAGGACTACAGGGGTCAGTCCAACCCCCTTGGTGGGGGTTGAATGGAGGCCTTGAATGAAGAATAGAATTTAGAGGAGGGAGGACATTACAATTGGAAAGAATAACACATTTAAAGATGAGATCAAGCAATTGTGTGTGAAGCAAATGTCTAGAGTTAAATAATTTTAGAAGTCACCTTGTTTAATTCTCTGACTCCTCCCTGCTCCCCACAGCCCCATGGGTCAATTATTTCTACAGTATCCAGGACAAGTATCATCCAGTCCCTGCTCACCTATATCCATTGATGGACAGTTCAGTGCCTTATGTGGTAGCCCATTACATTTTAATGACTGTTGGGAAACCCTAGTTTTTTTCTTTTTGGAGGGGGAAGGGCAGAGCCCAAGGTCACACAGCTAGTAAGTGTTAAGTGTCTGAGTCTGAATTTGAACTCAGGTCCTCCTGACTCCAGGGCTGGTGCTCTACTCACTGTGCCATCTAGCTGCCCCAGGAAATCCTACTTTTTATCTTTCTCCAGTTTCCTGGTTCTCTACTCTATAATCAAGAATAATTTTTATCATCATCATCATCATCATCACTACCACTGTTAGTTCACATGTATCTCTCACTTGATACTTTGCAAACCACTTTTCCTCATGAAAACTCTGTGAGGTTGGAAGCATAAATATTGTCACCATTTTACAGAAAATGAAACTGACTCCAAAAAAGTCTAGTGAATTGCCCCTCAAGAAACTGCCCCCAAGTGTCCAATCTAGCAGTAAAACTCAAATCTTCTGATTCCCAGTTCTAGTGTCTTTCCACGTGTTAGCCCTCTAGATATTTAGATGCAGGAGAGCTGCCCTCTGACTTTGTTCTTCAGGCTATGCATCTCCATTTCCTTCATTTAACCTTCCTTTATATAACATGATTTCAAGTTCCCTTACCACCCTCTCCTTGGATGCACTCCAATTTGTCAAGGCCCCTTCTAAACTGTGGTACTGGACACCACACACCCTATGTGGTCTGTCATTCTTGCCAGAAGGACTCTTGGCTCACACATATTCTAGATCCTGCAGTTTGGGTCTATTAATGCAACTTAATTAGCAGTGATTATAGGTAACCATGTAAAATACAGTATTAGAATAATTTGAGTGCCCGTGATTGCTAGAATGAGCATTTTATTCAGTCGAGGCAGAAGACTTTAAGGTGTTCTCTTCATAAATAATGTTGATACTGGATCTGGCACTCCATGTAGCTTCTATCCTGGATGGTGCTGCCTTGCCATCCCTTTATTACCTGTGTGCTTCCCTGTATGTATTTTGGGTTAGATATGAATCACAGGAGATTGGTCTTGTCTGTGTACATCTTGAAAGGAATTTGTTTTGGAGGGGGGGAAGAGGAAAGAGTAATGTGCTTCTGAGGAGTTTCTACTGGTCATTTTGTAGATTGCATGGGAATATGACCCATCTTAGTTATCATCACTATGGGAACTGCTTCTGATGTCTTTAGACCTCAAACTTGGATGATTATCATATACCTGAGAATACCCTTGAGGTGGCTTCTTTTCTAGTATTTACTATCCATGTGACTACAGGTATGGGCAATTAACCTTTTTGAGCCTCATTTTCTTCAATGGTTAAAATAGAGACAACAGCTTTGCATTGCTTACCTTGCAGAGCTGTTATGATAAAGCATTCTGTAAACTCTGCAATGCTATAAAATGTGAATTATATTATTAGTAGCTATAATATTATTGTTGTATTCTCTTATTTTTCAAAGGGCTTCAGATAGAAACAATCCTGAGATTAAATCTCTATCCTGCTATTGTTCTGTTTATATTTAGAGTTTTAGGGACTATTTTCAGGGTGATGAAATAACTACTTTCTGTAACTGAGTGAAGGTCTTAGCATGTAAGGTCATTCTTTGTCGGCTCACTGGAAGTATCCTTAGTACAACTCTATCAACAGATAGGGATGGTATGTACTTCATTCTGTTTCTATATGATAGCGGTTACTGCTAGGTCTCTATATTTTGAAAGCTTTTTACTTTAGGTACCTTGGAGACTGAGTACTATATGTGGCAACATCTATTAAAAGCAATGCTCTTAAGTTTTTTAGGAATCTGTGTTATTTCTGGCTAGTTGGGAGCAACTGTTTGGTCTGTGATGATGGTCTGATTTCAGGACAGTTTATTGGTAGTTTTCAAGGATTTTTTTTGGTCTGTATTTGTATTCTGGGGGTTTGTTTTCTCTTACCATAAAAGGCAGCAAATTGCTGATGTGCAGGTAGTATTTTGTTTGGTATTCGGAAGGTGCTAAATTTTTATAGCTGGCAAGGATGTGTCACACAGTTCCTCTTGTTTCCTTGTACAATCCACCTTTATTACTAGGTCGGGGCTCCTTTAGAATAATCCTTCTGTAATTTCTGATGGCAGTGCCATGGTCCTGAATTGGCATCATAAACTCATTTGCGCCCACAAACTAATCTACATGACTCAGCCATTTCATCAACTCCATCCAGACTGGGATTTGAAATGAGTTTGACAAATCCAGTGGTATAGACCTGTTATCAGTCCTTTCTATTGATAATGAAGTGATGTTTACTTGTTCCAAAAGTATCTTTGTAGGTTTTTGATCTGTTTATTATCATGTACTTTGAGACCATCTATCATCTTCCTCCTTTCTGGCAAGCAAGTAGTTTTTTTCATAGCTGTCTTAGAGTGATAAGATGGGTGTTTTCCTGCTATCATAGGAGTTTTTGGTTAAGATACTTTCCAAATATGTTATGATGTTTTATGTTAAGTGTGCATTAAGACTGTTACTCATAGGGATGTTAATTGCTTTAAATGTGTTATTTCCATTCAACTTTGATTCAAGGATGCCAGTAAGTCTCTTAATGTATTCAGCCATTGCCTTCTCTCTGATATCTTTATACTCAATGTGTCTTGCCTAGAGACACCTAGCTACTTGGAAGTATCACCTTCATCTATTGGTTTAATATAACCTCCAGATTCAGGCTTGAAATTTTTAGTCTTTCCTTTTTGGTGTTATGTTAAGAATCTGACACTTGTCAAGTTCTTTACTTATAAGAGCAAACACCCTCTAATTTGTCTGTTTTCAAAAACTATATCTGAGAGGTTTTTTTTACATCAACGTTTAATTAGTGCTTGATGTCTCTAGATCCCTGCTGAATATATGTTGTATATTTGAGGGATTGGGGACTGAGAGAGAATGAGAGAAGAGAGGCAGTTCCATTCATCACTTCCAATAGACTATGAGGGTGTCATTGTTTAAAACAGTGGGATTTCAAGGTTTCCTGAAGTTTCAGGGAAAGAAGAAAGTTTAGAGGCTACTTTTGGTCCTGGTGTTAGGAGAGAGGGGAAGGGGTTATTATTGAACTTGCCTGGTTTCACTTGAACAAATAAGTCACTGGCTGCCATTTATCCCCAATCAGCACTAATCCCAGCATTCTAACCTTAGGTCACACCAGACAAAGGATTCCCACACTGCTCCTTTCCACATTTATCAGCGTGTAATAGCATCCTTATCTTAGGCAATCTTAAGATTGCTCCCCAACATAAACCATTGGCAGGGCTGTTGAGGTCAGCAGTGTCTGCTAAGCCTTGGAGCTGACCCTAGGCACCCTGTTTGAACTGCTTAAGGGTTCAATGGAATTGGTGCAGTCCTACAGAAACACTGTTGTTTGCTGATACAGGTTTCTGTTCAGGACCAGGAGAAACTGTGTATAAATATCAAGCACCTATGTGATTTCTCCAAGTGAGGAACACAAGTGTAATGGTTGTTTTCTCATCATTAGCCCTGAAGGAGATTGTGTGAGTATAAGCTATGTGGGTGTATATATGTCTGTGAGCACACAGATATGCACACATACACATACTGGTTTTTTTTTTTGAGTCACTATTTAATATTTTATTTTTCCCCAATTACACATTAAAATATATTTTTTTTTAATTTAAAAAAGTTTTGAGTTCCAAATTCTATCCCTCCCTGCATTTTTTCCACTCTCCCCTAAGATGGTAAGCAGTCTGATAAGGATAATATATGTGCAATCACACAAAACATTTCCATATATGCTTTCTTTTAAAATAAACTCCATTGATGATGGGGTGGTTGTGAGAGAATGACTTCTTATAGGATTGGTATGTGTGGGGAAAAAAGACCATTGATGCTTAAATGACAAAATAACTATGACCCTCTAGCCCCTTCATATCATCTGACTCTCAAAAAGAAATGAGATTTTATAGGGGAGATGTTTTGGTAAATAAACTTATTGGTGATCCTGCTATAGTTAGACTCTCCTAACAGCCTTTAATCACCTCCAGGGAGCTTTTTGCCTTGATCAATCCAGACACTGACCAGAGAGGGGTTAAAAAACATAGAACCCATCTTCCATTGCTTCTTTCTTTAGTTAATAAGAACTGACAACCCCTACAATCAAATGAGACTGAAGTTAATAATATTCTTTGTGACAGAAGAAATTAAGGTCTGTGGATGAAGACATTATAATCATGACAGACTTTTCAGGCTGTCCAAAAGCCCAAATTACTCTGTTTACGAAAATCACATATTGGTAGATCTTTGTTTTAATGCTCTGATTTGTGGTCACTTTGATGATCATTTTGTTTATTACCTTCAATGTCAGTGACTTCCTAAAATTTATTCTTAGATATGCTTGGATATATAAAAGGCCTGAGTTCATCACCTTTAGATTGGAAAATCTTTCCCCTTTTCTCTCCCTTTCTCACATTTGACTGAAGGATATATAGAAATTATGACCTCTTTGTAGTTTTCTTCTATGAACCAGGATGGTCATTTATTTCTCCAATAGGATGAGATGAATCTTACCATCCTAATGTCAATAACTAAATGTCTCTTGAGGAAGCAAATCTTATTTAGCACCTCTATCTGGGATATGCTTTTCTATTTTTTTCTTTTGGCGGGCAGGGTGGGGAGAAGTTTCTGGACCTGTGATTTTGTCAACATGGTAACTTCCTCCACTAAGGCAGAATAGCAATGTATTCAAAGCCTATCATCTTAAAAAAAATTAAATTGCTATTGATGTGCTTTGTCTTTATATCACTTTTATTCTCAGTAATATTCTTCTCCCTCCTCTACCAAGAGAACCATTATTTATATCAAAGAATAAAAAACAAAGAAGAAAAAAAATCTAGCAAACATATCATCCCAAGTCAGAAAGTACATGCATGTGATATTCCTAATCTAAATCTGCCCTTCTGAAAAGAAGAGAAGGAGGTACATTTTCTCATCTGATACCTATACTATTAGAAGATTGCCTGGGATACCAAGAGGATAAATTATTTGTCCATGGTCATATAGCTAGTTTAAGGCAGAATTTGAGCCCAAGTCTTCCTGAACCCTAACCTAATCTCCTAACCATATTACCTCTCATGAAACGGTGGTTCCATCTCAAAATGGATATTCAGAAAATCATAGAATCCTAGATTTCATGTTAAAAGCAATCTTAGAGATTGTATAGTCCAATCTGTGTTTTTTTTAGAGATGAGGATACCTAAGCCCAGAGTGGTTAAGAAGCACATTCAAAGTTACCCAGTGACAGAGCAGGCATTTGAACTCAGGTCCTCTGAGTCTAAATGTAGAACTCTTTCTACTAAATATTGGTTGATAATGATATGTGTTCTCATCATTTTATGTTTTTATATCTAAAGAAAAAAAGGTTATGTCTATATTTTCTGTTGACACAAAAACCCAGTGATATTTTTTCCCTCTTCTTCAATACATGAAGCTAAAAATTACATATACCAGAACATCTCAGTTAGGAAGAAATTGTCTGAAGTGTTATCAGATCAGCCATCAGAATTGTCAAGATGGAAGCAATGTTTTGATTATTCCTCCTACCTTCTTATAGCAAAGCTATAGCTCAAGCTTCACTCTGTCTCATATTTTGTAGAGCTACCTTGAAAATTCCCAATTTCAAAACCATTTTCACATTTAATAAGTGGGTTTAAAAAAAGGCAATATAATCAGCAAATTCCTTTCCTTAAAACTAACACAATGGATGGGATTAATTCTATGATTTTTAACTCTATGGAAAAATTAATTCCATCTCATTGGAATAATTCAGTGCAAGTCTGGGGCAGCATCGCTCCCCCAAATGGTTGACATCTCCATCAGTTCAGCATTCCCCATTACTCTATCATCTGTCGAAGAAGTAGAAGAAGAAAAAAAAAAGAATCCAATCTGGCCAAAGAAATTTCAGATTTGAGCACCTTGGACAGAGGATGGTGATTTTCTCTTGCTGACACAAGTCCAGATTTTCTTTTCTCTAGTGCAGTAGTTACAAAGAATTCTGATAGGCGTCCTGCTGGGTTGTTGTGTTTTCAAGTCTCTTTCCATTTGAATTGGAAAGAAATCACAGCCAGTTGAAATACTGGTCTCTTTGGCAGTGGCCTTTGCCGAAGTGAACAATTCAAACCAATGTCCATCATCATACATAACAACTAAATCATTTCAGTCAAGTTACATGTAAAAAGTAAATTACAGTGTTCATATTCTCTGGCTTCAGAAAAACATTTCCCAATCTGCCTGCAAACATCTCTATTGGCTTTTCCCTGACTTCTTTGGAAGATTGTGTAATGGGGTCCTGTGGCAGAGAAACTAAGCTTAGGGATATGTTTGTATCATCCTCCTTTGCCACAGTTTCTTTTATCTACAGACATTAGTTTCAGACTCCCACTTAGGAGAAAATAATACAGTTGCTCATTGCAGAAAACCTGCCTTCAGTTATATTTAGTAAGGAAATGAGTCAAGTGGTTGAAGAATCGCCAGCTTCGTCATCGCAGGATTATGCGTTTTACTGGGGCACAAGGTCTCAAGCACCTTGGATCATCAGTCCCATCACATGCATTTTTATTTTTCAAAGCCTTCCAAGGACCGAAGTCACCTACTTTATAAAGCTTTGGGTTCTGTAACCTTGGTTTCCTTTGCTTCTATTCGAGTCACTCATTTGATCCTGGATGCATTGTCTTTTTCAGGCCAAGAGGAATTGACTCCAGCAAATTTAGTTCTAAGTACTTCCCTGTTTGAAAGCATTACATGATGATTTACTAGAGGAATTTCTTTTTCTTCAGAGCTTGCTAAGCTATTGTGGAATCAACCTTTATATGGTCTTGCTATTCATTATGAGGTGAGGAAATATGAGAGAGAGTGAGGAGGGGCAAACTGGTGATCTCGTAAGGTTGTTTTCTGGGGGAAAAACCAGACTATCATCATAGCTTTAGATGAATATTTGGGGACCCCTTCCCAGAGACCATTATAATGACACTGACCTTGCTTGCCCTAGTTCCATTTCTGTCAGAATAATAAATACTGGTATTCAGAAGTTTATTACTGGGCTGTCTATATTCACCTAGGATTAACTCAGGAAGTTTTGAATTTCTTTGTGTGCATGCTGGCATACAGAGGAGTTATCTTATATTATATTTTTTTTATACATTTTTAAGAGCTTTTATTTTTTTTTCATGGATTAAAGCTCCTAGAAGCTATTTTCAAAGCAGACAAAGAAAAGACAAAGTACATTACCATAACTGACATTGAATCCCATGTTCCCCCATTTTTTGTTCACCCAGTTTGCCCATATCTATTGCATATTCAATTTGGTAAATTTAGAATATGGTTTTTAAGATGGTATGAGTGGAATCATATTTATTCTGTTTTCAGAAATGATGTTTGATCTCAGAGAAGCGAGCTAAGTAGCAATGTTTAGTGATTAATAGGGAACAGGACATAAATAGATAAGAAATTTCATTGCCGTGGGTGGGATGACACAGAAGACAACAGAGAATTTGAGAGAAGATGCCCAAGCCTTCTGTCATTTGTAACTGAAGACTGGGTAAAACATAAAGTTAACAGATTTGTGGAACTTTTATATAGTGAGTAACATTTTTTTCAAGAGGACTCACTCCCATACTCCATTTTTAAAAAGAGAAAATTGAAGGGGTACTTGCTATTAAAAAAGGTTTCATGGAGTTGTAAATTTTTAGATCTCTGCATTCGTACAGTGCCATACATTTCCATAGTCATCATCTCAATTGGTCCTCATAACAGTGGTGTAGGGGAGCATGGCGCATGGTACTTAGAGCACTAGACTCAGAATCAGGAAGACAGTGTGATGCAGTGAGTGGTACAGAGAGCGGTCCTTGTTCTGGAGTCGTGCCCTTGAATTCAAATTCCACCTCTTGGCTACATGCTTGACCTTAGAGGAGTTGCTTACCTCTCTGGTCCTTAACTTTTTTCATCTGTAAAATTAAACTAGATGACCCCTGAAGTCACTTCCACATCTAAATCTGTGTCTGGGTTAGAATCTTGCCTCAGACACAAGCTGTGTCATCAACCCTAGGCAAGTCATGTAACTTCTCTGAGACTCCATTTCCTCATCTGTTTTTAAAATTTAGATAATAATAGTGCCCACATCTCAGATTTGTTGTGAGAATCGAATATAACAATGCATGTAATCACTTACATAACACTTCAAATGTTATATAAATGTCAGCTTTCATCATCATCTTCATCCTGGTTTTAGATTATAAAACAGAGACTTAGAACTGTGAGGTGACTTAGAAATCATTCAATTCCACACCCCCATTTTCCAGATGAAGAAACTGATTCCCAGAGAGGAGAAGTGATTTGCTCAATGTCAGAAAGCTAGCTGTTAACGTAATTAGGATTAGATCTCTTATCCACTTAAACCCACTCTGCCCTACCTCCCAGCACAATTTTCCATGATGCCTTACTTCTTCATTTGGCATAGAGGTTTAAATCAGGAGTTATTAACCAGGACTCCATGAACTAAAACAAATCCCCATTTTCTTTTAATAATTATACAGTATTTAAGTATTATTCATTTCCCTTGTAATCCTATGTATTTTATTTTATCCATTTAAAAAGCCTTATTCCAAGGAGTCCATAGGCAGCCCCAGATTACTAAAGGGTCCCACAACATCAAACTGGTTAAGAACTGCTATAAATAGTGAGTTCCCCTAGCACCTCTACTGTGCTATTTGAATAATTTAAGTTTTAACTTATGTATGCCTGTTCAAGAACACTCCTGTTACATGAAGTGAGGTACACCTGTGTTCATTTGCACCTTTGCAAGGCACCTGTGATGCTCCAGGGCCTTGGCAATTGGAACCTGCATTTTAGTACCAACTATTCAAAAGATGGGAATAAGATATGGAAACTGCTGTGCAATCTGACAACATCAGGACCACAAGAAGTATTTTGGAAATAGGAACCCATTCTTCCTTATAGCCTGCCTGGCACGGTCTGCAACCGCATTAACGGGAGAAGAGAGGAGAGAAAAAGAGATTCTTTTTTGACCTCAGTCATTTGTCCTGAGTTATGAGTATTGATAACATTAGTCATAAGTAGAATGAGGATTGTTATTTGTATGAAGATAGAATTCTCTTAAAAATAAAGCTTACTATAGGTTATTTTTGAAGATAGTAGTATCCTGCTATAGCAAATCCAGGGAGCGAATTGTAGAACGTTAAAAGTGCTTCTTTAAATAAACCCTTCTCAATATTTTTTGCCCTTTAATTCCATGCAATATTTCTTTGGTTTTGCAGGGTGGCACAAGGTAACAGAGTTCTCCAGCGTGTTCATGATTCTACATTGCTTGGGTTTCATTTGTTCTGTGTCTTTTGAATTTCAGGTCTCAATTCCTTGTGGCTCCCACTGACTTCTCCCGTTTCTAACTGTGGCAACAAACTGCTTGTTTGCCACCCCACCCCATCTTCAGCACCACTAAGGGCTTCTGTCTCGTGGGCCTTATTATTAAAAAATGTCTTTTTTTTCCTACCTGACTTAGAATATCTCTCTGGCTTCTGGTTGGGCCTGCAGAGTCTAGTAGTGGAACCACTGAGTAGAACTGATAGGAAGGCAAAGTGCTGCTTAATATGAGGAAGAATTATCTGTCAGTGAGAGTAGACCCAAAACAATGTACTGCCTTAGAAGAGCTTTCCCTGTCACTGGTAATCTTCAAGTAGAGGTTCCATGATTGCTTGTTGAGGCTGCTCTAGAGGGTAGGCTTGTTCACCAAGTGAACCCTGTCCCAGATTCTCTTATGATACTTATTTGTGTATTTTCATATATATACATGTATGCATATATGTATACATGTGTATATAAGCACATACATGTACAATATACACACACATACAAATATGTGTATATTTGTGTATAAACATAAATAAATATGCTCAAAATAAATAAATATATCCCCTTCTCTCCCCCCCCAAAATACCCAAGGTATCTTATAACACTAAGATCTCATCATATTTTATTATATATTTGAACACTTCCTTGTTTTCCCAATTAAGTAACCTTTATCTTAATACTAAGTCTTTTATCAAAAGCTTGCCTTTGTCTTCATTTTCCTCCTTTCCTGTCTTAACTTATTCTTTTATCAGTTTAGAATGTATTCTTTCCTTCTTTCTGTCAATTATAATTCTGCCCATCCATACAATCACTCAAAGAACCATAGAATGCCAGAGCTAGAAGGACTCTTAAATATGAGATACCAGATTAAGTCCTGGAAGGGAACTTTAAGACCACATGATAGTCTAAATCTATCATATTAAAGGAGATTGAGGCCCTGAGAGGTTAAGTGACTTGACCAAGGTCACACAAGTAGTAAATTAGCAGACCCCCAATTTGAAAGCAGGTCTTCTGACTCCCAGTGTAGCTCTTTACACCAACATGCTGTTTATAATCTAGTTCAACCACCTCACTTTGCAAATGGAGAAATTGTGTCCCTTTCAGTCTAATCCAATGCAGCAAGCATTTATTAAGCTCTTACTGTGTGAAGGCATCTTCTGCCCTTGATCATCACCCTGTAGTGAGTTCTCCCTTTTCTGAGCTACTCTAGCATTTATGGTCATTTTCATTCCTTTGCCTTTCCCATCTTTCATTAGTTAACTGGTATATATCTTATTTCTACATTGTTGCTTGAATTGTGTCTCCAATTAGATTGCTAGTCCCTGGGGGACAGGGACTGCTTTTGCCTTACCTTGTACCCCTAGTGATTAGTATAATGTCTTGCTCACAGTAAAGGATTAATAAATTTTTGTTGTCTTGACTTGATATGTCCATGAACATCTTTGTTGACTTGAAGCACCTATAAATTACTCAACTATATATATGAGGGCAGAGATATCTCACACTAATTTCTTCTGGAGTACCTAGCACAGCACTTTGTAATAATAACGATTCACATTCTGGGAAGACTTTAAGGTTTACCAGACTCTAGCCATGATGATCTTATAAGGTAGGTGGTTCACTTATTATCCCCTTCTTAATATATGGGGAAACTGAGTCTCAGAGAGGTTAAATGACTTGCTTATAGCTAGTAAACAGTGGAGCTGAGTTCAACCCAGGTGTTTCCAGTCTCTGGGCCCACTGCTCCATCCACTGTACCTCAAGGCTGTCCACAGGATATGTCCTCAATTTGCTGGCCTTTCAATTGATTTCAGGACTTTAGTTTTACAGCATTGCCTTCTGAGGGAAGATAACTAGGTTGAGTCAGGTCATGGGATTTTAACACTTTGCTTGTTCTTTTTCAATCTCCTTTTAATGCATCCTAACATCTATTTGCTTTTTTGACAACTGTCACGCATTGAATAGACACCATCATCAAGTTGTCCACTGTGATTTCTTCATCTTTCTCTGAAGAAGCTATAACTAATTCAGAAAGTACAAGTACAATGGATGAAATTTATTTCTTCCAATCTGCTTTACCTTGCATTTTCCCTCCCCTGCCCTTTGCTCCCCTTTAAGCTGAAATTGGGTTATTTTATTAGCTCATCCCGAATTTCTCCTGGTGTGATTTCAGTTTCAGAACGAACCAAATAGTTTTGTGTCATGAGACCCGTCTGTCGCCTACCTGTTTTCTAGTTGTCAACTGACAAATCACTTAAAATAGACAGACTAGGACAACACTGGCTAACTTTGTACTAATCTCTGAGCCACCCTATTATTTTCCATTTTCCATGCTGAGAATTGGTTATTTATTCCCACGTGGTGTTAGCTATCAGTTAAGCAGCCTTTAATCATGACAGAACTCTACCTTTCACCCTGCAGTTACTGAGTTTCTTACTTTTCCTTAATAGCCTCCTGTGAGAGACCTTATCAAGAGCCTTTAGAAAATCTAAATAAATTATATCCTTGGATTCCTTTTTATCTGCTGTTTTTAACACACAATTTCCCCATACAAAAACCAGGCTGGAGTGCTCCTATATCTTGGTCATTTCTTTGAAATACCTTCCTTTCTAATTAATTATTTTCTCATGTCCTGGTAAAAACTGATATTTGTCTGTGGCTAGGGGTACAGGAGGACAAAACCACCAACTCTTCAGTGAAAAAAACAGTCAGCCAGGTGGTTGTTTCTTGTCTATATGGGATGCCAAATGACTTATTCCAACTTCAAATATTCAGCTCAAATGATTATGTTTTCATACCCCTCCAGAACAGATTTGTTGCTTTGTGGGTTTTTTGGTAGGGGGTGGGGTGGGGGAGAAGGAAGGGATAGTGATCTACCTTTGTGTTTTTATGATGTAGGAACTTCTGATTAAGAAATTCTCTCCCATAACTAATCATCTGAAAATGTTGCCTGGTATACTGTCAAGTTAAGTTGATATCTTAGTTATCTAGATAGTATGTGTTATAGACAGGATCTGAAACAAGGTCTTCATGACTTGAGTGCCAGATGTTTTCATTACACAGTGTTTCTGGTTGCTTTGGTACTGTGTAGGTAAACCTGGGAGATTCCCCAAAGCAGGAATGAAACCAGGTACTGCTGGGGGGTAGGGTTGGAGATGGTTACTTTCAACTATACAGAGTTATGTAGAAGTAGCTTCCCTGAATTAGTCCTGCACCATGGATGCATAAAGGATAGTCCATGTGTCTCTTTGTAAGTGATGATGGTAGCAGTCCCAGATCCAAGGGTACTTGATAATCAGCTCAGCCTAGTTTGAAGGACACTGTGACAAGAATCACTTTCTGGTTCTTTTCTAAATGTTCAGATGCCAGAGCATGAGGGATGAAGCCATTTGTAGCCATGGCCCATCAACTGAGAAAGCTGTCTCCTTCATTTTTGCCTTATTAAAACAAAGAATCTATAAGTAACTGAATGACAACCCGTAAAATGAGAGATCGAAGAAAGTCATTGGCTCTCAGGCATTAGGAACCTAAAAGGTCAGATCAGAAACTCAGCTCGGACCTTGTGCTGAATCAGCAGTGATGACACTGGAGGCACCAAAGTCCTTATGATTGTGTTTGGCAGCTTCGAGCCCTTCCACACCAGTTTAGCTTTGTTGTAATTGTCTATGCCAACCCGGAGTATAGGGCTCTGTAGCGCTCATGCCTGGATTTGACAAATGTGGGCATCATTGAGACTAGAGCCTTGCCTTAGGAAAAAAAAATGTTGTAATCTTCCAGCTAGCATGAGACTGACAAAAGCATTTTGGCCATGAAGGTCACTTTTGAGTCCAAAAGCAGAGATGAATTAAATGAGGTTCTCAGCCAGTGAATGCCAAAATGAAATGTGATGGACTTGAGAATTTGCTCCCCTTGGCCTCGCATATGTGCCCATTGGGGGCATCCAGGACTTTTGGCTACTCTTCCCTATCCAAATCCTTTGGAATATAAACTGGTCTCTCTGGAGGGACAGGTCCAGATTGGAGCATTTTGGAGTTGCCTTGGGAAGGCTGGTTTGGTATGGACTTGTATCCCTGCAATGGCTCTGAATACTCTGCAATTGGCCTGTGTGACAGCCTCCTTGGCAGGGCTGACCTGGTCTGTCCAGATTTGATAGCATATGGCATGTACCAAGGACAGACTCGAATGTTCAGCAGTCAATCAGGAGACTATTCCCCCTTGATCAGACTCCAAGGAGATGTTTAGCACCTAATACTAATAATTTACTCATAAATTTAGTGTAGAGAGACTTTGATGTTTACAATTCTGCATATTATTATTATTAATTATTATTATTACTTTGATTCTCACAACAATCTTGTAAAGTGGGCAGTAGATGATGAAGGCTAGGAAAGTTAAAGTGGCCAGGTCACCAAGCTTTTAAGTGGCAAAGCAGGAGCCAAGACCTTGGTTATCTCAATCTGACTGCAGTATTCTTTCTACTGCATCTTTCTTTACACGTAGAGTGAGAGAACCCTTGGTTCTTCTATAAGCCTGCCATTTTTATATGTCAATGAAGGCCATTCAGCTTTTGTGGCCAGGCTTGGAAAAGCTAACACAGAAAACAGAATATCAAGACCAGAGTCTCCATGAAAGAGGAGAAGGGTCTTGGTTTTCATTGAGTCCAAGAGACTTGGATACTCTACAAAGTACTTTGCAAGTCTTACAGTACTATATCAATGTTGGCTATGGTTATTAACTCAATTGCTGTAGTTCTACTAATTTTTCTTTGTAGACTTAATTCTTTTTCTATAAAATTGAGCTAACGTTACCCAAAGCAAATGAAGCTAATACTTTCTGCCACTGAAAGGAAGTTTCAGTGCCATTTTCTTCAAATGCTCATTCCAGTATTTGAGGCCCTCTGCTGCCTGACTAAAACCTACCTCTCAGCGTTATCTCCCTTTCAGGTGATCTAGGGTCTAGTCAAACTGAGCTCCTCTGTTCTTTCACATGTTTTCCCATCCTGCCACTTCTCTGTGCTTCTTGTAAGTCCTCCCCCTTCCTCCCATTGAAAGCCAACTGAGACGCCACCTCTTTCTGAAAGTTCACTCAATCCCTTCTCCATATCCTAGGGGAAAGTGATTTCTCCTTCTTCCAATTTCTTGTAGCAGGTCACACCTGTCCCCTGCAGTTATCACAATTCCCATTGAATCTGTTATAGGTGTTCCAGATGTCTCCTCCCTGCTGCCACTGGCTTGCAAACTCTTTGAGAAGGAGACATCTGTGTCAGATCTAGGTTGCTATCCTTCATTCCCAGCACACAGTAGGCATTTAGAGACAGCATGAAATAATGGAAGCCAGACCAGGTTTGAAATTAGGAAGCCTGAGTCTCAGTCTTAACTCCATACCTATTAGTTATGTGCTTATGGGAAAGTAGCTTGCATTCCCTAAGCCTCAGTTTCCTCTGATGATGAAGTCATCATGCTGACTGAAATGACCTGCCCTCAGGTCTTTCTTATAAGAAAATATTTTGGGGTGGCTAGGTGGCGCAGTGAATAGAGCACTGGCCCTAGAGTCAGGAGGACCTGTGTTCAAATCCTGCCTCAAACACTTAACACTTACTAGCCATGTGACCTTGGGCAAGTCACTTAACCCCGATTGCCTCTCCAAAAAAAAGAAAAAAGAAAATATTTTGCAGACTTGTAGGTGACATCTGAATGAGAGCTATCATCAGTAAGTGTTTGCTGAGTTCAGTTTAATTCAACGAGTATTAAGCACTTACTATGTGCCAGGTACTGTGGGTAGAGGCTTTGGGTACAAAAGATAAAAAAATAATCCCTGCCCTCAAGGAGTTTTCATTCTACTAGGAGGAAATAACAGGTTCACAGATAAGGTAAACACAAAGCTTATAATAAATAAATATGATTTAATTTTATGGTGTGGAGAGAGCACTAAAAACTCATTAGGGTTATCAGATATCAGAAAGGGCTTTGAGTATGATGTGGCTATTAAGTTGAGCTTTGGCGGGACTCTTGAATTGATGCTTTATTTCTCCTGAGATCAGCAAAGATCATTGCCTATATGGCCGTATAGGCAACACTAGAAACACACAGTCTAGAAACCTGCTGGTGGGGTGGAGCTGAGGTCAGAGAGAGGACTCCCATCAATACGGCAAGTGGAGAAGGTTGGCAGAAAGTAAGATGTCAGGTAATAGATTTTTGAAGCAGACTGTGCTCATTCGATAATGAAATTCTACATACATTTGTTAGCTCCTACTCTGCGCAAGTTAGAGTATGAAAGTAACTCTCGTTATAGCAGTAAAACGTCAACCTTTGCCCTTGGTGACAGGCAGGCCTTGAAAAGAATTGGAATTGCTTCATGGCAACCCCAGTTACCCCCTTCCTTTCAGCAGGAGAGGCCCCATGGGTTGCATGGTGGCTATTCCTGCTTCTGGTTCAACTCTTGCTTTATATTCAGCCAGGAAGGCAAGCTGGGATACAGTCCCTGGGCTTGAGGTTCTAATTGTCTTAGTTCATTTTCAAAGCATGGGTAGAATCTTAGTTACCTTCCAATTATCTGCAATACTTAGCCTCTTCCATTATAAATGATAAAGCTTTGCTGAATCAGAAATTTGAGGGCATTCCTTCCTTCCCAGGTCTCTGGTGAATGCCTCTTCCTTTGGCCAGGAGGACATGGCAAATAAATTTTCCCTTTGTTAACTGGCCTCTTGGTTCCCTTTGATGTCTCAATCTGAGCCATGGCCTCACTTTCACTTAATAAGGTTTTCCTTCCCCTTCCTTTTTTTTGCCTTATTCTCCCGTGTGAAAACCGATGCAAATACATTATTTCGTTTCCCTGCAATCTCCTTATCCTTTTAGAATATCTCCTTTGTGCTGGGCTAGTCTAGCAGATTCACTGATCCCTTTGCAGCAGCCTTACTTCTGATGTACTTAAAGAATTTAATATTATTTGTTGTGTTATCATTGGCTGTTTGTTTTCAAACACCCGTTTTAATCCTTTCTAATCTACGCTTTAAATCTCACCTGCTAAAGTTTATTCTTCTGTAAGCTTCGTATCGAATGGATTTCGGTTTTCTGAAAGATCCTTTTCTTTCGTCTTGAATAAGCTCCTGTACTTTGCTGTTTAACCAGATGGCTCCCACTCAGGCACCTATCTCTCCCTTCCCCCCCCTTATTTTCTCACCATTAAATTTTTGTTTTTGTTTTGTTTTGATGTGCCTATGCTTAGTTATCAACTTTTATGCTGTTGTATAGAGTCATATTTCTTACCTTCCCTTTTCAGGTGACTTCTCACACCCTCATTTGAAAAACTCACCAGTGCCACAGAGGGTGTTCTAAGAGTGATCCTGTTTGAAATTTCATGAGGATGTGTTAACCTTAATTTTATCATAGGCAGAGGTTGAAAACAACCTTGCGGTGGATTAAAATTGTTTTCAACATATTGATTTTTTATTTTAGGAACACACTGGGCTTGACACTTATTGCTAGGAATAGATAACCAGGCGGGGATAAAAGTGAACTTGTAGGTTAATAGAGATCAACCTTATTTGTTGTCGGGAAAGGTCCCTCCACCCTTGGTGTGTGAAACAGACCCAAAGTTGCAGAAAACCAAGCCTAGGTTTTCCCATGTAAAAGAATGCTTCCTGTATTACAACTGGCCCCTGCAACTTCCTTAACACTCAAAGGCCTTGATTTATATACAGGTACACAACAAGTCTGACTAGAATGCCAGAAGATTGATCCATTGATAAACACTCATTTATTATGTGATGTGCCAAGTCCTGTGTTAAGTGCTAGGCATAGAATGAAAGGCAATATCATGATTCCTGCTGTCAAGGAACTTACATTCCAAAAGAGAGTCAACATGTAACTATAGGTACCTACAGGATCACAGCTCAGGGTCCAGGAGAGGCTTCCTGCAGATGGTGGTGTTTCCACTGAGTCTTGAAGCAAGCTGGGAATTTTATTAGGTGAAGGAAAAGGGAGTATTCCAGGAGCAGGGCACAACCAATGCAAGAGAATTCAATAAGAGTATGCTTATTGATCCTATTTCATTTACACACATTTTGGTAACTTGATCAAAGAAGAATCCTAGCATGGAACAATAAATTCTGTAGTTTTCCATATGGTGAGGATAAGTTGAGTCACGATTTACTATGAAAAGTATCAAAAACAATTCTAGTTATTTCCCAAGACAAGAAATTCCCATATCAAGCATAGAAGCGCCTCTGAGGGCTAAAAGTGAATGCAGCTGAGATCCCACCTGATTTCAATCTAGCACTGATGAAACAGGTTATCTAAACTGTCTTCCATCTCTTCCCTCTGTAAATGACCTGCCTTTTTTCAGTCTGTGAATGCAGGGAAGCTGAGTATCACAACTTTAGAGCCAAAGGTCTGTGTCTCTACCTATTGTCTGAAGGATGAGGCTGAGAGTATCCCTGCTACAGGAATGCCTTGGGTATTCATTAAAACAGGCAGGTTAGGGCAGCAGAGTGAGAGCTGATTGGGCAGGAATCCGGGCCCAGGAGAGCTGGTAGTGACACAGGGTTACTTTTAATTAGTGGCTCAAACACACTTTATGTTCAGAGCCAAACTCCTAGGCAGAGCCTGAATGGAGGCTCCCCTTCGCCCTTATACACACATGCTCCTCAGAGGATTTGCCTTTACAAACCCCATGAGGACTTTTCATCCTTTTAAGTGTTCCATATAACTCTTAGCTTTCCTGATTCTTCAGAGTCTTTTTCCATCTATGGGCACAGAACTGATTTCAGATGACTCACTGTTCCCATTCCTCCTTCTCCTTGTTTTTTTAGAAGCTCCTTGAGGGCAATTTCTGTCTCGTAGAACACTCATAAATCCTCCACCATGCATAGGACAATAAATGTTGAATAATGATTTGTTCTTTGACTTGTGAAACACAAATGACCCAGGAGTCAGGGGGCTGGCTTTTAATCCCAGTTCTGCCAATAAATAGAAGCTGGACTTTGGGCAAGTCGTCTAACCTTGAAGGTTTCAATTTCCCTCAGCTCCAAAAAGATGGGGCTGCCGTAGGATGCAAGACTTCTTAAGCATTTTGGGGATATGGCATGTTTGGCAGTCTGGTGAAGCCCATAGCCCTTCTCAGAAGAAAAATTTTAAATGCATACTATAAAATACAACATAGAATTACAAAAGAAACCGATTATATACAAATATAATTATGAGGATTTTAAAAAAATTATTTTTTTAAAAAATTATTTTTATTCTTAACTTAAGAAATAAAGCAAACATTTTCCTAACATAGTAGAATAGAAAAAAAGGTGATCATATATGAAATTGCAAATATATTATATACTACTTGCTATTCCTTTTATGATATGTTATGTTATGTTTATGTTTATGTATATATGCATATGCATACATATACACATACATACATATATGGATACATTCATACATGTATATACGCACACATACACAAACATGCATATATACATGCACATATGTATACACACAACACACACATATGTATACACACACAAAAACCAAAAAATTTATGGATCCCAGGTTAAGAACCCCAGGACTAGATGGTCTTTAAATTCTAATCTAGCTCTAAAATTTTATGAACATAATCTAAAGCAGTAGGGGCTCCATGAATTGATTTTTAAAAATATTAGCATGACTGGAAGCTATTACTTATAGAATAAAGAAATAATTTCAAAACCTGAAAATTAGGGAAATTTTGTAATGCAGTCTAATGGGAGAGTTTTTAGAAGTGGTTATTGAAACTTAAGCTGTTAATGTGGGGTGGGGAGAAGCCTGTTATGCAAATGCCCAGCACCAGCAGCCTTCCCCCTTAATGGGTAAACAGACTTCATTCAGTGCCTTGATACCCATGTAACAGTCAACTAAACCACAGGCCACAGGCCACTCCTATGTAGAAGAAGTTAGTCACAGAACTAGGATTTGAACCCAGGCCCTTCTCTGACTCCAGTAGGAGAATAGATCAGACTACCACACTGGAGTCAATGTAAACCTTTCATTCATTTCCTCTTCTCTTTTGTTCCTGCCCAGAAAGCCTTTCCAAGGCTGGACTCATCAAAGAGATGTTTGCCAGTACTGATGGCAGTGGAGAGGTGACTTCCATACCCACTATATCTGAGTAGAATCCTTGGTGCTCATGACCATGACAGAGCTTCAGCTGGGCTCATCTACTCTTGTGTGCCCGTTAGTCATATACAGGTGTTGCCCACAACTCTAGCTGAAATCCTCTGCCCATACTTGGTGTAATTGCTGTGGAGTGTGGGTGAAGCTTTAATTAGGTGACTGAGTGAGATGACTGTGAGTGTCCTCTTCTCCATTTAGTAATAACTCACATTTAAATAGTGCTTTGTAGCTTTGTGCTTTTGTGCTTTCTTTATACATATATGCATGTTGTTTGTCCTGGAAGAGGACCATGACATTTTGGATGAAAAAGGTGTAGCATCAGTGAGGGTAGAAATAGGGATCCCTGTAGGACAATATGGCAGTGCAGTGTTCTTGAACTAAGGGTACCCTAAATTGGTAAGAAGAACAAGGAAGGAAGAGGTCTACTGCTTGAGGGAGATTTATTTCAATAAGCATTTATTAGGGCAGGTGGTGTAATGTTAGCAGATGATAGAGGGAAAGCAGAAACCATACAGCTCTTGGTTTTTTCTTTCCTCTTCTATATCAGTGAGAGTGATCTTTAAATTGGAAAACAGCAAATGTTGGTTAGGGGGGATAGAGGCCCAGGATAGGTGATGAGGTAGAAGAGAGTACTTGGCTGCTTCAAGTCTCACAATCTCAGAATGATAGCGTCATGTTTTGCCCATAGTAAGAATTAAGTACATATTTGCAGAGTGGACAAAACTGACAAAGAGTTTGTAGAGTTGATCCCAGAATCCCTCTCTGTAGTCTTTGGGAAATCCTTTGGTTTGTAGTAATACCATTAGATTGTAAGTAAGCTCCTTGAGGACAGGGACAGCCTTTTGCCTTTTTTTGTATTCCCAGCGCTAAGTAAATTTTGCCTGGCACACAGAAGGTGTTTAATAAATGTTGATTAATGATTGAAATGACAGTAGAAGATCAATTAATATCTTGTTCTTTGAAAAGGATGGGTTCCAGAAACTATAAAATGATGAGTTTACCCTCCATCCTTTGCAAAATTCTTGAAAGAATTGTTTAGGATGGTAGATTTGGAATTAAAATAATGTTCAGGGGACATGTAGTTCAACCCCTGCATTTTACAGATGAGAATGCTGAGGCCCAGAAAGCTTAAATTACTTACCCAAGGTTATATAGTCCATCAATCAACAAGCATTTATTAAGTACCTACTATTTGCCAGGCACTGTGCAAGGAACAGTAAGAAAGTCAGTTTGACTAACCCATAGGGAGCAGGAAGGGGTACAATAAGACTGGAAAATACATGGGGACTAGATTTTAATAGACTTAAAATACCAAAGAGAGGAATTTATATTTGATCCCAGAGGCAATAGGAAGCCTTTGGAGTTTATTGAGTTGGGAAGTGATGTGATCAGACATATGCTTGAGGAAAATTATTTTATGTATAGGATGAATTGGAGAGGGGAGAGACTGGAGGCCGGGGGATTAATTAAAATTTGAGTATAATGTTGCAGCTGCAAATTTGTGACTGAAGAAATTGGTGGAGAAATCCAGAAAAGAAGCGAGTTTTTTGGGGGGGGGGAATGAATTCTGTTTGGGGTATAAGTTTGAAATGCCTATGGAATATCTAATTGGAAATATCCATCAGACATTTCAAGATGTTCATATGAAGTTCAGGAGAGAGATCTCTGGGATTTATCTGTATAGATGGTCATCACAGCATCTATATGGGAGTTCCTAGGGTTAGCATGAAAAGAAAGGAGACAAGGGCCCAGGACAGAGCCTTGGGGGACACCCACATAGTTAGAAGTAAGTGGCAGAACTGCTCATTGAAGCCAGGTCCTCTGACTTCTAACCCAATCCTCCTGTATTAAAAATGAATTGTGAATACTTAGAAGACAAACAGTGATGGTTATGAGTCAATGTTATTTGACTAAAATTGTACCTGTGGACTTACTTCTTAACCTTCTCCCCCCACTTCTGCCTCTGTTTCCTCATCTGTATTATGAGGGGTTTGACCTACAAGGGTTTGGTACTTCCAACTCTTAAGACTTCACTCCAATGACTCCCTCGGATCTCATCATCCTTATCTTTAAAGTGAGGAGTTGGGACTAGAATTCAAGGATTCTTCACCTTTTTTTGGTGCCATGGACTGACCCCTTTAGCAGTCAACTGAAGCTTGTGGATCTTTTTTTAGAATAATGTTTTAAAATGCATATAATAAAATCTACAAGATTACAATGGAAACTAATTTTAGTTACCAAAAAAGTTTCACAGACTCCGGGTTAAGAACCCTTGACAAGATTATCTCTGTGGTCCCTTCAAGTGCTAAATCAGTCCTGTGCTTTGTATCCAACATTTAAAAACCATGATGCTTTATCTTACTCATGTAAAGTTGACCTGATTTTTCTTTCATGTCAGTGTTACTGGCAAATCAGAAAACTGCTGTGAGACAGAGTATATTTTGATTTCAGCAAGGCAATGCATTTGACAAGGTCTATCATGATGTCCCTGAGGACAACATGGCAAAATGTTTGCTAGATAATAGATAAAGAGATAGAGCTGCTTTAAAAAACCAACCACAGAGACTGTTGATCAAATGGATCCAGTTCAGCCTGGAAGAAGGTCTGTAATGATGTGCCACAGGGCTCTGAGTGACATTTACTTCTTGAATTTCATGACTACTGCTAGGCATAAAGTTGAAATATTTGCCCGTCTCTTTTGCCACCCAAGCTTTATGTATCTTTGGAGCTGCCTTTAAGTACAGGACCCTGTCTCTACCTCTACATCCCCTATGAGATTCAGGTTCAAAGACCTAAACCTTATTCACCATTGAATTATAAGTAGAGCTCAGAAACACTAAGCCAGCTTTGAATTGTATATGTGTGTGTATATGTGTGTGTGTGTGTGTGTGTGTGTGTGTATGTGTGTGTGTGTGTGATACTAGATCCCTTGTTCAATTCACTTCAATTCAACAATTATTTCTTAATTGTCTGTTTTGTGCTAGGCACTGACTGTGCTTAGGGATGAGAATGTAAAGACAGAAACAAAACATCCTTTGCTATGAAGATCTTACAGTCTTCTGGGGGAAGAAACAATGGTCATGGATAAGTAAATAACAAAATATAAAAATTAATGCAAAGGATTATTGGAACAGGGTGTATTAACAAGTAAGCCATTAGGAAGAACCTCTGTGGGTCCTTTTACCTGAACTTTGAAGGGAGCTATGGGTTCCAAGATGCAGAGGTGAAGAGGGAGGAGGCTTGGAGGAGAGCATTTCAACTATGTGGTACAGTAGATAAGGCTTTCTGGGAAGACCAGAGTTCAAATCTAGCCTCAGACACTTATTATTAGCTGTGTGACCCTGGACAAGTCATTTAACCTCTCCTTGCCTTGGTTTCTTCATCTGTAAAATGAAGATAATGATAGAACCTATTTCACTAGATTGCTGTGAGGATCAAGTGAGAAAAAACATATAAAGGGCTTTGTAAACTTTAAAGTCCTATATAGATACTTTATGATGATTGTGATGCTATGAAGGCATAGAGATGGGAAGTAGAATGTCACCCAATGTAGTCTGAGTATATGTTTGAGTGAGGGATACTTGAGTAATATATAATTTTAGAAAATAATTGATAAAAGAAAAAAATTGATGAAAATTGATAGGCAGTCAGGTAGTATAACACTGGACTCAAAGTCAGGAAGACATAACTAAAATCTGACTTACTAGTGATGTGACCTTGGACAAGTCACAACCTCCCTCAGACTCTGTTTCCTCATCTGTAATAAGGATAATAGCACTTACCTCTCAGGGTTATCATGACGATGAAACCATAATATTTGTCAAGCACTTTGTCAACCTTAAAAGTACCATATAAATGCCAGCTTATCATTATGCAAACTTGGAAGGTTTAATTTTATTTAAAATATGAGCTTTAGATGGGTCTTAAATTCAGCAGACTGTATTTCCTCTATCCTTGGTATGAATGGGAATTAACTTTGGATGGTGAGGTTCTTCTTGTGATTATTGATCTTTTCTAGCCAAAGCTCAGCCACTTTTAGAATCATGGAGATCTGCTGCTTCCACTCACTCAGAGCCTCCTTTGCTTGGATTCATGCTTCCTGTCAACGGATATAGGTCCCTCTCATGTTTGTTATTGAACAGTAAAGGGCTCCTCTCTTCTGGTGCTGTGAGCGGGGCCTGTGGAGCAACTTTTGAGATCAGTGGGAACTTGGTGCCTGGAAGGAAGAGGAGAAATGACTCTTCTTTTTGGTTCCCAGTGTTCTTGAAATCATTAATTAGTTATTCCTCCCAGTGCCCTCACAACACCTCTTTGTGGTAAGTGGAGATGATCATTTTCATTTTTTTTTTGCAAATAAGGAAGCTAAGACACTGATGGTTCAGCACTGTCACCCAAGGCCTCAGAGCAAACTTGAGTTAGAGTCAAGGGCAGGACTCAGGGTTCTCACCTTCTCTATACTTTTTGTTCCTTGGGCTCTGGGGTGGGGAACCTGTGGCCTTCAGGTCACATGAGGCTTTCAGGCTGTGATTCTGTAAAATTTGGATTCAGTCAAAGGGCCACACTTAAGGATCTAGAAGGCCACGTGTGACCTGAAGGTCGCAGGTGACCCACCCCTGCCTTGGATCTTCCTCTCTTCTTCAGCACTGAATACTGTTCCCTTGAATACTCATGTTTCTGTTGTAACTATTGACTTTCTTTTTGTTGTGGCTTACAGAGTATGGAGTCTTCCCATAGAATGAGACTTCTTTTACTTTTCCCAGTCCATCTTCAAGTGTAACCACTCTGAGAGTTCTGGGCCTAAGGTCAACTTTCAACAGTAGGTATATATGTATATACACATGTTTGTGTGAATGGAAATATATATGTATATGTATATACTCTTACACTCACGTGAGTGACCCTCCCTTTCAAGACCTCCCATGTTGGAAGCCCCAGAAGTAGCCTATTCTAGTTTTGTGCAGGTCTTATTGTTAGGGAGTATTCCTTCTACTGAGCTTAAAATGACTTCTTTGCAATTTCTGTTTATTGATTTTTCTTCTGGTGCTATATTTCTCCCAGTGTAGCTTGGCGCATGTGGGGCCATGGGGAAAAGAAAGGTTTTTTTCTTTCCTCCTTAAGACAATCCTTCAGATACTTGAGGACAGTTATACTACCCCCTTCCCTTATGTTCCTCCTTGTCTAGAATAAGACTCTGTTCATTCACTCTTTTATAATATGGGGTCAAGTCCCCTCACCTTCCAAGTTGCCCTCTACTGAACATGGTGCTCCAGATGTGAGCTGACCATGGCTGAGTATGGCCGAACTCCAGTCTTTGTATAATTATGTCTCTATTAATGCAATCTAATGTTGAATTAGAGATTTGGCTAGGGCCACTGAAAAGTTAGACCAGCTCCCTGTCAGTCAGGAAGTGTCAGAAACTGACCTTGAACCAAGGTCTTAAAATATAGGAATGACAGATTCTTGTGCTGAGAAGGAGTATGTCTAATGAAAGTTGATCAGAACCAGGTGTCTTAAAAATCTAGTTAAAAAAACTTGCAAGTAAAAAATCCAGTCAACCAGTAGGCATTTATTAACCACCTACTATATGCCAACCTCTGTGCTAAGTTCTGGAAAAAAAGGATAGGGGAAGGAAACTAATTGCTTATATATAGGTCCTCCAAGTTGGATGGCATGGAGAATAGCTACCAAAAAGGAAGAATAACAGTTGAGATACCAGAAAGTTCACAGGGGACAAAATCCAAGAAAGGAGAGAATAATGAAACCCATGGTTTCAGATGTCTGTATACAAATGCCCAAAGTTTAGGCAACACACAAGAGGAAGTCAAGAAGGCAAATTTGACTTCATAGGTATTACCAGGACTAGATAGGATGAAATAAATGATTGGACCAATGGACCATAAATGGTCAAAAGAAACAGGCTAGTCAAAAGGGGGTAGGACATGGGTTAGGATCCTATACTCATATGAGGAAATTCAGTCCCCAGTGGGGGAAGCCTTATTCAAGCAGCCAATCTTAAGTGTCTAATATGTAGCAGACACACAGTGTTTGTGTTACAAACACTAAAAATGAAATCAACTCTTTTTATAAGCAACTTACCCTTATATGGGAGAATATAACCCATATTTAAGCACATGCAGAATAAATACAAATAAATTCAAGATGATTAATGAGGGTTATTAGAAGAATTTTAGGGGAAATGGGCAAAATCAGGAAAATCTTGAAAAGACAGGAACTGTCACCGCCATCTTGACTGTCATCCCTTCTCAGACCCAGATGGAAACAACCCAGAACCCTAAACCCAATAGCCTTGGGCATAGTAGTATCCTGGAAACCACCAAACCTGCTTCTGCTCCAGCTTTGCAACTATCATTGAATGGAGAAATGATTATGCATAGAGCTCTCCAGGTGGTAGCACCTCCTTCCCTCAAGACAAACCAGGGCTGCTTCTAGCCCAGGCTTCCTCCTATCACCTCCAACTGTCACTCACAGCGCAGGATAACCAGCCTTACTGGAGCAGCAAGGCACCCTGAGGGAGAGACAGAAGAAAGCATCAGCCAGGGAAGTCAAACCATCTAACCAAATTAATCTTGACCACCTTGACCTTAATAACTATATGGAGACAGTGAAGAACCCTGAACCCAGGAGCCTTGGGAATAGATTGCTTCCAGCCAAGGGTCTATAGACATCCTACTGGTAAGCAGCTGCAGCCTAGCAACTGCTCCTAAAGGTACTGCAGCCACTGCTCCTGAAGACCCAGAAAGTTCTTTCCGGCAATGTCCTTGTCACTGTCAAATGGTTTGAGATCGGAAATTGATATAATTTTTTTCAGTGTAAAGACATTAAAGAAAAGATATTACCATCTGCTTTGTCACTGTACCCTAAGGGGTATGGGACCTATCCATCTGACTTGTAGTTGAAACCTTCCATCTGTGTTGTCTGCTGAATTAAAATGTGAGCTCTTTGAGAATAGAGATTGTCTTACTTTGCAGTGTGTATTTGCAGTGATTAGTATAGTGCTTTATGCATAAAGAAACACTTAAATGCTTTTTCATTCTTTAATTCATCTAGAAGGTGGTAGGGTCTTGAAGAAAGAGAGGGATTCTCTGAAGCACAATTGAGAAGTGAGTATATTCCAGGCATGGGAGAAAGTCAGTGCAAAGTTATGGTGGCCAGAGACAGATTGACCTATGTGAGGAATAGAGAGAAGGCCAGTTTGCTTGAAAATTGTAGAGGATTGGAGGAGGAGTCATCCAATGAAACTGAAATGATAGATCAAGGTCAGCTTGTTAAATCTTTAAAAGTTAAGCATAGAAACTTCTATTGGCTATTAAAAGCAAGAAGGGTTTTATTGCTATTGGATTTTATTGAGTGGGGGAGTAACATGATCTGATCTGTATGTAAGGAAAATCATATTAAAAGCCATATGAAAGATAAACTGGAATGGGGAAAAACTTGAGTTAGGGAGACTAATTAATAGACTGTTGTAATAACCTAGGCAGGGGCTGAAGGGAACCTGAATTAAAGTGATGATTCTATGAGTAGAGAGAAGTCAGATTCAAAAGATGTCTTGGAGCTAGAGAGGGCAAGGTGTGGTAACTGATGGGATATGTAGGGTACTTGAAATTGAAGAGTTAAGTATGGTGCTGAAGTTATGGACCTGAGAGATTGAAGAATGGTAGCACCTTCAACAGAAATAGGGAAGTCTGGAAGAAGGGTGGGTTGGATAAGGGAAAATAAACATAATGGTGAGTATTTGGTTGAAGATCAGTGGAGGAATTCTATTCTGAATCTGCATCCCATTAACAGAGAGGAACTGGTTACTGGGGCAGAATTGATGGGAACTCCAAGGAGAAGTGACCACTCGATCCTACAATGACAAGAAGAGAGGGAAAGAAATCTGGGCATAGTTGTACATACACTCTAGATTTTGGGAAAGCATTATTTCAAAGTTTTCAGAGGGAAGATGGGTGGGATCCCATGTACTAAAATACTAAAGGAGAAGCCAGCCAGCAAGGATGGGTGATATTCAAGCCTGAAATTCTGAGAACAAAGTGAAACAATTCCAACAAAGAGAAAAAACTAAATTTATCTGAAGAAGCTGATATGTATGTACAAGGAACTCACAGACAAACTTAGATTTTTAAAATAAATGTACAAAAGATGGAAGCAAGGCCAGGTAACACAAGATGAATATGAGTGTGTCACAATGTTGTAAAAATAGCGCCAGGAATGCTAAAGCATACTTCAGCAGGAACTGAGGAAAATCAAAAGAATCAAAGAAATAATAGGACTTTGGCATTGGGTATGGTAACTGACCACAGAAAAGCAGAGCAACTTTTTTTTTCTCCACCAAGGAAAATGACCTTTGTGCTAGAAATAATAAAACCAAAAAGTCTGCCCTAGATGAAGTTGGGTCTCCTGACCCAAATGAAGTCCACCCTTTCTCAATGAAAGAACTGGTGGATGCGACTGCTGACTGACTACCTGTGATAACTTAAAGATCATGGACGATAAGAGCAGTAGCACAATACTGGAGCAGGACAAATATGGTACAGATTTACAAAAAAAAAAAAAAGGAAAGAAAAAGGAGTTGGAAAACTATAAGCCAATGACTTTGACTTTGATTCCTGAAAAGATTTTAGAACAGATAATTCAAGGGAGGGTCTAGAAAGGGAAGCAGTGATTGGAAAGAGAGCCAGTATGCCTTCCTCAAGAATATGGGGTGTCCCAAAAGTCTCAGTGCAGTCTTGAACTTTAACAGCTTAACTAGCTTTAATAGCTTAAAATGGCTCTAAGACTTTGGGGACTCCCTACATATCATGCCAGAGTAATTTCTTCTCTTTTTTCTTGACAAAATTTCTATTAGTAAGATGGCAGTGATGCTGTTAATATAGCTTGTTTAGATTTTTGCAAACCTTTGGATAAAGTATCTCATCCTTGTGGAGAAGATGCGGAGAGGTGGAACCAGATGACAATATAATTAGATGGATTCAGTACTGCTTGGACAGCCAGATGCAGTGTTACTGTCAGTGGTTCAGGGTCAACATTGCGAGAAGACTGCAGTGGATCAGCCCAGAAATCTGTGTGAGGCTCTGTGTTGTTGAACATTTTCATCAGTGAGTTTGTTAAAGGAATGCATGGCATGTTCATTACATCTGCAGATGACACCCAGCTGGGAGGGAGAGCAGATAACAGAGTTTGGATCCCCAAAGGATCTTGATGTGCTGGAACATTAGGCTGAATCTAATCAGATGAAATTCAATAGGGATAAGGGTAAAGTCTTACCCTTAGGTACAAAAAAACCCCAGCTTCAAGTTTTCAGATAGGGGAGGCACATCGAGAGGGCAGTTCTGAAAAAGATTTGGTTGTTTCAGTGGACTGGAAGTTCAGTGCAACTCAGTCGTGTGATGTGATGACCAAATGTGTATCAGACTTGGGTGAAGTGAGGCACGTCTTCCAAGAAGAGGGAGATGGTAAGTGCCAGTCTACTTGGCCATCATCAGACCTCATTTGAGATAGTATGCTTAGTCCTGGGTGCCACAGTTTTAAGAGCATCAGTAAGGTGGAAAGTGTCCCAAGGAAGGCAAGCAGGATGGTGACAGGTCTGTCATATAAGAATCATTTGAAGGAACAGGGGCATATACGTATATATATATACATATATATATATATATGTATATATATATATATATGTATGCATACATACATATACATATGCATACACATACACGCATGCATATACACACACATACATGCACACACATAACACATATACATATATACACACATACATATACATACACATACACATGCATGCATGCATACATACATACATACACATATATGAGAAGACCAGACTCAGAATAAAGCATGATAGTTGTGTTCAAGCATATGAAAGACTGTCAAGTGGAAAAGAGATTAGACTTACTGTGTTTGGCTTCAAGGACAAAGCTGGGGCACAGATTTTAAAGCTGCAAGGAAGCAAATTGAGGTTTGATATCAGGAACAGCATCTAACACTTGGAGCTTCTAAAGGTGGAACTGGCTACCTCGAGAAACAGAGGGTTTCCCCTCCTTAGAAGTCTTTGGGCAGAGACTACATGGCTATTAAAGAGATAGTCTGTTAGATAGTTAGATAGTTAGATAGTCTGGCCAGGTAGGTCTCTTCAAAGTCTTCAGTTTTATAATTCTGTCTTACTGATTGCTATACCAGCTCTTTTCACCAAACTCAGGCAAATCACTAAAGTAGAGTTGAGGGGCAGTTTCTGATCTTCATTGTTAGAGAAAGGTACTTTAATTGTAATGAAATTACAGATTCTATTTTTTAAAATCAATAATGATAAAATCAAATGAGCATGTTTGGGCTGCTTTGTCAAATTTATTAGCTTATGTGGAGTTTTTAGTCCAACTGGACACCCAGATCTTTTTCATATAAACTACTGCCAAGCTTTGCCCTCGCCATCCTATACTTACTTATGTAGGACTGGGGTATTAGTCCCCATCGTTAGAGGCCATTGAGACCATTCTGAGTCTTGACTGCCCTATATTGTGTTAATTATTCTTCCCAGTTTTCAGAAAGTGAAGCTGAATGGAGAGAAAATAAACCCTTCTCTTATACTTTCTCCCTCAATTGCTTCTTCTTTCTAGATTGCTTAGCATAAGAAATTTAACTTGTATTAGTACTTAGAAATATTACATTTTGAGAGATTTGTTATGGGGAATTTCTGCATCAAAGACAGCGAGGCAAGGAGAACATCTGAATATAGCCATTAACAAAACAGAAGAGAGGCTGTTTACTGTATTAATGCTACCTTTACTGCTCTGTAAAAACAAAAAAAGGATTGTATTTGGGCCATTCTCTAGCTATTATTATCCCCCTTCCTTTCTTTTCCCACATCCAACAAGATTATAACCAGTAAGAACTTATTAGATCAGGGGGTGGCTAGGTGGTGCAGTACACTGGCCCTGGAGTCAGGAGGACTTGAGTTCAAATCTGCCCTCAGTCACTTAACACCTACTAGCCTTGTGATCTTGGGCAAGTCACTTAACCCTGATTGCCCTGCCTTCCCTTCCAAAAAACCAAAAAAAAAAAAAAAAGAATTTATTAGATCAAGATCTCCATGTACTACATGAGCAATTCACTCTTGTTTCTCTCAGTCATCATGGATCCATCTGCCTGTCCTCTGGATGACTGAGTCCCTTAGAACACTCCTGGTTTTGTTTAACCTTTTTCTTGAAGAGGAGTTTCCCCCTTCCCTAGGTCTCTCACAGAAATCTATTTGTATTCTCCTATTGCTCTTTTGATTAGGACTAATCCCACTTTATTGACTGTGGGAGAGGTAGGGGCTGGGTTGTTCTTGGGCATCCCCACCCCCCCCACTCCTTTCTAATACTTGCTTTTAAAGTAAAAACATCAGAGAGGACAGAGTTCAGGCAAGTCAGACATGAAGAGCCTTTAGTTTAAAAGGCGCTAGAAAGTAACAACAACCAATTTCAGCTTCTTTTCTTTTTCTTTTGTACAAGTGTTTATTAGGCCAGATGATGTACTCTGCTCCACAACATTCATATGGAAAAAAAATTGAAGAATTGTGATTAAAATTGATTTTTTCCCTTTGGGAAGTTGGAATCAAAAATGGTTACCTGCTCATTTATGAAACAGATTTATTCTGTTGACATGGAGGCTTGTTTGAAATGTAATTGAATTTCTGTTACCTAATGGAAAGTGACAGTTAACAGTATTTATTTTCCATTTGTGTCTCAGCAGATAACATAACACAATTTTGATTTGTAGTTAGCTTTGGAATCTGAGATTGCTCTATCTCTGTAATTGAAAAGATGGGAGTGTGATGGCCCAAATACAATCCTTTTTTTGTTTTTACAGAGCAGTAAAGGTAGCATTAATACAGTAAACAGCCTCTCTTCTGTTTTGTTAATGGCTATATTCAGATGTTCTCCTTGCCTCGCTGTCTTTCTTATTAGGTACTAACACATCTCTTTCTGTGTTGATAATCTTTCCATTTAGAGTGGCATTTTTCTCCCATAACTAATTTCTCTAAATAACCTCTCCCCTCTCAGCTTCCTCTACTCCCCCACCCTTATGTTGAAAAATAACTTATTCCTTAGAGGTGAAATGAATATTCTTCAGGCAGACTTAAACTGCTGCTTTTCGATTTGACATTTCCTTAGTTCTTTGTTTTCAGGAAATGAGATTTGTGGGGAAAGGATGAAGTTTGGTCTGTCTGGGTGGTTCATAAAGGGGCTGTTTGTTTTCATTTCATCCTTACCTTCAAGCTCTTGTCTGCTTCCTTAATCTGATTCTCTTTGTGGGACCATATAGACTCTTCTTTTACTAAACCACAAAAAATAGTCGATTCCAAATTGCCCTTTTTAAAACAAGAAGAATTGTGTTTTAAATGACTTGGTTTTCTTCTTGGCATGTCCCTCATGACCTTTACATTTTGGGGGCTCTTTTCACCATGACTTGGTTCTTACACACATAAGACTTTCCTGGAGGCCAGCCATAGGGCATCTCCAGAAACCTTAGCTTATCCCATTGGCCTATTTATTTGTGTCTGTGGTAGACCTTGAAGAGGAAGCGTTGATTTGTATTGAATAAATTGTCCACTTGCTGTTAAACTCTGAAACTGTGTGCTTCCTTCCAGGTTCCTAGGGTCATCTTCCCCCCTGTCCCCCAGCCCCAGTTTGAGAAATCTTAATGAACTGGATATGCATGCTAGATGTTAGACATATATTGAATACTAGAAATGAACATTTCATGGTGCAGGTCTGGCCATGTCACTCCCTTACTTAATAAACTCTAAAATCCTCCTGTCACTTTCAGGATCAAATATAAATTCCTCTGTTTGACTTTTGTCAAAAGCCTTTCACAGCTAAGCTTTCTCTTACTCTTTATGTTCTCTTCCATGTTTTCTATGATTCAGATACAATGACCTTTTTACTATTCCTTGCACATGATAGTTCATATCCCAACTGTCCATTTTCATTGACTGTCCCCTGTGCCTGGAATGCTCTTCCTCCTTGTTTCCTGTCCTAACTTCCTTCAAGTTCCAGCTCAAAGCTTACCTTGTATAAGAGGCCCTTCCCACTTCTCCTAGCGCCTTCCCTCTGAGATTGCTTCCAGTTTACCCTGTATCCATAATTTATGTAGGTATTTGTTTGTCTTTTCTCACCTCAATTAGAATGTGAGTTCCATGACGACAACAAATGTTTTTGCTTTGTATCCTCACTGCATAGCACAAGTCTTGGCACAGAGGAAGCATATAGTAATAAACACTTATTGACTGCTGTTGACTGACTGGTCACTTAAGGATTCTGCTGAGAAGCTGACAGCCAGTGAGCATGGGAAATCCACCTAATTCACCTGCTGTAAAATGGAAAATCATGAGACTGAATGCTGTATAAAGCACTTTGAGGTGGTCAGATAAGAGGTCTTCTATGTAGGGAAAGCATTTTGATTTAGGTCCAGTCAGCTCCTTTGCCTTGTGGCTGTCTCCATTGATCAAACACACTGTCATAGGGCTCCAGTTTGAGACAGGTAGGCAAGATCACCAACTGGGCAGGGTCAAAGACGAGGTCTGGCTGATATTGGCCATTCATAATAATAACCTGCTAGGGGAGAGCAGACATCTCAGCTCCTACTAATTTAAAACTTGCCCATCAGTCTTTGTGTGCAGTGGCAGGCCTCTTCTTGAAATACAATATCGTAGAAAGGACATTACTCAGAACACATTTTTTCTTACTGTAAACAGTTATGCACTCTTGAAATCAAATCTTTTATATGACACCAGATATCATAACCATTAATTATTATTCTAGCATCAGACTCTTTCCTTGTTCATGCTGAAAAAATGAAGCAAGAAGGAAGATGGATTTTTATGAGTTGGCTTGAATCTAGAGTGGTGAACGGGACATATGAGACCAGAGAGTGCCAGGACTGAGTGCAGCAACTTGAAAAGAGAAAAAAAACCCCACACACATAAAACAGGAGGTGCTGCTACCCAGTGCCAGGATGTCATTTTTACAAAGTGAATGTTCAGCTCAATGAACAGCATGCCAGAAACACAGATTTTGGGAAATCTGCGTGAGTCAGTGGTTCAAACACTAGTTAGAAAAATGATTTTCTTGTAAAAAAAAAAAAGAGTTTCCCCAATGTGTTTATTGGATTCTGTGTGGATTTTGTGTTCCTCATTAAGTATTGACCCTAAAAGAGCCCTTCTTGGAAGGTTGTAGCAAGAGATGGGGTTATTTCCAGTCCTGGCCCCGATTCACTCTTTTTTGCTCAATAGACTATGAACTTAGTTTCTCTGTCAATTTTCAGCCATCTTGTTTGTAGTTTGTTAAGAATTTCAGGAATAAAATGTGCTAAATTAATCTCTACCATCATCATTATTATCATGTAATTATAATAATTATTATCAATTGCTTGAATGAAGTTCCCAACCACATGAACCACATGGACATTAGAACAATATAGGAAAAGTTTAAATCATAAATAATGAATTATTTACCTTAAAATGAAAAAAGCAAAAAAAATATGGAATTATATTATGTTCACTTGGCTAAATAAATTTTTGCATATGGATATAATGGAATATTATTGTGTTATATTAAGCAATAGTTATTGGGAAGTAAAAAATATAAAAATACTTTTATGAACTGAGGCAGAGTAGAGTGAGCAGAATAGGAAAATTACGACTATGGAAATGTAAATGAAAAGAACAAAACGAAGTTCAACATGGTATAATTATAATAACTAATCTCAGCCCCCCCCCCCAAAAAAAAGAAAAGGGAATGCATCTTCCTCCTTTCTTTGGAGCATGGAAGACAATATCACTTTTACATTTACATATCACTTACTATGTGCCAGACCCTGTGCTAAAGCACTTTCAAATATCTCCTTTGATCCTTACAACAATTTTGGGAGCTATTATGATCCTCATTTTTCATTTGAGGAAACTGAGGCAGACAGAGGTTGTGACTTCCTCAGGGTTACACAACCAGCAAGTGTCTGAAGACAGATTTGAACTCGGGTTTCCTGACTCCAAGACTGGCACTCTATCTACCAAGCCATCTAGTTGTCTGAATAATAGGTGTTGAATGTTGTATTTGCTGTTAGATGTGCTCAGTGTGTCAGATGGTTTAACTTAACCTCTTTTTCATGATTACATTGAAAGAGAATATATCTGACAATGAAATGCAAAAACAAAAGACATCAATAAACCTTTAAAATAAACCATAATATGCAGAACACCATGCACAGACATGCCTACATGCATATGCCATTTACAGATCACTTGAAGGAACTGGAATTGTTTAGACTGAAGAAGAAAAAAGATTAGGGAGCACCTTATAATATCCTTCATGTGTTTGAGAATCTGTTATGTGGAAAATGACTATACTTGTTGTCCTTGACTCCAGAAAATAAGAAGTCGGAGTAATAGGGTGAAGTTACAAAGAAGCAAGCTTGGAATTTATGTAAGGAAAAACTTAATATGAATTAGAGCTATCCCAAAGTAGGATGGGTTGGTCTTCATTGGAGGTCTTCAAAGACTAGCCAGGAAGGTGACTAACTATTGGGTATGATGTAGATAGAACACTTATTAAAATCAGGTTATCTGTGACTTTCTTTCTAATTCAAATAGTGTGAATAATAATATATACTTTAAAAAAATTCTATGCATGCAGTTATTACTCAGTGATTTTTTTTCACTGAAAAGAGTGTTTTGTGTGAGAGAACCTTGTTGTATCTTTATTCTTCTAAAGGCATAACTTGGACCTTTAATGAAAGAGCAGTCAGTATCATGAGGACCCATTAATTAGGAGTATTGTGTTATTGTGAAGCTTGGGTCATTTTTGACAGGAGCTTAATGATATGTTCCTTATTTTGTACTTCAGGCCAGAAGTTCTCCTTTAGTCTGTGGGCATTCCACAGGCCATCATGTACTGGGTGGCTAGATGCTAACAGTACTGGACTTGAAGTCATTTACTAGGTGTGTGGTTCCCAGGCAAGTCTCTCAACCTCTCAGTGGCTCAGGGAGTAATAGTAGTGCCTATCTCCTACGGTTGATGTAAGGATCAAAGGAGATAATGTATAAGGTGTTTTATTATTATAAACTTAAAAAACCCTTGATTTTCAGGATTTCTACTTAGGAATGAATCTAGGAACTTTTGGTAGTTCATTTAATTTCCTTTGGTAGAATAAATCTAATCCTCTTATGGTTGGCCAAGGGTATTATTTTCTATAGTCTCCCTAATATGTCAAAGACTCCCAGGTACTCTAGTAAATATCTGTTTCAGAGCATTTCAGTGGCCTTCAAAAAAACCTCTGTCTTCAACTTATTTTTTAATCGTCATACAATTAATTTCCTTTGTAGCGTAACTTTTGTTGTCGAGTCATTTCAGTCATGTCTGACTCTCTGTGGCCCCATTTGGGGTTTTCTTGGCAAAGATAGTGGTGTAGCTTGCCATTTCCTTCTCCAGTTCATTTTTACAGATGAGGAAACTGAGGCAAACAGGATTAAGTGACTTGCCCAGGGTCACACAAGTAGTAAAAGTCAATGAATTTGAACTCAGATCCTACTGACTCCAGGGCTGGAGCTTTTATCCACTGCACCACTCACTTGCCTCTGTAGCACAACTGCTTCAGAGTAATGAGGAAGCCCTGGCAAAGTAGCCTTGGAGCTCAGAAGACCTGGTTTTCATTTCTGCCCCCAAGTCATGCTATCTGTGGAATGCTAAGCAAGCCGCTAAATCTTCTACAAGGCGTTACTCGACGCTCCAAGATTAAATTGCAGCAAAGTTATTGACCAACATTGGTAGACAACTTTCCTCATCTGGGAGTTCCCTCTATCAATGAAATAACAGGCCCAGTTTCCTGTCCCCACTTAAGGATTATTGTTTATTTTTAAGCCTTTTAAGACGAAGATGTTCATATTTTTTATTACAATAGAAATAATGATTTTGTGAATATTTCTTGCTATCAAGAAATTCTATTCATCTATTGGAGTCTTTCTGCTTGCCATAGTGCTGGGTTCTGTCATGTGAGGAAGTCACTGATCAAATTTTAAACCAGGCCCTTCTAGTGGTTGTATCATAAAGGCCATATAATTTTCACCACAGCTGTTCTTTTTGTCCAATCTGTGTGTTTGGCTGTGACTTTTGGCAGAGTTTACACGTCTGCTTCTGTATAGATTATTTTATCCCTTTCTTGGTTATAAAATCTCAATTATACTTGTATACCAAGTTCTATGCTAGTTCTAGATCTAGGAAGTAAAGAGTGGCTTGTTAGTTGTTGGTTATATTTTTTTTCCTGTGTTTTTGTTATTGCTATAATTCATTTGTTAAACACCTTAAGAGGGTCTGGCATGGCGCCCATATCATCTATATGCCTATCTTATTGGATGGAGTTTTTGTTCCTGCTCTCAAAGTCTTTACAGACTGAAAAGACTAAATATATCATGATAGGAACAAACCAAATCAAACAGAGGTACAGAAACAATGCCTGTTGGTTACCTTTGCCTGTAGGTTTTGTCATCATTGTGGAACTGGATCTGGGGGGTGAAATAGAGAGTGGTCAGGAATAAATGATAGCTCAGTCTGTTTTGGCTTTAATTTCTTTAGGTTACAGATTATTCCAGACATTGGATTTAAAGGAGCTAAGAGATTGAACTTGATTTCTTCTTCTTAAGAAAAGGGATGATTTTTAGCAGAAAAATGAAGGTTCATTGTCTTCTATATTTTCCTCAAAGACATAGAATTCGACCCATTTTATGTGCTGAATGTCATTTATGCAATCTCTGTGGATACCAAGAAGTCAGGTTGTTGTTCCTCCTACTTCATTTTTGAAGAGGACAAAGGACATCATGGGTTGATGTCCTGACCTGGACTTGGACTTAAGTGAGGCACTTGCACAGTCATCAGCCTAATTGATCTTTCCTTGATTATTAGTGAGTAGTGTGAGTCATTGCTTGCATCATTCCATATCTTCTAGACAAAATGAACATTTGTGGGTGTCACACATTGATTGGCCCATAGCGTCTGGAACATATTCACCTGATATCTCCAGGACTTTGTTTTTCTTCCTAGGTGACCTAAAAGATGCCACAGTTGTGAAGAGTGAGAAGAATCCAGAGATTTTGATAATGTGTATGAGATTTAGTATTATTCTTGTGGAATGATTTTCTGGTGTGCTAGTTTCAAATATGATGGCAGAAATAACTGATAATTAGGACTCATCTTCTAGCTTTGGCATTGCCTTGAATCTCCTCTGGCACTGACTGAATATACCACTCTTTGACCCCTAAATTACCAGTTGTATTATTAGCTATTTCACCTGTGCCCATCTTGAATCTTGTCTTCCCAAGAGGACTGTAAGCTTCTTGTGTGCTATTATGATATTGTGCTCATCATGGTTAATGATGAATGAAAATCAACACAAAATTTGGATCTGGACATTCTGAATTTTTCAACTGTGCCTATTTGAGGGATTAAAAAGAGAATTAAATGTTTCTTTAATTAAAAAATATAAAAGTATTGCACCCATTGTGTTCAAAGATATCATTGTTGATAGTTTTCTAGGTAAGATTTGAATAATTAAGCAAAAAACAAACTTACACAGCAGACACTAACATTTCCATGATTCTGAGGTATGGTCGTAGGCCAGGTGTACAGCCATGGTGAAATGGACGACAGGTCTCTAATTACTCAGTTAATTCAAGCAAATAACCGTGCTTTATCTCATTAACTTAGGTACAAAGTGATTAGCCTTGTGAGGTGACTGTAAGGGTAAAGTCAGCATTTCTCATCCTTAAGACCAATGCCCTAGCACCAGTGTGTGTCATTGATAATTACAACTGTTCACAGGATTGTAGGATTTAGGTTTACTAAGGACCTAGGGGACAGCTAGGTTGTGCAGTGCTGGGCTTGAAGTCAGAAGATTCATCTTCCTGAGTTCAAATCTGGCCTCAGATTCTTACTAGCTGTGTGACCTTGAGCAAGTCACTTAACTGTGTTTGCCTCAGTTCTCATGTGTAAAATGAGCTGGAGAAGCAAATGTCAAACTGCTCCAGTATCTTTGCCAAGAAAATCCCAAGTGGGGTCATGGAGAATCAGACAGAACTGAAAAAACTCAACAAGGACCTAAGAGATTGTCTCATTGGCCCTTTCACCTTACGGGTAAGGAAACTGATGCAGTAAGTAGAGGAAGTGATTTGCTGAAGATTGCACAGGTAGGAAGTAAAAGTCATGTAAGAGAAAGAAAAAGGTGAGAAAAGAACGCATGCTAAAAAGGAGCAAATGTATGTTCTCTCTTTTTTTGATTTAGGTTTTAAGAAACACAGAATAGTGTAGTGGAAAGGGCACTGGATTTTGAGTCAGAAGACCTGGGTTTGAATGCTCACTATTCTGATCGCTCCATTTGTAACCTTGCTTCTAGTAAGCAAACCTTTTAGACCTCCACTACTCATCTATAAAATGGGGGTATTGGTTCAGAAGAGCCATTTGCAAAGTATGGTCCAGGGAACCCTGGTGATCACTGAGGCCCTTTCAGGGAGTCTGTAAGGTAAAACAATTTTCACAATATTCATAATATTGCTCATGTGGTAAAATAGATAAATACAACCTACATAAAAAGAAAACAAAACCAAACTCCTTTAGGATCCTCAGTAGTTTTTAAGAGTGGAAGAGATCCTGAGACCAAAAACTTTGAGAAGCAATTATTAGTCTAGAAGATTGAACCTAAGGTCCCTTGCTCTTTGTAGAGCCTGGACCTGAACCCAGGTCCTCTGATCCAGAGCTTTAATAAAGAAACTGCCTCTCAAGATTAAGAAAGGACACAACACTAGACTTTCTCCTTTATTCTGTGTGCAAGGAAGATTTTGAAATCATTAGGATAACGAGGCCAGAGACGATGACCTTTTGACTGGAGAAGTGGCATACATAGCAGAAGAAGGGTAGACTAGCTAGATTAGGATTGGGATAGGAGGCCTTCTTCCAGCCTCACCACTAACTAACTACAGAACTAAAGCAAGTAATTTTACCTTTTATAAACTCAGTTTTCTCACACTTAAAATAAGGGCAATGAATCATGGGTTCCTCTATGTTTTGGGGTGTGGCCTTTTGACTGAGCCCAAGTTTTATGGAACAAATCCTTTTATTAAGGGGATTTGTTCTGTGAAGTTTGAATTCAGGGAAAGGGCCATACTTGAGGACCTAGAGGGCCACATGTAGTCTTGAGGATGCAGATTCCCCACCCCTAATACCATCAATAGGTCACTTTTAAGCTCTAAATTGTATTGACCAGATGATTTTCAAGGTCCATCTCTCCCAGTTTTCAAATTCTAGGTGAGTAGTACCAAGGAGTTTTGTGATTTATAGAGAAGTTCTGGTTGTGGAGGCAGATTGTGTGATAGGGATGTTGATGCAAAGCCCTGAAGTTCCATATTTGGCTATAAACTGATAAAATACAGCTCTTCATGACAGTGCTCTCTGGATGAGAAGAGGCTTACATGCAAACCTTCCCAAATGAAGACAGTGCAGTTAGGTCCTAGGTCTGTCATTATGTGAGGCATGGCATCTTGCCTGGATAGGGAAAGGATCAATAGATTAATAACTCCTTTTCAAATTGGGAGGGGGAAGGGACAAGACACAGCCATTCTTAGGCGAAGGAGGTATTTTGCTAGTTCATCCCAATAATGTATGGGGTTGTGTCAGACATTCTGTGCCTGGAGTGCTCTCTCTCCTTATCTCTACCTCCTGGCTTCCTTGAATTCCTTCCAATACCAGTTTAAATCCTACCCTTCTTTCTCTAGGAAGCCTTTCCCAATCCCAGTTATTTCTAGTGCCTTTCCACTGCTGATTTTTTTCTTATTCATCCTGTATATGGTTTGTTTGTACACATTTTGTTTGCTTGTTGTCTCTTCCATTTAACAGAGAGCTCCTTGAGGGCTGTCATGTAGCCTTCTTTGTATCATGGAGCTTAGCATAATGCCTGGCACATAGGAGGCACCTAATAAATGTTTATCTCCTAACTGCCTTTGGCATACAAACCCCAGGGTTTACATGACCCCTGAAAAGCAGGCATCTTGACCTCGTCTAGTGACCAATGACTCTCACTCCTCAGAAACAGAGATGCCAAAGGTCTATGGTGCCTGGGGATGAGTTTGCTGGCTGGCCTTTTTGTGGGCAGGAAAAGATCCTGGTCATTTGAGATACTTTGTAAATTAGGTAATCTACAGTATGGTGTGATATCATATGTGCTATCAGTTGGCTTCTCATTTTCAGGGGAGGAGGGATGCTTAGTAACACCTCAAAAATAAAAGGATGAGCAATTATAAGCAGTTTAACTGTCCTTCCTCTAGTCTTCTTTCTACTATTTGCTCAGAAAATCATTCTTTCTCTACATCAGTTATAAAATGAGAGGGTTGAGCTAAATGCCCACTAATGCCCCTTTCTGCCCAAAACTTATGATCTTATGCCCTACATACTGACTCTCTGACCCCAACAAGTTGCTTAGTCTTTCAAAACCATTAGCTCATTGTTTCCAAGTTGCTCAACTGCACTAGTAAAGGGCTTCTCTTCACTGAGAGGGACTGGGGAATGAAGGGACTCCCTGGAGGGGTAGAGGACTCCCTATCTCCCTATACAAGTGAGATCACAGGTCTTCCATTCCAACAAATACAAAAGCTAGGATTTAACCCTGCCAGAGTTTTTGTGATTTCTAAAATTGACGTTGTTCAGTCATTTCAGTTGTATCTGACTCTTGTGAATTCATTTGGTATTTTCTTGGCAAAGATAGCAGAATGCCTCAGTTTTCTTATCTGTAAAATGGAGATGATATAATAGCACCTACCATGCAGAGTTATTGTGAGGATCAAATGAGGTAATATTTGTAAAGTGCTTGGCACAGGGCCTGGCACATAATAAGGACAACAGAAACATTAGTCTATTATTCTATTATTGTTACTATTGTTATCTGGTTCTCTACCTGTAGGACTGATTGTGGTCAAGCCACCTGGGCAGCTCTGAGTTGCAGGTGGGAAGTTTCTACACTGAAAGTTTCCAGCAGCAGTGAAATCAAAGGTTCAGATGCCTTCCTTGCTGAACCCTTTCCCCCATTGCAAACATTATCAGATGGGCATATGTGTGTGTGTGTGTGTGTGTGTGTGTGTGTGTACATACCCATTTCTTTCTGTTTCTCTCTGTATTTCTTTGTCTCTCAGTCTCTGTCTCCTTTTCTCCTTTCCTACTCTGATGAGCTGATGTCAAAATGAGTATATATGGTAAGTTATATGGTAAGCTGGTGATGAATATGTCTTGAGGTAGAGAGATAGGCTTAAAGAACAACATAAAGACATTAACATTAATATGAGGTTTGGGAAGCACTTCCTTGATTATTTCTTTAAGAATGTGGGATAGGTGAGTTGTACCTGCATACAGCTGTTCCTGCCCTATTTATTTGGCTGTGTTTGCTGAAT
The DNA here is from genome assembly GCA_028627135.1 of Pseudochirops cupreus. Taxonomy (NCBI): domain Eukaryota; kingdom Metazoa; phylum Chordata; class Mammalia; order Diprotodontia; family Pseudocheiridae; genus Pseudochirops; species Pseudochirops cupreus. The sequence goes on along the minus strand of CM053583.1, from coordinate 78,514,191 downwards.
AAATGCTTCCCAAGGGATGTGGCCCCAAGATTGTCTCTGATGCTTTCCCCACATACTCTAATAACATTCTGTTTTACCTTAATTTTGTGTTCATCTATTTTGATCTTTCTCATCAGATGAGCAGCATCAACTCATTCTATTTATATATAATCTATTTATAAGCACTGAAAAGAAGAGGGTATATTTGGCAGGAAAAACAACTGTTTAGCGACTGGCCAACGTCAGGAGAGAGTATTGTCAGATAAACATTTAAACCTTGTGATGCAGGGCTGGAGATGATTGAGTTTTCTTACTATATCCTTCCTCCCCTCCCCTTTTTGTAAATTAAAAAAAAAATTCTCTTTGAGGAATGGAAAGAGGTTTGATTATATGCTATGGACTCTTTCTTTGGGTTTCCTTAGTGACTTTTGTCTTCAAATCTCAAGGCACTGACTAAACAGCTTTGCATTAATTAGCAAGGCAGCTGGGTCTAAAGCAGAGATTGATGTCACTGATTGACCAGGTCACTGGCCCATGAAACTGCCTCCTCAAAAGGCTTCCCTGGGGCTTGTCAGCACTCTGGAGAGCTCAGCCTCTGGTTATGTGAATTTGTCTGTTTCCTGGTCCAAACTGCCACCCTCAAAGTTAGAATTGCACTAGCCTGCAGTTGTGAGTGGGTCCAGAAGTCGATCATACTATTTGACTCCCTTTCCAGCAATATCACTGAATCTTTGTGGGACCTCAGGAAAAACACAGAATTCAAAATGCAAATTAAAATTCAGCACACATTTCTCTAGGACCTACTAATTAGGAAGAGTGTAAGTGATACAAAGATGAATAAGGAACCTGCCCTTCTTTCTGCTCGAGTTGCTTGCGGTATAGCAGGTAATATACAGAATGGAATGTCTGAAAATGTAGTTTACACGTTGGTTTTTTTTTTCCCATATTCACCCTGAGAGCATGGTCCAATGAAAAGAACACTGTTTTTTAGAGTCAGAGGATCTTAAATTCAAATTCTACTTGTGTGACCTTGGGTAAAATCATTTAACCTTTCTGGTCCTCAGTTTCCTCATCTGAAAAATAAAAATTGGCATTACATGATCTTTGAGGTCATTTTGAACTCTAAATCTTTTGTTTTTATGATCCTCTTATTAAACATTTTTTTATAAATGAAGAACCTGAAACTCAGAGAGCCCAAGCCCTATAATCAAGTTCACATGAGTAATAAATGGCTGAATTGGTACCCAAATTCAGGTCTTCTGACTCTCCACTCTTTCCTGTCTTCTGCATTAGGGACAAAATATTCCAAGACTCTCTTGCTGCCTGATTTCTCTATTTTTAACAGGCTGACAAGATTTCGGCTGGATAATGTTTTATAGTAATTTGGAATCCTTACCAAAAAAGAACTATAGAAATTTTCAAAAGGATTTTGATTTATTTCTTAACAGTGAAACTCAGGCGCAGAGGGTTAAAAGTCTCCTTCCGCTTGTTCCTCTACAATAACAGAACTGGTTTATGTTTATTCCTACATATTCCCAAATTTGCAGCCTCAACTCTGCTTTTGAATTGCTTCCTATTTATTTTAGGAGGAGAATTTCTAACATTAGAAATAGGTTATATTTATTCACAGAGAGAAACTTTTGAAGGAAGCACATAAATTCAGCCTCCCGGGGAAAAGCTGTGGGATGCATTTTATAGGGATAAACCTATTGATTACTTGTGTATTAGTAGGCATTAAGGGATCATGAAACAGTAGCCATTCATTCATTTAATCAGTTAGGCAACAGGAATTTATGAAGTGCCTACTGTGTGCCAAGTGCTTCTCTAGGTATTAACAGAGGATATAAAAAATAGTTACTGTTCTTGAGCCTTGAGGAATTTACAAATAAGTTAAGAAGAGAAAATGTGTGTACATTCATTGAATCATTTAACACATTCGCTGAGCACCAGTTACATGCAACACTGTACTATAGGATGTAGGTGATATAAAAATGAAGGACAATATCTCTCAAAGATGACTAGAGAGTTGACATGCACAAACTTTTATGGAGCTGGGAACCCAGCAGTGTGGGTACTTAGTATGTCAGTGCCTGGCATACAGTAAGCATTTAATAAATGCTTGTTGACTTGTTCATTGGTGGGGTTCTTAACTCAAATGAGCCTTCTCATTCTGTATAATTATTTTCCGTATCCTCCCATAAATCCTCCATGGAATATCTACCCAACTTACTGTACTCACTGAACTCCGGTTCTTTTAATATTTCATGCATATCAAGATAGCACTTGTGTTATACATCTGTTATCTCTTACATATTCTTGTCACATGAGTAGTCATGCTATATATGTCCTTAATGATTTATCTTCATAGGCTTGCAAGTCATCATTGGTAATAAACTTCAGTCTACTCTGTGGGGTTTTCCCTATTTCTCATTGCTTCTCATAGAGCCAGATAAATGGTGCAGTAGATAGAGCTCTGGGCCAAGAGTCAGGAAAACCTGAGTTCAAATCCAACCTCAGACACTTACTAGCTGTGTAACCCTGTGCAAATCATTTAACTGTTACCTGCCTCAGTTTCCTCAACTGTAAAATGGGGATAATAACAGCACCTACCTCCCAAGGTTATTGTGAAGATTAAATGAGACATTTGTAAAGTGCCTAGTATAGTCCCTGACACTTAGGAAGTAATTAATAAACACTCATTTCCTCCTTTTCTTCTTTCCCATTGTGCCAATGATATTCTCTGCTGAGATGGCTAATTGGGAAGAGGAAAGAAGAGTAGGTTTGATTTGGATCTTGGCTCTGCCATCTTTGCAACTCCTGTTACTTTGGGGGAAGCGTTTAATCTCTTTATGCCTCAAGTCTGTCTAGCAACAAATACTTTTGAAGCACTTGCTGTGTAATTTGCACAGTGCTTGGATCTAGGGTTACATAAAAGTATGATAGTATTTGCCCTCAAGGAGCTTACATTCTAAAAGGGAGGGGGGGGAAGAATACACAGAGGGGAGTGAGGACTCAGGAACAGAATTCTAGTATCCATTCATAAGGAGTATAGATGACCAAGGTACTTCTTTTAAAAAATATATTTTCCAAATTGCATGCAAAAATGATTTTTAGCATTTGTCTTTTTTTAAATTTGAGTTCCAAATTCTCTCCCTTCCTTCTCCCTGAGACAGTAAGCAATTTGATATAGGTTATATGTATGTGATCAAGCAAATCATTTTCATATTAGTCATTTTGTGGAAGAAAATATAGACTCCCCCCCTCAAAAAAAGCTTCAACAACAACAACAAAAAACAAAACAGGCCAATAAAAAAATTGAAAAATAGTATGCTTCAATCTGCATCCAGACTTCATCAGTTCTTTCTCTGGAGGTGGATAGCATTTTTCATTGAGTCCTTTGGAATTATCTTGGATTATTGTATTGCTGAGAATAGCTAAGTCATCTACAGTTGATCATTGTACAATATTGCTGTTACCATATGCTTTGTTCTCTTGCTTCTGCTCGCTTTACTCTACATTAGTTTATATTGTCTTTCCAGTTTTTTCTGAAATCATCCTTATCATCATTTCTGATAGCACAATAGCATCCCCTTACTATCATATACCACAACTTATTCAGCTATTCCCCAGTTGATGGACCTCTTCTAAATTTCCAATTCTTTGCCGTACAAAAAGAGATGCTATAAATATTTTTATGCATATAGATCTTCCCTATCCCTTTTTAAGTCTCTTTGGGATATAGACCTAGTAATGGTATTGCCAGCTCAAAGGGTATGTACAGTTTTATATCTCTTTGAGCATACTTCTAAATTCCAAAATCCATAGTTGTTGGATCAATTCACAACTCCACCAACAGTGCTTTAGTGTCCTAGTTTTCCCACATCCTCTCTAACATTTGTCATTTTTCTTTTCTGTTGTATTAGACTCTTTAGGTGTGAGGTGGTACCTCAGAGTTGTTTTAATTTGCATTTCTCTAATCAGTAGTGATTCAGAGCATTTTTTTCCCCACGACTATAGATAGCTTTAATTTCTTCAGCTGAAAACTGCCTGTTCATATCCTTTGACCATTTATCAATTGGGGAATGATTTGTAGTCACTCCCTTTTTACTAGTAATAGTAGTATAGATTTGTTTGTTGTTCTCAGAGTAAAAGTCCACTTTCCTCATCTATAAAATGAAAGAGTTGAACTCTATGACCTCTAAGGTCCTTCCCAGTCTTACATCTATAAGCGTGTGCTTTGCTGCCATTTAGCATCACTGAGAGAATATTGATGCTCCAAAAGGACTGGCTTTTGTGGCAATGAGCAGCTTGGGATCATTGAAGGCAATTTGTAATTTCTCGATCTGGGGATGAGCATGATCAGAGCTGTGCTTTTGGAAGATTAATTTGACTGCAATGAGTAGAATGGAACAGAGAGTAGAAACTGGTTATGAGACTATTTTGATAATGTACAAATACACTGAATGCTGAGTAATTTTCTCTTTCTGTTTCCTTTCTCCTTTGAATAACTAGGGAAAGATAAAATATCTGTACCGTGGCTTGCACAATGTTCAATGGGAGAGACTGAAGAAGTGAGGGAAAAGGAAGGGCCTATAGAGGAAAGTGATGGTGCCAAGCAAGGAGCCAGAAGATCTCTGGAGTGTTTTCCTTCTCATCTTGAATGAGGCAGATAGCACAGAAAGCTGACATTTATCCTTACCTTGTCTGAGAAACTGGCCACATGACTAGAATGGTTACAGAAAAGAGAATACTGAGGAATGGTTGGAAGTGGGAGTCAGGGGATACAAATATTCTTCTCTCCTCTTCCATTCATTTCCTACCCTTGACTGAAAGGGAGCAGAGGGCTAAGACAGGGTCTTCTCTGAGTGGAGTCATATTTGGAGTTGTAAATTATTGTTAGGCTTTATACATATATCTATATATCTATATCTATCTATCTATCTATCTATCTATCTATCTATCTATCTATCTATCTTTGGCAATACTGGTTGCACATTCAATGAATTCTGTTATTTTTTCTCCTTTAATAAAATCTTCTTCTGTGCACTGTGTGCTTGAAAATGGAAAGTCAGCTTCAGTATAATGATGGGGGCCTAGGGACATATTTTCTCAGGCTTCAAGGATGGAGGCTGTAAGCCAAGAGAGTGAGAAGATCCCCCATAGTGAACCCAAGCCTTGTGTGTCATGAGATTACTTTTGATTTGAGAGTTGTATAATAGACGTACAAAGGACCTGAACCAGAATGGTGTCTCTGGGACCAAAGAGGGAATGGCCATGAGAAATATTTCAGGATTCATGAGCCTTGGTGACTAATTGGATATGGGAGAGAAGGAGTAGGAGTATTCAAAGATGACTCAGAATTTTCTAGTCATCTTGGATGAATAGGAGAGCCAAAAGAGAAGGAAGGGGAGTCAGGAGGAGGATCAGGTTTGAGGGAAAGAGGATGAGTCAATTTTTCAAGGCACCGAAAGTTCTTTTAGAATAAAGGGGAGCTAAGTATGGGCTGTAGTCACTCTAGGATTTCTTTGTGGAAGAGGTCAACATTGAAGAATACATAAGTTTTGAATCAGTAAAATGGAGAAAAACATAGACTTTCCAGGGGAGGTAACCAACATGAGTACAGATAAAGATGAAAGAATGTTTGTGAGGCTGCCCTGGTGTGCTGGATTAGCCAGATTTAAGTTGCTATTTTTCTTTAACAGAGTGACTACTTGGGAATGTGGGGGTACTTCCTTCCCTTCCCTTGTCATTTTGTACTTGTTCTCATTCTGCCAGGCTGTTCTCCTCTAGTTACTGACTTAGACCAACTCTTTCTCTGCTCCTCTGCTCTTTAGTCCTCATCATTCCCTTCCCTCCAGGTACTAAACCTCAGTTTTCTCTTTTAACCGGAATTCAGTTTTCCTCTCAGTCTCCTGACCCAAGTTCCAACACTGCAAACCAGTATTTCTATAGCATACACCCACCTAGGAAAGCATAAAGTTGGCAGGAACTTTTATCCCGTACTTTGTAAAGACCTACTTGAGAAAGGAGATAAATAACCAAAACAGATCCAGTTGGTGAAAGGAATTGTACACCAAGTTGAGAAGTTTGATCTACTAAACCTGCTATTTTAAAACAGGGAATTGACTTGCCCAACATCACATGTTGACAGATTGTGATTTTCAATGTAGTTCTTTCAACTCCCAATTCACTTAATATACCCTAGCCTCAGTTTCCTATCTGGAAAATAGGCCAGATAACATCTGTAGAGCCTATTGCAGAAATTACCTCAAATGAGGTAAATTATATAAAGCACCTTTGCAAACTTTAAAGCCTTATTTGAATACTACTCTTTGTTATTTAAGGTTTAAAAATTCTGTCAAAAATGGAAGGGAAAATCTCAGAGTATTTCTTTATTGAGGATTTTAAAAACAGACTTTCTTTGCTTGTTAGTGCATGTCCCATTCCATCGTAAATATTGGTGAAATTAGGAGGAAATTTCAGTTTTCACTTAGTGCTAGTCTCCCCCATTTTCTTTCCTTACTGTGTGATTAGTGTGAAATATTGTTATTCATTACAACGTCATAAAACACATTTTGTTATTTCTCCCCAAGGTTTATTTCTAAAATTCTGAAAGATATTTGTGTTTCAAATCATTCTCATTGTTAACCTTTCATCCTGAACTTGAGTTATTCCTCTAACTGCTTCCCTGTAGTTAATAATTGGTTTTTGATGCGCCTATTAGAGACTCTGTAATCTCCTGAAAGGCTTGGGCAAGGTAAGGGTGAGGCGTGTAAAAATAACCTTTACTTTGGAATAAAAAAAACCCAAACCACCCCTGACCTTTTTCCAGGAGCCTTTGGGTGTTTTTAGGCCAAATATTGGCTGCACCTCAAGTTAGGTCAAGTGCAGCCATTTTCTGAGACTCTGTGGCATCGGGTAAAACCTTTTCAAATTCTCTTGGTATAATGTGATCATTTCTTCTTTGAAGTAAAAAGCTGCCCTGAGCACCATTCTGCTCTGGCGTCTGGTTGTTCATGTGGTTCTTAATGAAAATACTTGGTGGCTTCCTTGTTAAGAAAAAAAAGATAGAAATACATATCTTACTTCTGTTCAGGGAACCAAGGCTTTTGAGGTGTTGGTTCTGGAGTAATCCATGTTGTTACCTTATAGAATTCTTGTTATCAAGATAAACCATCTTTGCCAGCCTAAGGCTGGCATTGCATAGTCTTTCCACTCATAGGGTGAACCCCATGCTATTTTGTCTCTAAGGTTCCCCTATATCAGTATATTGGATCAAAGGCTGTATCTTTTTTTCTTATCTATTTGGAACTGCCCTAGCAAGGATGGAATATGCTGTTATATCAGTACAAATCCTGCTTGAGGGCAGATATAGGCAGGTAATGATTTCTTTCTTTTTTTTTTTTTGATACAGGGTTGAAGGATCAGGGAGATAAAAGAGCTGCACCTGAAGTAGGGTGAAAAGGGCAATTGTTCCAGGTCTGGTACTTTGGTGGATCTCATGCTGTTGGCACTGGGCAGTGACCCAAGGAAGTAGCCAGTAGGAGAGAAGGATGTGTCTCCATTAGCTGACCCGAGGCTCATCCTCTACAGATGGACAGTCAGCTCATCTACTGTCATCAAGGCAAATTGCTTTCTCCTTTATAATCCTCCTCCCCCAACCAGCCTTGCCAGAATGTACGCTGGCCATTTGTGTCTTTTAAGGATTACTTGGTTGTAGAACTTTCCAACATTGAATGGATTAAGCATCACTGTGAAGTAATGAGTTCCTCATCACTAGAAGTATACAAGCACAGCTGGGATATTATAGAGAGGTTTTCTGTGTTGCTTGGATTTTATAACTAGATGACCTTCCTTCCAACTCTACAATTTATTTTAACTTTACTTTATCTATATATTAAAATGTTTACATTGGGGTGGAGAAAGGAAATATGATGTGTTTAATTCTGGACCCCAACTTCACTCTGTTCCCTCTATTCTTCATTCTCTGCTATTAGCATCTAGAGTTCCTCAGAAAGAGTAGAAATTAATTTTCCTTCCTCTCTTCTTTTTTACCTCTTTCTCTCTTTCCTACTTTCTCTTCCTCTGTCCTTTCGTCTTTCCTTTTTTCATTTGTTCCTTCCTCATTTATTTCCTTCTTTCTTTTCCTCTTTCCTTTCACCTTTCCTTCCTTTACTCCCTCCTTTTTTTCCTTCCCTCCCTCTTTTTTTTTCTTCCTCTCTCCCTCCCTCCCTCCCTTCCTTAAATGCTAAGCTAAGGAACATGATGAACTTTATTTCTCAGCAATGAGGAGCCCTTAATGGTTTAAAAAAGTGGAGGACATGCAAACATAGGTGTGCATTTTATTCCTAAATTGACCTGGTGTGCTAGATCAGGTAAATATCATTATTACTTTTTCCTACATGATTAAATCAAGGCCCAGAGAGCTTTAATGAATGGATAGAATCACCCTGTTAGTAACTGGCAGAGTTCCCACTAGTACCTATGTTTCCCGACTACAAGCTACAGGCTCTTGCTGCCAGACCGTATTGGTAGAGTTCACATTTATAATGGCTCAAACTTAAGTTGTCTGTGATAGCATTGCTAAAAACCATTTTTACAGAAACTGAGGCTCAGACAGAAGTGACTTGTCTTCATTCACTGTCCCAGGTTGCAAGGGGGTCATGTAGCCTTGAGGACATGTGTGGCCTTCTATGTCCTCAAGTGTGGTCCTTTGATTGAATCCAAACTTCCCAGAACAAATTTCCTTAATAAAGGAACTTGGACTGTAGAATTTGAACTCAGTTGCACCCGAGGATCTAGAGAGCCACATGAGGCCTTGAGGCTGCAGGTTTCCCACTCCTGGAACCCAAGTCTTCTGACACAAATCCAGGATGAAATCTATTACATCATCTAATGCAGATGTTCTTAACCTGGGATCCCTGGATTCCATTGCAGGGTGATAGGCGTGGATAGATTTTAAGAAGTCCATCAACACGGATGGGAAAATTTTTTTAAATAACTATTTAAATAGAACTGGTTTACTGTGTAATTGTATACATACATGATGCACAACACAATATACATTACACTCACACACACATGCATGTGTATATATGTATATACATATACATACACATATATACACAATGTGTATATGCATATACACACAGACACATACACACATATATATGTATACACACACCCATACATATACACATTTAAAAGCATTATTCTGAGGAAGGGTCCATAGGATTCACTGGTCTTTCTTGCCATAACAGAGATGAAGAACTCCTGATCTAATGGATCTGCATTGCTGCAGGGAATGCCCCCACCTTTGGAATTAGGGAGAGAGTTGAATATTTGAGTATGTCTAAGATCTTAAAATATCTGAAAGGGAAAACTCAAGGCCAATTTCAGTGGTAGTTTATAGGGAATATGGAAGCCAACAGTAGTATTACTGTAGTTGATCTTATGCTTAAATTCATAGCTATTTCATCAATCACCTCCCGACTGAGCTCTCTGAAGGTCAGTCATATGATTCCTTTCCTTTCCTCCTTAGCCTCAGTCTCTTTCTTCAAAAGTAATAACATTTTTAATCAGTTTAAAAATTAAAAAAAAATTCATGACAGATATATATGGAAGAAAAATAATCCAAAGCAGGATTAGCCATTTGGGAATGAGCCATTAGGACAATTGTTAGGAAAAACGAAAGGTTTCCTGTGGCAGAAGATTTCATACTCACTCACTGGAAGTAAGAGGTTTCTCTAATAGAGTCAAGGTATGTCAACTTGGTTGGGCTGCTGTATTATTTGGCCTCAGGTTTTCAGGCTAATTGTCTCAGAAATATCTGGAGTGCTTATAAGGAGACCTTTTTTAAACAGAATTTTCAACACAAACAGATAAGGGTTTGGCTGCCGATGAGAAGTGATAGGCAGGGTCCCACAAAACCTGAGAATTGACTGACATATTTTTCACTCATCATCAAAAAGACAAAAAAACAATCAGAATAATATGATCTGTTGGAGAAAACAAAATACAACAAAGTAAAAAGTGAAACCAAGAGGAAAGGTATTTGTGTTATTGCCACACAGGCTTCTTTCTGTGGGAAATATCTAATGAGTCGTTTGCAGCATGTCACAGTGGCACCAACTGTGTGAAAGCATGAGCCAGAGACAAATATGGAAGGTGGAGGGATAGTGAATTCATGATGGTAACACTGAGTGACCTACATGAAGGCAGAATTTCACATATGTCACCCATATGTCCCTATATCCTGCTTTTTATTTTATATTTGGACTGATGTGCCCATAGGATTGGGCTGTAAAATACAGGGTATGTGATAGTCCAGTTATTTAGTGTGATGTAAAGGATAAAAAGCCATCCTTGGACTTATGAAGTTGTTTGAGTCATTCCAGTCATGTCCGACTCTTTGTAACCCCATTTGAGGTTTTCTTGGCAAAAATACTTGGCAGCTGGTCGTTTCCTTCTCCAGCTCATTTTACAAATGAGGAGACGGAGATAAACAGGGTTAAGTGACTTGACCAAAGCCACCCACCTAGTAAATATCTGAGTTCAGATTTGAACTCAAGTCTTTCTCACTCCAGGCCTGGGGCTCTATCTACTTGGCCACCTAGCTGTCCCTGTACTTAAGGAGACTTAGCTTAGGCTTGTCTCCTCTGCTTCTCTCACAAGCTGGCTTTGTGACCTTGAACAAATCACTTTAACTCTTGGTGCTTCTAGGCAAATCTCTTAAGAATATAAGTCACAAAATAATTGCTGATATTAATTTTTCAGAGGAAGTTTTTTTTTTTCCCCTGGGTGTTCTTTACATCAATTAAATTACAAGTCTGGACCAAAACACCCCTGATTATACAGTGTATTTAGACTTGGTGAGGGTCCATGAGCTATCCTAGCCTCCTCTTGTTAGTTCATCTCTCCCATAGAGGATATCCTACTTCTGACTGACAAAGTCTGAGAATGAGACAACACATCGGAAACAAGAACACATACAGATTTGACGTTGGGGATGATCTCATAGATCTGTGGTCTCATTGAGATGGTAATTCTGTCCAGCAGCACCAAGTACAGTTCATCTACACCTGGCAGTGTTTGGACTCTTTCCTATGTCCTCCCATTGGTTCATCTCAGAGGATCCATCCAGTGTGCTCTGGTCCTTTCCTTGCCTTCTTTTTATACTTTGTGGATACCATTGATGCTTGCAGGCTGTCTGTGGTTTTCTTTCCTTCACAGTGTAAAAACATTCCCACTCCCTACATTCTAGGATTGTTGTGGAAAAGGGCTTTGTAGTTTATGGAGCTCTTCATGACAATCTTGTGATGTAGGGAGTAGGAATTCTAAAAATGGGGAAACTGAGGCTTATAGGAACCAAATGATTCACTCCTTATCACACAGTAAATGTCTAAGCCAGGATACTAAGCCAAATCCATTGTGCTTTGCTTAGGAATTCATGACCCATGCCTTCAATACAAGCTGGCTATGAGGTCAAGATGGTTTTTGAGGCAGCTAGGTGGTGTAGTTGGATAGAATGCTGGGCCTGGAGTTGGGTAGTTCTGAGTTTAATTCCAGCCTCATACACTTACTAGGTGTGTGGCTGTGGGTAAGTCACAGCCTCTGCTTACCCTAGCTTCCTCATCCATAAAGTGGGCAGGATAAATGCACCTATTTCACAGGAAGGTTGCGAGCTTCGGGTGAGATAGTGTTTGTTCAGTGACTTACCATACTTAAAGCACTATATAAATGCTAGCAATTGTTATTTTTTGAATACTATTTTCTCATTCTCATATATAATTAGTGGTATACTTCTATGGAAAAACAAATGTAGCCAAAGATGGTGAAATTTCCCAAAGGAAGGAAATATAAAATATGATAAATCATAGGTGATGTTACCTGCATTTTCAATTATCTGGGGCACTGTGAGTGGAGAATTTTCTTTTCTTCTGTTATTTTCAGTTGGGGTAAAAGAAAAGCAGTGAAGGTTCTCGAGCGAGAATAGGGGCAGAGATGGAGCAGGGAGGTGCAGCTTTTATCCATTGCATGGCATGACTTTCCAGGCAAATGCTGCAGTTTCTGTCCTTCCTCATCTCCTTCTGGGGACTGGGCTTCTTTATTTAGCATTTATTTACAAAGCTTTGGAAGCAGCTGTGGGTTTAACAAGTAGAATGGGAAGAGAGAGCAGGTTGCAGAATTCCATAAGTATAAATTTAATGTAGTATGTGTCAAATTAATTCCTGAAATTATGTTAACGTTGCTTTATAAGGAGGGATACCTGCATATCAGTTTTGCAAAATAGTAGTCAGCAGTATAGATGTGAGGTACATACCTGTTTTGGAGATAGTGAAAAGCAGCCCTGCCTTAAGGCAGGGGGTATGGACTAGATGACCTCCTTCCAGTTGAATTTGGCTGGGATTCTATAATAATAGTCCTTCCAGAGAAAGGCCAATTAGATCTCCTGCTGTTTTCAAGCACAATGAATTCTTGCTTATCTCTGCCCCAGATATATACCTTAAAAGTATGGAATACCTAGCATCTATCAGCAGCATACCTTAATTTACTAGCATATTATTAATATCATGTCAGAGGGGAGGTAGGGGAATGAGAAGAGGGAGGAAGGAGGGAACAGAGGGAGGGAGGGAGAGAGACAGAGACAGAGAGAGAGAGAGAGAGAGACTGAACACCTTCCCTCCCGCTGGAGCAGTCAGCAGCTCTTGGAACAGGATTTGGGGGGGAGGGGCGGGACACTTAGTGCCTCAGGGCAGGTGTGTCTGAACTACTTTGTCACCATCAGTAAAAAGAGAGCAGTGGAGGGAAACTAATGTGAGTGAATCTGGTATATGAATCAACCCAGAGGATTCTAGGTGGTTCTTCCTTACCAGGATTTTTGCATATATGTATGTACGTATTAATTATTATTATTATTTGACCTATGAGAGTCAGAAACTGACAGTGTTGAGGGAGACTCTTCTCCCAGCCAATTTTTCTGCTTCTCCAAACCATTCTCCAAATGGTGTCTTTCATGCAACCCAGAGTCAGAGAACCACAAGAGCTAATTCCAGTCAGTTGATTAAGGCATCTCCTTCCCTCCAAGGAGACCTTGCATAGTCCTGTTTTACTTTGCATGGCATTTTGACAGTTCGGTTCAATGCCTTTCACTCATCTGGACTGAGTTTCTCTTTTATCATTATGGATAAACAAGAGGCTACTGCATTACTTACACTAATGACCATTTCATTGTCCAAGCACTTTAGGAGAGATTACAGTGTGGTTTTTATCATGGAGAACTGGAAGACCAATTTTCCTATATTGCTAAAGAAGGATATGGAAGTAAAAATAAACCAGCCAACCAGCAGCAAATTCAACTGGACAGTTGATGTGAGCACAATTTTGCCACCATTCTTCTCAGCCAACTCAGTTTGCCTTCATGTCTTCCTTCATATTCCTCCCAGGACCTCTCTGGAACTGGGACATCACGGGCCCCTTGTGGATGACCAGAGTCTTCCTATAAGTGTGTGGGAGGAGGACAAATGGGATTGAGTGGAGGGGAGAATGGTGGTCACAGTATGACTAAGCAGAAGTTGGTGGCTGGGAATCCACATCTTAGAACTGAATAGGCAAGGTTGGAGCAGAATTCTAGGTCACAGAGGAAGAATCTGTGTGAGCCTGACACAGTAGGCAATGTCTGCAGAAGACAACAATTTCAAAACAGGCACAGTGGAAAGCATCCTTGATGTGAAGTCAGAGGACTGAGGTTCTAGCCTCAACTAGTTTCCTTCTTGAATCTGTGCTCTTGAGTATATCATTTTGTCTCTAGGGGCCTTAATTGTTCTCATCTGCAAAATGAGGGAGTTGAGCAGTTAGCACAATAACCTGGCTCATAGTAGGTACTTTATAAAATTTGTTGACTTCTCTAGGCAACCTTTACTTAAATGTATGATTCTGTTAAGGTCCAAGGAGGGCTCATGAATAGGGCCTAAGGATGAGGATCCGGAATCAAGCACTGGGTACTGGGGGAGTAACAGGCTAGACAAACCAGTTGGCTTGCTCCTATGTGTGTGGGCCATATGTAGGGAGGTCTTAAGCCCAGTCAGTCCTGAATTCTCTTAAGCTGGAGAGCTCCTGCTGTTGCCGCCACCCTTGTTAACTTCCACAGCAATCTTGGAATCTCTTCATGGCTGGCTATTGTATCCAGCAATCTGACTTCACATGAAAGACAGGAGGCTTGTCATTCAGCTGTGTGACAGCTTGTTTCAGTGGCATCAACTTGGGCCTGTTTTTGTGTTTTGACAGTTAAGGGTAAGCTAGAGAAAGGATGTTGATTCAGTAAGCCCTTTTCCAAGGGGATAAAGGTTACATTCAGCTCTTTTATAATAGGTACTTTGGGGAATAGAACAGGCTTATAAACATGGTATATCTGGAGAGCCCCCTGGTTTCTTGGGTGCTTTCACTTCCATTGTGTTATTTGAACCCCTTGACAATCCAGTGTCTTGGTTAGCACAAGTATGATTTTCTCCATCCCATAGATGAGAAACTCAGAGTCTCTTTTGGAAGGGACCTCAAAGGCCATCTAATCCAACCTGCAACTGAACAGAATTCTTTCCACCTTATGGCCAAGTCACCATCTAGACTATTCTTTGTGAGGGAGGGAACCCACCACATCCTGAGGCAGCTCATTGCACTTTTGGCCCCAGGTCTAATTTTTAGGAAGTTCCCTCATGTCAAGATTAAATATTACCCTTTTGTACCTTCCATAATCTTCTATATTTCTTTCTTCTTCTTTTCTTTATTATCCTTCTTCTCTTTCTCCCACTCTGGACAAAGACCTTCTCCTGCTTCTTCTCTCGGCCAGCTTTCTCCCACAAAAACTGGAACTAGCCATCCAGGTGACTTTGACTTTTTAATCCAGTCCTATGTGAGTGTACCTGTGTATGCGTGTAAGTACACATATGTACACATGCACACACAGAAAATTTTTGGCTCTCTCTTTTTTCTGCCTTTGCAGTTTGTGAAATAGACGGATAAGTATCTCTCTTTGTTTTCTGCCTTTTAGTTCAGATGGAAAATTTGGTTTTGGGCCCAAGTCTGACAGTGTACTTTTAACAAAATTTCCTAAGGACTTTGTTTGATGTCTGGGGGGAGGGAAGAATGTTATAAAAGTTGGCTGGAAGTAGTGACTGTCCTTTTCCTGGGCATTTGATACTTGTATAAATGCACCATTGAGGTCTGCTAAATTTTCATAAAATGTTCCCCCTGCCAACCTGGATGTCTGAGATTGTCTGGTGCTAGCATTTAATTATCCCCTAAGTGTTTTCATATTTATGCTTCCTGTAGCTTTGTGTCCTGAAATGTCTCAGGAACACAATACTTTGTTTCCTTTTCATAACTCCCTTAAGAAACCGCAATTAGTGGAAAATTTTATATTCATAGAAATAGGTCTGTATTTATTTTCATAGTTCCTCACATGTATGAAATTGCAGGTCTAGACTGTGATGGTGGTGGAAATATCTAATGTATGAGGCAGAGCGGCCTAGTAGCTAGCAGCCTGGTTTGGTGCCAGGTAGAGCTGTGTTCAGGACTTTCTTTGGACATACACAGGCTGTGTGACTGTGGGCAAGTCACTTAACATCTGAGTGGCCTAGGCAGCTTTCTAAGAATTGCCCATAGATAAGTAGTTGTTCTCTATTGGCAGAAGAAATTTTCACACAGGGAGTTTCCTCTACCAAAGAAACCACAAGTCTGAGTCATAAGTATTTGTGTGTGTATTTGTGTGTGTGTGTGTGTGTGTGTGTGTGTGTGCATGTGTCTGTATGTGCTCACACAAGTACCTGATCTCTCTTGCTAGCATGTACTTGTGAATACTACTATGGAATGCTATTATGCATGCCAGCATATGAATGGAACTGTTAAAGACAGTTGACGAGGAGGTATCTGTTTGGCGAACAGTTTATGCTGCAGTAGCGCAGAGCTGATAACAGTAATAGGAATCACATTTTTAAGTTGTAAATTTGATGTAAAGTATAGACGTTGACTATAATTGTGTTATAAAGCAACAATTCCAATTATTAAAAGGTCTTTCTTTTATGTGAGGGATACCAGAATTCTTCCTGCTTGTACCTGCCCCTAACAATTATCATGCATCCCTTAAAATTCTGCTTTATTTTTTCATTTTCGTAACAACTGCATTATGATGTGACATATCTTTTCCAGATATTTTGCTTGAATAAATAAATAGGATATTAAATTCAACTGGGGTATTAGATTATAAATTAGTTCTGTAATAGGCGTCATAATGTTATTTAGATTTTCAGTTTACACAGACCTTGTAGCAACTCCCCAGAGCTATGCTACAGAATTAGAAGTAGATATGAGTTGATGTAAGAAAATTGGTTTTTGTAATATGCTGATGTCAGTAGAGTTTTGCTATGTGTAAAGATATTTAAATAAGCATTTCTTCTTCCTTTATTGTATGGACTAAAGATTGATAATGAATTCAAATTACTGATTTATTGGTGTTGGTGTTGGCCTTACATGACAATAAATGTCTCTTTTCAAATTAAAGCATTATTTTATAGATAAATACTAAAGATTCAGGTGGTAGAGAGCACATCTTTTATCAGCAGAATTGGGTATGCCTCTTTTGACAGATTAGTAGGTGTGTATAGTACAGGCTTTGGATGGATTTTGGCCAGTTTTATCATTTGTTATATTTTAGGAAGGCACAGGAACAAGCCCTCACCTAAGAACCCAAGTATCTGTCTAAGTGACTGGCAAAACAATGGAGTTTCTCTGATTAAGTTACGGGATAGAAAGGTGGGGGGGATGCACATGATTAATAATTTTGATTAGCTGGATGAATGAGGTTATCAACTCATAAAAGTCAGCAACTGTGAAGTTAAATTTTTTTTTCTTACATTGGATTTTTCTTGATTCTAAACCTTAAGTTACATGGTTTTGCGCGCGTGCGCGCGCGCGCGCGCATGTGTGTGTGTGTGTGTGTGTGCACGCACATGTGTATGCACATATCTACCATCCCTTTCTTAAAAGATTTTTACTGGTATCTTCTGTTTGTACATCATATTCATTTCCAAATATCTACTTTTTCCTTCCTTCCCAGAGAACCATTCTAAAGATAAAAGGAGAGAGAAGGAGGGAGGGAAGGAAAGAGGAAGAGAGAGAGAGAGAGAGAGAGAGAGATAGAGATAGAGAGAGAGAGAGAGAGAGAGAGAGAGAGAGAGAGAGCAGCAAACCTAACCAACAACTTAGTCTCGGCAATCTATGCAATATTCTACACTGATAGTCCCTTACCTCTGTGAAGAAAGGAGAGAAGTTAGGTGCACTTTCTCCTGTTTTCTTGAGGTCAGGTTTGATTATTATAATTATAACTCATTTGTGGGCCTTCTTTTTGGGGAGGGGTTTTTGCCATCTTGAAAACTCTCAACTGCACCCCAAAACTGAGGCAGACATTACAGTGATGGTGACTTTTGGTTGATAGGTGATGCGAACCCAATAGTGCTTTTACCAAAAGGAAGAAATGGGAAAAAAAAATAATTGCATGAAGGAATGAGAAGGGCTCTACCCCAGTCTGTAATAGAAATAACTGCTAAATATAAAAGCAGAGTCAACTCACTTCTGTAGCATGGCTAAAAATATCCCACTGGGATAAACTGTATTCCAAGTTTTCCCAGACTTTCATCTGGATATCAGAAGATTTGTGCCTCATGGGAATTTTTTTAGATGTCCAAACAGAGGGGGAAAGGACTTCTATTTTTAAGGTCTAATCAGCCTGTGGGATCAGAATAATAATGGAAATGTAACATTGAAATAAACATTCTCTAGCCCATAGAATCAAGCTCTCCTCAGATCACAGATTTAGAACTGGAACAGAATTTCAAGATCTCTCATTGAAATCTCTCTATTTACAAATGAAGTAACTGAGGCCCAGAGAGAGGAAGTGATTTGCCTGTAGTCACACAAGGCCTCAGTTTCCTCATCTGTAAAATGGAAGGGGTGAACTCGCTGACCACTAAGGTTTTGTCCATTTCTCAGTCTGGGCTACTGAGTGACTCAGCTAAAGCCGGTGACCCCTGCTCTAATGCTGCTCTTCCCACCCTCTTTGCTGATTCTCTGTCTTCTCTGCCACCCTCTTTGCTGATTCTCCAAGCCTCTCTTAAGTACTGCATTTCATTAAGGGTTCACAAGTCTTGACATGTTTGTAAAGGAAGACACTGCCGAGAATTCATATTCCTCTGCCTTATAACAAACATGTTGTGAATAACCTACATTTGGAATGCCATTTGTCAGAGGGATGCGGGCAGAGTTTTAAGTGGAGCCCAGCTTCTTTTCCAGCCATAGCCTTTTGTTCTTTATAGCAGAGCCCTGGCCAGCACTTTACACCTTGATGGAAGTTTTTATTGGGAGAAGCTGCTCTTCATTCCTCAAGAATGGGAACATTTGCATTAAATGATGCAGGAGATGCTATAGTAATTTCATAAGAATTACCTTTTCCAATGAATGTGAGATTAAACACCAAGTAAAATCCCTTCAAAGTGGCTTGAAGATAAATTAGAGCCTGGGCTGCACTTGGGTAGAACTAAATTTTATTCCTTTCCTTTAAAATGGTTTTTAATTGATTTGGCATACTTTTAAAGTTAATAGTGAATACCGTACCTGAGCCCGCATGATCAGTCCCGTGCCTTAGATGTATTACACTCAAAAGCAGCTTCCCTTCACTGAAGGACAATGGCATTAATGAGTAGTCCCTGCTTATTTCACTGATGCTAATGGGGTTCATGGTTTCAGAGAGTTTTCTAATTAGCCATCCAGTCTGTTTGCCTGAATATTTTACCTGAAGCATTTTGGAAACACACACATATAAAACTCCAGGTGCTTATCATCGTGCCAGAAGGCTCACATGCAAACAGACCCTGCAACCAAAGCTTGGGATTGTAGGATTTGAACCTCAGAGATCACCTCCACCTTTCTTCTCATTTGGTGATTAAGGAACTGAGGCCCAGATAGATCTGTGAGCTGTCCAGGGTCACACAACTCATATACATCAGAGCAAAAATTTAAACCGAGGCCTTCTGCTTCTGTGTGATTTTCACTAAAATAGGGGAACACACAAAAGACCCAAGCATCTTAAGAGAATAGAGGGAGAAAGAAAAAAAATTCTGAATAAACAAGTTGCCAACTCTCCACTCCCTTGAAAAAATGGAAGTTCAAATGTGAATTTGACAAGATGAAGGGTGGTAATGGTGGTGAAAATACTTCAGATCCAAGAGTCTATTCGTCTGTGTTGTAAAATGACCTAATTCCAGATTTTTCTTTTCAGGGCAATAAGAGAGAGAGACACAGAGAGAGAGAGACAGAGAGAGAGACAGAGAGAGAGACAGAGAGAGAGAGAGAGACAGACAGACAGACAGACAGACAGAGACAGAGAGAGACAGACAGACACAGAGAGAGACACAGAGAGAGACAGAGACAGAGAGACTCAGTGTGTCTTGTGGCTCATAGCCTGGGGAAATCAAAGTTTCATCATTGGTCACTGGGTTGGGGGTGGGCAAGCAGCGATGGGCAAATTTAGGGAATATGCTTAGAGTAGTAAAGGAGACAGGTATGTCGAGAGAGAAAAGGAGGACCAGTCTTGAAATTCACTGGGAAAGTGAAAATATAGGAAGCAATTTATTTTTGGTTAGAAAAAGAGTAAGACAAAAGAAGAAATAGAAAAAGAGGGTTGTAAGATGGGAAAAATGTAGCATTGGTAGACATTTTAGGGGATGTGGTGCCAAGATGACTAGGAGGGAGTAATCAAAGGTTACTATGATTTTACAGCTGAAGGGAAAAAAATACCCAAAGTTGGTAGTTGGTGTGTGTGTGTGTGTGTGTGTGTGTGTGTGTGTGTGTCTGTGTCTGTGTCTGTGTCTGTGTCTGTGTCTGTGTCTGTGTGTCTGTGTCTGTCTGTCTGTCTGAATTGGAGGAGGGAAGGTTGCAGGTGGAGTTAGAAAAAGTTTTTTTTTTTTTCCCATCTGTGCTTAGGAATGATCATCATCAAGTACCCATTTGACTTGAAGTGGAGATAAGGATAAACTTTGCAGAGTGGGTGGAGTAAGGGCAGTGGATTTCCTTACCTCAGACCATCATAGGCAGGGTTAGGACTAAGTCAGAAGGATTACTGGTTTCCAGAATGCACTTGGATCACCAGAATGCTCCACCCTCTCTTGCTGCTAAACTGTAATTAAAATTATCATACAGTATAATGATTTCTAATATATCTCAGAAAAAATAACCATCTTATATCTGACACATTGTTAATGTTTACTACCATAATTACTAATTTGAAATATAAGGCAGCAATTTTTATTAGTGTTCGGTTATATATAATTATGTCAAATATGAGATTGTAACTTAAATTGAACTGTATTAGCAATGATCATACAAAATGATTAGATTGTATCTTGGACACCAAGGCTATTTTATGTTGTTATAGATCTTTGTCTTCTGACCATCAATAATTATTTTAAAAAGATCCAACTGCTTTATGTATTGTTTGTTCCTCTTTCCAGATAAATCAGCAATTCTTAACCATTTTGTGCCATGGACTCCTTTAATAGACTTGAATGGTATGGATTCCTTATCAGAATAATCATTTAAATTACATAGAATAAAACACATAGGATTACAAAGGAAGCTGATTCTAGTGGAATACTATTATCAATATCCATCCATCCATCCATCCATCCATGCATCTATCCATCCCTCTATCCATCCCTCTATCTATCCCTCTATTTATCTATCTATCTATCTGTCTGTCTGTCTATCTAATCTATCTATCTTTAGTTTAAATATCTCAAGGTAAGAATAGTTTTTAGAATACCTGAATTAAGGGATGGTTAGATGGTGAATAGAGCACTGGCCTGGAGTCACGAGAACTTGAGTTCAAATCAGGCCTCAGACACTTAACACTTACCAGCTGTGTGACCTTGGGCAAGTCACTTAACCCCAATTGCCCTGCCTTCCCCATCCAAAAAGCAAAAAAATAAAAACAAAAACAAAACAAAAAAAGAATACCTGAGTTAAAATGTTTTAGAATATCAGAATGTGTAAAGGACAAATTGCCTTGAACTCATTTTTCCAGCCCCTATGTTTAGGCTGACCAAGGATTTCTCTGCATTTTGCCTCCCTTGTGCAGGGCTAAGCGACTGTGGGGGGCTTTGCTCATTCGATCCTATTAGCTTTGGGACCCTGGAAGCTTCTTTGGTAGAATCATAGAGATGAAAAGTAACCCAAAAGTTCATCTGGCGGCCACTTCAGGGGCAGGTGACTATTGAAACCTTTCAGGACAGATGTTGTCTATTCTCACTTGGAAGATCTCCAATAAGAGTCCACAGCCTTCCTGGCAACTTGTCCCAGTGCCTTATTACTATGATGAGCCAAAGGTTTTTCCTTATGTCCAACTAAAATATATCCTATCTATTTAAAAGCAATTTCCTCTTGTTCAGTCCTCTGCACATGGGGAGAAGAGAGTGATCAAGTATTATTAAAAAAAAATCTCTTCATAGACTTAAAGGTGGTAATAAAATTGCCCTTTGGCCCTCTCTGCTCTGACCAAAGAGCCCTATCTTCCTTAAGTCTTCCATATAGAACTTATTTTCCAGACTTTGATCAATTTTGTGGTTCTTTTGAAAACTCTCTCCTTTTTTTTGCCTTGTCTTGAAAAGTTTAGTGCCTAAAATTGAATCCCATGCTATAATAATAATAATAATAAATAATAATAATAATAACTAGCATTTAAATAGTGCTTTAAGGTTTACAAATTGCTTTACATATGTTATCTCATTTGAACCTTACAATAATTCTATGGGATAGATGCTATTCTTCTTCTTCACATTTTTACAAATTTGGAAACTGAGGCTGAGAGAAAATAAATGACTTACCCAGGGTCAACATAGCTAATAAGTGTCTAAGACAAGATTCAAACCCAGGTCTTCTTAAACCCAAGTCCAGTACTTTATCCATAGCACTACCTAGCTGATATAATAAAGGTCTGATTTTATTATATGCTAAATATAACAGAAAAACATAATTCCTGGCTCTTGTATGAAATTTTCTTTTTTTATTTTTAAAAATACTTTAGCCCCTTCTTAAATGCACAATCTACACTTTCCAATGTCTGTTTCTTAATTCCCCCAGCCATCTCTTATAATGAAGAATTTTAAAAAGAGGGAAAAAAGTTCAGCAAAGGTAACCAATGTAAGCATCTAATATAAACATAACCAATAAAAAAACCTAATGTTTGATGCCAATCCATACACAAAATATAGAGAAAACTTCACATACCCAGGACACTACATATCAATAAATAGAAATTTCTATATACTTAGTGCTCGTGAAAGCTCTTTTAAGTACATCTAGCACCAAGAGACCTAAGAGTAAGACTCTTGAGTGTCAGTGCAGGATTCCATGATTTAGGAGTTCTTTAACCTGATTCTAAAATTGATCCCCTAAGAAAAGTTAAATATCACCTATGTTTGAAGATTGCAAGATGACTACTGAGATAATTCTTATGTAAATACAGATGGTGCCCTTATGGAAATTACTTGAAAGTAAGTGGATGCCAATAGAAAGAATATAATACTTTGATGAGATGCTAAAATGGGGGGCATGTTGTACTCTTGGTTTCTTAGATAGTTTTTTTTTAGAGTCTCATCCATGGCTCCCTTGAACCTGATCAGAGATCTTGGATGAGCTTTGAAATGCATTGCCAAAGGGAATAAATACATACAACATGGCGAGCACTAATCCTCCAGATTGTCAAAATACTGAATGTTGCATGTCCCTATTATTTTGGTTTTTGATAAGCTTTCCTTTTGATCTTTAAAATTTTGACATGAATATCTCTAATATAAAATTCTTACCATTGATTAGTATTATGAATCTAAATTATTATGTCCCCTCAACTTTTTTCTACCCTGAATTGGTAAAGTGGAATTATATGCTAGCAGGCAAACACATGATAGTACTCCTGAAACAGAAGCGCCAAGGTATTATTTAATATGTAATTCAATTCAACAAATGTTAATATTAAGCTCATGCTACATAGCAGAGACTCTGCTAGGGACTGGGGATACAAAGACAAAAGTGTATTGGGTGGGGTGGCTAGGTGGCACAGTGAATAAAGCACCAGCCCTGGAGTCTGGAGGACCTGAGTTCAAATCCGACCTCAGACACCTAACACTTATTAGCCATGTGACCTTGGGCAAGTCACTTAACCCCAATAGCCCTGCTTCCCCCTCTGCAAAAAGCAAAAAACAACAAAACAAAACAAAAACAAAGACAAAAAGTGAAATACTATCTGCCTTCAGGGAACTTCCATCTATTCATGGCTATGTAAAAATTGTCTCTTTAGCCCTTCCCTCCCCTCTGTTTCCCTGCCCTTCCTTTACTCAAATAAGATTGACTTTTAAGAAAGATACCAGTAAAAAGATGGTAGAGGAATATGTTATCATGGCACCAGAGCATGGATGACATTTGAATATTAGCATTAAATTGCAGTTTTTTACCTCTCTGTTTGTTGGTACGCATTGTGTTGGGAAATGTTGCCCAACCTTTTAAAAAATGAGATTTGAATAATCTAGTAATCAGTGTAATATATTCTGTTATGGCAGTAATCAACTCATCCAGGCTTGGGCTAAGATCTGTTCTTTGAAAAAAAAAGTGGCTGATTAATGTTGTTTCAGGTATTTACAATAGAATGATGCACCTTGGCTAGTTGAACTTCTTGGATGCTTAGAAAAGAGAACACTTGAAAAACCTGAAGTAGATCTTTCTAAAAATATACAGATTTTACCATGTTATTTTTTCCCAACAAGCCCTATCTGCATGTTAGAATTATTTAATTTAGATTCAGTCATGAAGCTTTCAGAGTTTCTTCACCATTTGTTTGGTAAGTGAATAGTCATGGAGGTCAATGAGATAATTAAATTTCATTCAGGGTCAGAGGCGAAGAGGTCAAAAGAGGAGAGGAGGGAGAGAAGAACCAACATTTGGAGGGTACATTCCCAGTGATAAGAACATCACTCTGAGGCAAATCATTTGATTGACTCAACTGAGTCACTTTGGGTCTCAGTTTCTTCATCTGTAAAATGAGAATGGTGGACTAGACGATCCCTGAGCCAGCTCTAAATCTATGATCCAAGACCCATCTTGTGAGTTGTCAACAACTGGAAAATCAGTGCATTCTGTTCTAGCCTTTTGTACTTGGTTCATTTCTTAGGTGGGAGGATTCTGCTACTTGGAGAGATTCATTTCAGTACCAAGGAGAATAGCTGGCAGCTCCACAAAATGCTATGACCACACCTTTTTAGTTAAGCCTCATATTATTTAAGACATCCATTTCAAAATAACTCCTGTATCTATGGTTATGTGCTCTATTGAATTTGAGGGACTTTACTACTGTAAATCCCATTAATGCAGGTGCCCTTGCACAAAGCCTTTTGTGTTGACTTGGGTCAACTTAATCTGTGGGCTTGTGGATCCCCCCTCCCACTTTTGGTCTTTCAACAACTCCATTTCTTTTTTCCTCTACTTTTTTCTTTTTAAAGATTATACAGAATGTTTCATTTGAATCCTTCTGGGGATGAGTTGGCATTTGAGTACAACTATTTCTTCCCTGGTTTTCTCAACTCTTAGTTCAGTTCAATCAATTAAAATGCATTGAGTGCTTTTTCTGTGAATGGCATCATGAGATGTTGGAGCTTCAGAAATTAATAAGAATTTATCATTTCTGGTAGGTGAATGAAGGGGTAATAAGGTACACAAAATAGAATACAAAATAAACATGAATATTCTTAAGAAGATTAGAATTCAAAAGATGGAGGGCTCACTTCATGAGATCACAGGGTCAAAAATTTTGAATTGGAAGGCATCTTAATGGTTGTTGAGGCCAACCCTATCATTTTTTGGTTGAGAAACAGAAATAGGGCCAGAGAGATTCAACAACTTGCCCAAGGTCACACAGCCAATAAATGTTTGAAACATGTTTTAAACCCAGATCTTCTTGACTCCAGATTCAGTACTCTATCCATTATTTGAGGGAGCAGCCTTTAAGCTGGGCCTTTAGGATGAGCATGACCTCAGTATCATCCTCTGATAGTGAAGGCATATGTGTCTTGGACTTAATATCATATTCTGCAGAAGTAGTTATTAAATACACAAATAAATTAATGTATTATTCAAAACAAACTTGGATTTATAAACCATAGTTTAGAGACAATTATTCACTTTTTGAAAGGACTTTCTGCACTGTGACTTTAAATGGCAAAATTTCCCTTGGGCAAGCAAATTTGGAATTGGTTTTCAAAAATCTGATTACCACCAATATTTTTAGGTGCCCTTCTAATGTGTCAGATGTGCTTGACCCATACAGGTGAAATGGTGTCAGAAATTCGACAATATTAAATCTTTTCTTTTTTAAAGGTTCCAGCATATTAGCACTAACTGACTTATGGTTGGGTCTTTATTAGCTAGCCAGAGATATGAAAATATGCTTGGTTCTATTACTTTGGTGAAAGTCTCCATGTCACATCCGAATTAAACCATATACTTTCCTCCACTCATAAGCAGAAAATATTTCCCTTGCCTCAATTGGGCACAGTGGCACTTTGGGCCTAAAGTCAAGAAGATCTTGAGTTCAAATCTAGTCTCAGACACTTACTAGCTAGATGACCCTGGGCAAATCACTTAACCTCTGTCTGCCTCCATTTTCTCATCTGTAAAATGGGGATAATAACAGCTTCTATCTTGTAGGGTTGTTTTTGAGGATAAGAAAAGAAAAAGTTTGTAAAAAGTACTTGGAACAATGCCTATCACATAGCAGGCACTATATAAATTCTTATTCCCTTCCTACTTCTTTGGGCACTTTGAATTTCGAATTTGTCTTTTTTCAAGGACAAGAAGATTGACCACCTCCCTCCCCTCCAATGCAGCAGCGTCTTATGCTGCTTATCTTCTATGTTCGCAGGAGCTCACTAGACTTCATTAGTCAAACCACACTCCCCTGGAAGCTGGTGGCAGTTGTGCAAATACAGACACAAAATTATGCTCACGTTAAGTCTCTTCACTATTTTTTTTAATTTGACAAAAGTCTTCGCATGATGATAGCTGAAAATTCACTCTGTGATACATTTCAATTTGCCATAGAAGTAATGAAAATCCATATTTTTGTATAGTTTTCGTGGTTTATAACTTTGTAAAGTGGGTAATCCTAAAGTATTGTTACTCTCATTTTACAGATGAGAAAGCCAGAGCACATACTAGGTTTGTCATAACTATCTGTGGAATCTTGAATACATCCCATCACTTCTGTAGCCCTAGGTTTCTTCACTGGTAAAATGAGGAGGTTGAACTAGCTAATCTCAAAAGTCCCTTCTAACTCTGAATTTGTGATTTTATGGCTTCCCCTCAGTTACATGCCTAGTAAGTGGTGGAACAAAGACTCTTAAAAAATAATTAATTAATTTTTAGTTAACAGGTACTTTTCTGACCATGAATCTAACACTCTTGTCAATATGTTTAAATACCTCACATTTAGATACCCTTCTAAGTTTCCCCCCCAAAACCCCTCTTACCCTCCTTCACCAGCACCAGCACCATCACAGCAATAACTACTACTACTGTTGCTATTGCTGCTGCTGCTGCTACTACTACCACCTACTACTACTACTACTACTTCTGGCTACTATTACCTACTACCACTGCTACCATTATTACCAATTCTACTACTTCTATTACTCCTCCTCTTCTTCCTCCAACTACTCCTACTCCTACCGCTGCTGCTGCTGCTACTAATCTGCTTTTCTCTCTGGGGGGGAGTTCAATAGGGGAAGCCAACTTTCTTTTTTATTCTCTAGTTGGAATCATTTTTCCTGGGGAAAGGTGTAAGTAGCTGCTTTCAAAGTGTGTTTGTGTGTATGTTTTTATGTATAGAGATATTGTACACCCAGAAAAGCAGTGGTAATAGTATGTACTATTACTAAAATTTTAGAAAGAATTATTGGGTGTCACATGCTTTTCAGAAGTTAACCCCCCAGACAGAAGAAGTTCCAAATCACTCAAGATTCACTATCTGAAAGCAAAACAGCTTTACTGAACATGCAGTAAGACACTTGATCGCAGTTTTCAGGAAAGGAAAAAGGTTTGAAAAATTAGTCTCCTCTAGTTTTATGAACTGAAGAAGATCCATTTAGATTGATACACTAAAGTTGCTCTTTAGTCATTTTTCAGCTGTGTTCGACTCTTTGTGACCCCTTTGGGGGTTTTCTCAGCCAACGGTTTGCTATTTCCTTCTTCAGCTCATTTTTACAGATGAAAAAACTGAGGCAAACAAGGTTAAGTGATTTCCTCAGGGTCATATAGCTAATGTGTCTGAGGTTGGATTTGAACTTAGGGAGATAAGTGCTCCTCATTCTAAGCCTGGCACTCTATATCTACTGTGTCACCTAGCCGCCCTATTGATAAACAGAATGTGCCAACTGTGTAGTTAGATGTGTGTAAAACATTTCCACTCATGTGAAATGTGTGGGCAGGGGCTTTGTGATCTATACAAGCTAGAGGAAAGGTAATAATAATAAAAAAAAGACATCTTGAGCAGGTTGGATGGAGTGAGTGAGGCCACCTCTTCCTCTCCAGGTCCATTAGAAATGAGCACACAACCCAGCTGGAATGCAGAACAGTGTTGAAAGGCATTTTGCCAAAATATTTTTAGACAGAATGGTAGAGATTAAAGCACTTCAGGCCCTGATTGGATTACCATACCACCAGAAGCACTTTAATCTTGGCTGCTGCTGCTGGGGGTGAGGGGGAGGGCGTAGTGGGGTAAGCCGGTGATTGAGCCATGTGTGGAGAGCCCTTGCAGAAGGAGCAGACAGACGACTACACTTAGCTGCTTAATCTTCCAGCCTTGTGGTTGGCATAGAGAAATATTTAACCGCTGCAACAGAGATAAAGTAATAGATTCCTAAGTATTGGTCTGTTGATAACTTCTCCTTAATTTGAATTCTGTTGTATAAAACCTTTGTCAAAACAGGCTTTTAGCAAACCCAGCTCACTGGAAGCAGATTGTGCATCAGTGACTGGGTGTAATTCAGTGGATAAACAGGGGGTTATAAAAAGGATAAACTTTGATCATACATAGACAGGCAAAGCAAAAAGGGAAGAAAGGAAATATATAAAGCTAGAAAGAATCCTTTAATAACCAGAAAGAGCAATTACAAAGACATTGGAACCAGAAAAAGCATGGAGGAAACAAAAGAATCACAGAAAGAATGGAATCCACATAAATGGTGATTATCCAATTATATCATCTTCCACAGTTTACTGTCAGACTGATTTTTATTTTAAAGGCCTTATTCCTGGTGGAATTTAACTTATAAGCCTCATAGAACAAAGCTAATCATGATACTTCATGATTAATCAAGTCCGGCATAAATGTGAAAATTCACAGGATTCTCCTCCAATTTGGGAGTAAAACAATCTGAAGATAATCTTTAACCACTCGGTCCCAAGAGAAGAGTCAGAAGAGTTTTCAAGTGGAATTTCAAGGTGGAGGGACAGGAAAGTAGGTTGATGGGCAAGGACTAGGCATATATAGGAAAGGAGCAGTGGAAGGTTTGAAAGTGAACTTTAAGGGGCAGCGAGGTGGTGCAGTGAATAGAGCAGAGACCCTGGAGTCAGGAGGACCTGAGTTCAAGTATGACCTCAGACATTTGACACTTACTAGTTGTGTGGCTTTGGGCAAGTCACTTAACTCCAATTGCCTTGCCTCCAAAAAAAAAAAAGGAAAGTGAATTTTAAACTGAGGAGGAAGGGACCCAGGGCAGTGGCTCAAGAATGTGTGAGATGTGGTGAGAGATATGATAGACAGGCAGACACACACACACACACACACACACACACACACACACACACATACGCACACACACAGATTGAAGAAGTAAGGAAGTAGGAGACTAGGGATTTTTGAACCCAGCTTCCCCAACACCCAAACCTAGCACTCTCTTCTACTAGATACTGTTCAGAAAGGAGGAATATAAGCAATTGGCAAAGACTTGAGGACTCAGTTATTTTGGGTAGGAATATTGGCGACTTTCAATGAGTAAATGGCCTGCGCATATTAAAATGTGTGCTCACAAATAAATGGAAAAAGTTATTGGGAGAATGCCAAGGTGGAATTTCATAGCTATTATTATTGTGGCCTCTAGCTAAGCTAGCTAACAGATAAAGATAGTCTATAGACCCAAACTGGTGGGGAATGACATTTTAAAGATTTTTGTCAGGTAGGCAATTTAAAAATAAACTTGATTTCAATATGTACTATTATTCGCTAGAATTTGACTGATATGTTCATGCAACAAAAAATACCCAATTTTGGATAGTTTAAGAAATATAGATTGTCACTAGAGAAGAGCCATCTATAGAAATCTGCATATGTTAATGTGACAGCAGCCCCTAACTAAGCTATTGAAAACATTCCACTGTTCTGCCCTCCAGAATTAACATCCTAACCTATGTCAGTGACTCACCATTATCCTAATATCTGTTTTTGGATTCTGTCCAGTCCCATTAGCTATCCCCATGTTGATTGCTCTGTTACTCGTGAATGTTAATTGCTTCCAAACCTCACGGGAAGTTCAAATGCTTGGGGTGGGGATGTGGGGGAGATACTGACTGGTAAAGCTGTTGGTTTTATTAACATGCAGGTAAACAAGAAATCTGTTTAGAAATTTGACTAAAGTGTTTGTGACCAGCCAGAGAGAGGAGAGAAATGGCTGATCTTGCGTCTTTCTTTGAGTATCTGTCACATGTTAGTAATGAGAAAGTAGGAATAAAGATGTTGAAATATTCACTATGGCCTGACCTAACTCCCTATTCCTGAAGAAGGAGGAGTTCAAGGCTGTTATTTTACTTGGGTATTTTTGTGTGCTTGACATAAAATCGTGACTTGGCTACCTGTAAGATGACTTCCTGTGTACAAAGGACTGTTAATAAAAATGACATCAAAATACGGGTACCCGTTGACAGATCATTGATAAGCTAATTATTCCTGAAATATTAGAACTGGAAGAGTTCTGATGATGTCATCCAGTTCATTCTACTCATTTTGACCAGTGAGGAAATTGAGACCTAGGGAGGTCATGATTTGTCTGAGGTCACACAGGAAATTAATATGGTACTTGGTACTGGAGCCCAGATCTCCTCAGTCCTAGGCCAATGCCACTGTAACAAAGCAAGGAATGATAGGATCATAGATTTAGGGCTAAAAGAGACATCTGAGGCCGTCAAATCAAATGGTCATATTTTGCAAACGAACAAACCGAGGCCCAGTTAAATGATTTGCCACGGGCCACATAATTGAGTGTCTGAGACAGGATTGAAACTAAAATCTTCTAGCCTTCAAGCCCAACATTGTTAATATTCCACCAACTCCAAACAAGATCGTATTGTATTTACTGGGAAAAAAAAAAAGATTGCAAACGGTTTTTTTTTTTTGGAGGGAAGGATCATAAATATGCATCCTGTCTCATGTAGATGCTTTTTTGTAATAATAACAATATTACTTGTTTATGCTTTAAGTTTCATAAACTTGGTGGTATAGGAGATAGATCCCTGGGCTTGGTATCAGGAAGATCTGAGTTCAAATCCTGCCTCACATACTTACTAGCTGCATGATCCTGGGCAAATCTGTTAACCTCTATTTGTTTCATTTCCTTATCTGTAAAATGGGAATAATAGTAGTATTTATGATCATCTATCTGTCTGTCTATCTTTCTATCTACCTATAGTTTCTTTATCTATAAAATGAGAATAATAATAGTATTTATTATCTATCATCTATCTATCCATCTATCTATCTGTCTGTCTATCTGTCTATCTATCTATCCATCTATCTATCTGTCTGTCTGTCTGTCTATCTATCTATCCATCTATCTATCTGTCTGTCTGTCTGTCTATCTATCTGTCTATCTGTCTGTCTGTCTGTCTGTCTGTCTATCTATCCATCTATCCATCTATCTATCTGTCTGTCTGTCTGTCTATCTGTCTATCTATCTATCTGTCTATCTGTCTGTCCGTCCGTCTGTCTGTCTGTCTGTCTATCTGTCTATCTATCTATCTATCTATCTATCTATGTCTGTCTGTCTGTCTGTCTATCTATCTATCTGTCTGTCTGTCTATCTATCTATCTGTCTGTCTGTCTGTCTATCTATCTATCCATCTATCTGTCTGTCTGTCTGTCTGTCTATCTATCTGTCTGTCTGTCTGTCTATCTATCTATCCATCTATCTGTCTGTCTATCTATCTATCTATCTGTCTGTCTGTCTATCT
>CM053583.1:78427096-78482338 GCA_028627135.1 Pseudochirops cupreus | reverse complement strand
AGGAAGAAAGAAAAGAAGGAAGGAAAGAAGGAAGGAAGGAAGGAAGAAAGGAAGGAAGGAAGAAAAGAAAGAAGGAAGAAAGAAAAGAAGGAAGGAAAGAAGGAAGGAAGGAAGAAAGGAAGGAAGGAAGAAAAGAAAGAAGGAAGGAAGGGAGAGAGGGGATGGAGAGGGGGAGGGAGAAGAAGAGGGAGAAAGAGGAGGAAAAGGAGAGAGAGGGAGGGAGAGGGAGAGGAAGGAAGGAAGGAAGGAAAAAAGGAAGGAAACAAACAAACATTTATTAAGCACTTACTATGTCCCAGGCAGGACGCAAAGCCCTTTATAAATATTATCTCATTTGACAAGGGTAAGAGGATTTTAAATTGCATTTTTATTGTAATATTTGCCCAGATCCCTATTCATGTACAACTCTGTTTTCACTACACCTATTTCACTTTCGACACCTTTGGTTTTTCCCTCCAGTAACACAGACCACAGCCCTTCAGTGCCTATGTCAAAGTCCATTTCCTGGTGGCCAGTTTTGTCCTGGTGATTCTCTTCTCACTCAATGATGTTGGATTTTGAGCAATGAGCTCCAAGTCCATTCCCAGGACTGTACTCAAAGCCTGTGCATCTTGGGAAGGCCCTCCCTATGTCTGGCCTCTATAGATGTCACAATTTCTTATCATTAGACATATATAGTAAGAGGACTTTATTGGGTTAAATAAATGACTTAAACACTTTTGAAGCTTTAAGTGATTAGTTTTTGAGGAAAAAAAGAACAAAGATCCCAGAGGAGTATCTTTTTTTTGTTTTGTTCACTTCCAATTTGTTTCTAAGCATTAAAAACTGTGTTTTCATTTTTTTTTAGTATGTTAGTATATTTAGTTGATTAATTTGAATTTATTTAGGAGACAGCTGCTGGTACAAACCCTCAAGTTCTCAAAGCTTCAAAAAAAATTCCCCAGATGCTGTATCTAAAGTCTTCTTTTTCTAGAAGAGATTTTTAAATAATAGAATTCCCTTGAAAATGAATTTCTAGGAGGCCTTTTATGCCTGGAAGTAGTCTAATAGTTGGAGTAGTCTATCTACAAATGTTTGTTAATTGAAGATTCTGTGCCAAGCATTGCATTAGGTGCCAGGGATACAAAAACAAAAAATGAAACAATCCTTGATCGCAGAGAACTTACATTCTTTTAGGGTAGACAACATGTTCATATGTAAATATAAACAGAAAAATATGCTGAGAAAAATACAATATAGTTAAATGCAACATAGTTAGGGAGAGAGGACCCTAGCATTTGGGATGCTCAAGAAAGGCTTAGTGCAGCGGTTCTTAACCTGTGGGTTATGTTCAGTTTGTAACAATGAAAATACATCCTGCATATCAGATATTTACATTACAATTCATAACAGTAGCAAAATTACAGTTATGAAGTAGCAATGAAAATAATTTTATGGTTGGGGGTCACCACAACATGAGGAACTTTTAGGAAGGTTGAGAACCACTGGCTTAGTGTAAGTGGTGCTTGAGGCAACATGTCTTAGAGTAGAAAAGAGCATGGATTTGGAAAAAATGTGTTTGGGTGATTACATTCGTTAATTACTACCTCTGTTACTTCAGAAAGGTTACTTAGCCTCCCTGGGCCTCAGTTTCCTAATCTGTAAATGAGTGTATTGAATCAGATGATCTTTGAGGCCCCTTCCAAATAAAAAAAATTCTATTACTTCTAAAAGTAAAGGTAATATGGGCACATGAGAATTCTGCAGAATTAAGAATCATGATATTTTGTGACTGCTCTTATTTTAAGTAATTGACAACTGTTGGGGCCATTTAGTGAAAAGACAATACATTCTCTAAACATCTGTGGGCTCAGAAAGCCTCACCATGTTATAGCACTGGGAAAAACTGAAGTTTATATTATTGATGTTCATCCATCCCAAAAGTATTTCATTCTCTTTGGTTTATTCTATTTCAAAAGGGCAAGGAAATTTGATAAGATTTTTATCCAAAATGCTTAAAATAAAAAATGCAAGCGGGTAAAACATTAAAGCAAACTTCAGCTATTTGGAGAACTTCTATTGAGAATGTCTTATTTTTTAAAGGTTCCAGACAACCAAGGTTTTGCTTCTTTTGCTGTGGGATTACTTAAGTTATTTTAAATTTTGAATGATACTTTATGGAAATCATCTTTCAAGTACAACAGTGATAAAAGGAGAAAAATAGAAAATGTTAAAATGATATCCTTGTTCTTTGTAGCAAAAGAAGACTGGCTGATGGCCCATCCTTTAGAGCAGTGGTTCTCAACCTTCCTAATGCTGTAACCCTTTCATACAGTTCCTCATGGTGTGGTGACTCCCAACCATAAAATTATTTTCGTTGCTACTTCATAACTGTAATTTTGCTACTGTTATGAATCGTAATGTAAATATCTGATATGCAGGATGTATTTTCATTGTTACAAATTGAACATAACCCACAGGTTGAGAACCGCTGCTTTAGAGCAACACTTGATTAAGTACACTTCTAGTTGTTCAGTTATTTCAGTCCTGTCTGACTCTTCAAGACCCCATTGGGGTTTTCTTGGCAAAGATACTGGAGTTGTTTGCCATTTCCTCCGCCAGCTCATTTTACAGATGAGGAACTGAGACAAACAGGGTTAAGTGACTTGCTCAGGGCCACACAGCTAATAAATGTCTGAGGCCAGATTTAAACTCAGGAAGATGAGTCTTCCTGAATGCAGGTCCACTCCTCTATCCTTTGTTACCCCTAGATGCCCCCAACAATTCTAGTACAACATGAATGAACAAAATTGGAGCAGTTTCTAGGAAGTTATTGTGACATCATTATTGGCTGAATGAATTCAATTTAATTTTACAAGCATTTATTAAATTTTTACTCTATTTAGAGTAACTGTGTTGGGCAAGGATTACAAAGACAGTTGAAAAACGGTCCCCTCCTTGAGTAGCTGTCCTTCTATTAGATGAAAAAAGAACATCCGGATTTGATTCATATGGATGGCTTATAATATAGACCTCCATGGGAAAAAATCAGTTAGAACTAATAAGTGTGTATGATGACATATAGATTTAGAAACAAGAGGGACAAAAAAAGTCATGGCAATATGATCAGAAAAAGAGTGTAAGGCATGATTAGCTCTGTTAAGGAAATAAGAAATGGGTTGGGAGTTGCTGATGCACATTTTTCTGGTCCATGAAGGTTTATAAGGCAAATCTTTCACAGTAACCCATGAGGAAGGGGTTCACAAGTCTCATCATCCCCTTTTTGCAGAGGAGGAATGTGAAGATCAAAGATGTACATGGTTTGAAAATCAGTGTCCGAGCTAGGACAATTCATGTGATCCCAAACTGGTTCTCTCAGAAATGGTGGTCTACTGTGGCAATTTTGTGCTGCCAGTACCTGTATAGACCTTAACTCTGTCCTACACTGCAGGAAGTGTCAGAAAACAGTGTTCAGGGAATAAGGTAGGCATCCTGTACCTGCTTTTCCAGCCTTCTGGAATGTCCCCTGGACAAACAGTCCCTTCTAGCCCTCCCTAGTTTCCTCTATCTCTCCCTAGTGAGGCTCCCCCCAAAAGAACACTGTCATTTATCATCTCCTGTGGGACAGTTGTACTTGTAGCCCTAGGGTTTTTCAGAGGGAGATTTCTGAGTTCAGATGCTTCATTTTATAGGATATAGAAAATGAGCCTCACAAAAGCAAAGTAATCCACCTCAAGTTGGTCCCTTGTTTTATTCTTTCTCTCCATCTGTTCTTTTTCAAGGATCACTTTGTCCTTTGTGACCTGGGACTCTGTGAAGCTATTTACGATATCCACATTGCAGCAGGCCCCAAGGGACCTCAGAACCCAGTGACAGTTTTTGCTTCTCCGTGCAAGTCACTTACCCTTCCTGTATCTCAACTTCCTGTCTGTAAAATGGAGATTTGAACAAAATACTCTGCTATCCATCATGCCGCATTTGGGGACTATCAATCCTATTAACAAATAATGCATGAAATCTCGTCAGGATCCAATTCTGAGAAGCCCACTCTGCCTCTTTTTACCTTTGTCTTTTGATATTGAGATTGTGATGTGGAAATGCCTAGCTGCATCTCTTCCTTACCTCATCTTACCTCCATTTTTAAAAAGAGAAATTTTTAAAAAATATGGGAAAATGCACCCAAGTAACACTTTCCAGGAAGAGGCAAGTGAAGGGTTAAACAGAAAGCTGGACTAGTTTGGTATGGGGAGGGTGGAGTGTGACAGCTCTCCCATATTCCTTCAGGGCCATTGCTATGAAAGGCAGCCTGGCACTGAGTGTCTGCAGAGTAGCCAAGCTGTGACCTGAGCTGCTCTGCGAGGTTTTGTGGTGTTTTTTTTTTTCCTTTTTGCTGTACGAGGACAGCTTTCAAAGAGGCCATGCCCCAGGAATGCAAATTTTTTGATGTAAGTCAATAGGAAAATAAGTTTTAATATTGTATATGGAATTTGAATTTATAGCTAACTTTTTAGGAATCTAATTATTCTGTATATCGAGGGACACCTTTCCCTGCTGCCTGTCTGTCTCCTGTGGATATGGTGAAGATCATCAGCAAGAACAGATAATTCTAGGAAATAAATTATATTTGATTTTTTTTTAATGCTGCAGCAACAGCAGCAGATTTACCTTCTAATTTTATTTATCTTAGCCGAAAATTAAAATGAGTCTATATGCCCTGAGCACAGATCAACAAAGGGTGGAAAGACATGGTCCAGATATTCCCTGAAAGCCAAGGAAAAGCAAGACACACGTGAATAATGGAAAACAGGATGTAGGTGAGGGTGATGGAGGCTACACTATGTCTGCTTAGCAACTCAC
The DNA here is from genome assembly GCA_028627135.1 of Pseudochirops cupreus. NCBI lineage: Eukaryota > Metazoa > Chordata > Mammalia > Diprotodontia > Pseudocheiridae > Pseudochirops > Pseudochirops cupreus. The sequence goes on along the minus strand of CM053583.1, from coordinate 78,477,502 downwards.
TAACTCCCTAGCTAGAGTCTCTTCCTGTTGCAACAGGAGTCCTTCTCCAGGAGACAGCTTTTATTCCTTCCTTTCTTCTTTTTCTTCTTATCTGCCTCTCCTCAAAACTCCTGGAAGTGCCTCTTGCTGGTCTGGTATTTTATTCTTTGTTTTGTTGTTTTAATTAAACTTGTACTTCCTTACCCACAATTCCCAAGAGGTTCAGCATTCAACTCACAACTAAAAGAGAACTATCTGTTCCCCTGCTGTCGAAAAAATAAAAGGGGAGGGTGGTCACCTTTTAATGGAATCAATTCATTGATGAAACTCAATTGTCATAGCTAAATGTGATGCCAGGAAGTAAAAAGAACTCTTTTTATTTCTCTCTGGGGGCTCTTCTGTAAGAGTCCAGGGATAAAAACTAAATTTTTAAAACTCTGGTTTGGAGATGAGCATCCTTGTCCTAGGGACTAGAAAATTGGAATGGCTAAGCATTCTGTGTCAGATTTTTCTTAATGGCGAATACTTTTATGAGAGAAAGAGAGAGAGAGAGAGAGAGAGAGAGAGAGAGAGAGAGAGAGAGAGAGAGAGAGAGAGAGAGAGAGAGAGAAACTTTACAGCTGTTTCTCTCCTCTGTATGTTCATAGTGGTTATTTATATCTGGGAGGTTTCCATTGGGATTTAGTTCAGGATATAGACTTGGCAACCTGGCTTCCACACTCTGTTGTGACATTTGACAGGCTGAAGGCAAAGCAGGATGGATTTCTAATATATAGATGGATGGATTTGGGGAAGAATGTGTTTTGGATTGCACTGTATTATGAAATGGATTTATCGATCTACCTCCAAATGCAGCTGTTTTCCTGTCAATATGAGACCTATATCAAGGGTGTTTGATAAATGTGTGCATCTGACCCTTTTCTTTATTTGTTTTATAAACTCTACTTGGGAGTAACAATCAGATCCTCCAGGTGGTGCGTTTCTAATGGCTTACTGCACTTGTCATGTGGTTTGGAATGCTTGACCTTAGGGCTGCTGCTTTGTAATCCTACACATGCTGTATCTATCAAGAAGTATACTGCTGTGCCTGATTTTCTCAATAGAATCACACGTTTTCCTGCTCCTTTGCATTTCAATATCAGTTTCATCCATTAACCTTGAAACACTGTACCCATATGCACCAGTTATTGCAAAAACCCCATGAAGTAGGTAGTATCTCCATTTTCCAGATGAAGAAATTAAGAGACAGAAAGGTTAAATGAGCAGCCCTGGGCCACACAGTAAATCTGCAACAGACCTGGCATTAGCATTCAGAGTTCCTGCTTGTATGTTATGGGTATAACACTTTATTTCTCCAAAACAGCAATTTCAAAAGAATAGGATATACAGATGTGACACCCAACTGTTTAAAGTGAGTGAGTTAGGCAGAAAAGGATAGTCAGAGATCTCTTAAGATCAGAGATTTTTATCTGGGAAGGAAGCATGAAGCCAGGGTTTTGTTTTGTTTTTTCGCCCAGTGACTTGTCCAAGGTCATATAGGTGGTAAACCATATCTCAATATTGTTTATCAAGGCAATATCTCAAGACCCTCTAATTCCAGTTCCATGGCTTCAGCCACTCATTATATCATTTTTCTTTTTGCTTTTTTTGGAGGGGGAAGGCAGGGCAATTGGGGTTAAGTGACTTGCCCAGGATCATACAGCTAGTTTTGTATTAAGTGTCTGAGGCCGCATTTGAACTCAGGTCCTCCTGATTCCGTGGCCGATGCTGTATTCACTGAGCCACCTAGCTGCCACTCATTATATCATTCTGCTCTATGATAATGGGTAGAAAATAAATTCATTGACCACTTGAACAGTTAATTCAGCCAATTCATCCTTGCCATATGAAAAAGTCATAGCGAGAGGCCACAGTGAACAAATGAGCTTATTGCTTACCCTTGGAGTGTTTTTGAAGAAGAGAGCTTTTCTTTATAGAGAGGAAAAATTACTTGATTAATTTATTGAGACAATGAGAAGATTAAGATAAGAACAATAATATCTATAAATCATCACATTTGAGCATTCAGTCATTTTTCTGAATGTACATTGAGAGTCACTTAGGTATAGTGAAGGGAGAGAGCCTTAGAAATAAGAGAATCTTGTTTCAGGCATGTCCTAACTGTATGATCTAGGGAAAGTCATCTTCTTCTCAATACTGCCAGTCAATTTTCTAATATTGCAAGCTCAATGGGTTTGTGGATCAATAAGTTCATTTCATATTACAGTGATCATTAAAATTATTTCATAATTCAGGGCAAAACAAAACACATTCTTCCCCAAATCTGCTCATCTAATCGGTTGCTCATCTGCTTTAGGGAAAGGGATTTCTTCATTGGCCATTTTCTACATAAATGAAATCATAGACCCCACAAATGTATATACTATTTTAAAAGTATTTTGGTATTGTATTGGTCCACATCAAGAAATTATTCAGTGATGAAGTCTATAGTACTAAAGAAAAATCTAATAAGAATAAATAAGAATGTATAGGTTTAAAAGTAAATATTTGAGAGAGTATAATTTGTGGAGAGTTATCAGCAAAAAACCATAGACTAATAATAAAACAGTAAAGTAGCAACAATTTAAATACAGTTGATTTTAAAGGATATCCCAATTAGGGATATATAAGTAACACTTGAAGGAAAGAATAGATATTTTTCTCCCCCACACCTCCCTCCGCCCATTCAATCTTGTGGTCTTGGTTGTCCAGCAGCTGTTTTCTGGCCATCAAAGTTGACCGCAGCTCTGTCCAAAATCTGTACCAAGGGACTGGCTTGCATCAGTCAGCAGGTTGTCAAGATGTGTGTGGCCCTCATAATAATAAATTGTTAGATTAGAATTAGAATTTGCCAATATGCCTTATGTTAACCTTTACATAGTGAAGAATAAGCTTTGCATAATTTGAAATCCAACCCAGTTGCATACTTTTCATGCAACAGCTGAGTGAAGGAGATGATAGAAACCTCGGAGATGGTGGCTCCAGAGACTGCCACTGGTTATGAACTCAGTGTACTGTGTGCAAAATGTCACATTCCAAGAGGCCCCGGAATTATCAGTCTCAGTGTCACATCTCACTACAGTCTCTCGTCACATGGTGTAAGTCCTGTTTATCTGACCAGACTTAAAAGAAGATCCGATGCTTTATTTATGAGCCCTGTGTTACTCAGTCCCGTGATGGAAGTAACCTTGGGGGTACAGAGCATCTGATCACTTCAGCTCCCATTAACTACCTGTTTCTAAATGGGGAAAAGCATTTACCAGCACATTATGTTATTCATGAAGACACAAAAGCTGCCTGTTATACAGTCATTGGGGCTGCTTTCCATGTAATGTGATCCAGCTGTTGAACTCTGCAGATTGTTTCTAATGTTAGTCCTTTTCTTTCTTTCTTTTTTTCTTTCTTTCTTTCTTTCTTTCTTTCTTTCTTTCTTTCTTTCTTTCTTTCTTTCTTCTTTCTGTCTTTCTTTCCTTCCTTCCTTCCTTTCTGTTTTTCTCTCTTTCTTTTCTTCCTTCCTTTCTCTTCTTTCCTTCTTTCTCTTTCCATTCTTTTTCTTTTCCTCTTTTCCTCCATCTTTCTCTCTTCTTTTTCTTCCCTTCTTCCTTTTCTTTCTTCCTCTTTTCCTCTATTTCTTCCTCCCTCCTTTTCTTTCTTTCTTTTCTCTCTTCCTTTCTTCTTTTTTCTTTCTCTTTTCCTCTCTTCCTCCCTAACTCTCTTCTTGTCTGTTCTTTTTTTCTTCCTTTCTTCCTCCCTTCTTCCCTTCCTTCCTTCCTTTCTTTATTGTCAAAAAAGAATCTTGTCCCTATCCAAGTGAGAGTTCTGTGTGTAATTGTATATCAAGAGACAAGATGTCCACATCTCCATGGAAAGTTACAGAAGTGGTGCTCGCTGGCAGAGATGTGATCTTACATTACAGGGGCATTAAGCATGTCAGCTGCCTGTGCCTTAATGGATGGAACCTCTCACAAGACCTTTTGTCTGGATGCCCTTTGGTGTTCAAGACATGACACAGGAAAGGCCATGTTTTACTCAACCCTTGGATAGTAACACAGGCATCCAGAGGAATCCAATATAGCAAGATTCCAGAGTATCAAGGGCTGTCTTTTTCCAGGGCTCTGTTTGTCATCCATTTTGTCATTTCCCCTTCTCCCTTGTATCACATTTACCTAGACAAGTTGATTATGGAAGAGAAAGTGAGCCTGTGAAAGCAAGCTTTTGGCGGGAGGGAACTGCCCTGGCCTAGTAAATGAAAGAGAACATTTTTGAATTCAAATTTAATCCTAGAGGAGATTTTGTTGTGTAATGAAACAAACAAACCACAAAAGCTGATCTTGGAATAAGATAAGTTGAGTTCAGGTACTGGGTCTCTCATTTTAGCAGCAGAATCATGACTTTGAATCTTTGGGGTGCCATCTTGTCATCCTCAAATTTTGTACACTAAGATGGTATCTCTTTCCTACTTGTCTTCCAGGATTGTTGGGAAATTCAAGTTATGATTGTGCCCTAAAGTCCTCTCTAAATATAAGATATTGTTCTCTGAGAAAGGCCCTGAGGAGGCTTATTTGGGTTTCATTTAGTTTCCTTTTTGGTTGTGAAACTTCATAAATGATTTTTAAAAAATCTCCATTGTTATCTAATAATAACTGACATCAGGACTTTAAAGTTCACAAATTACATCACATCACATCACATGCATTCCACTCATTTGCACCTCACAACAACTGTCTGAAGTAAATACTAGGGGACCGTTGTCCCCATTTTATAAATGAGGAAACAGAAACTCGGAGTGACCAGCTCAGGTACAAGGGGTGAATTTGAACTCAAGTCTTTCTGTCCCCAACAAACATACTACCATCCTCTTCCTGTTGCTGACATTCAGCAGACCCAATACAGTTAATGCTTCTAGAAAAAGTGGAGTAAGTTTTATTTATAAGAATGGAGGCTGATCCTCGCCAAATTAGTTTTTGTTAGAGATGCATGAATTAGAAATGAAAGAAAATATTAAAAAGTGACTAAATGTAAAAGTCAGAGTCTCTCACACTTCCTGCCCCAGTACCCTTGCCTTGGAGTGCAATGCTAAGGGATAAGGGCATAAGTCAGAAGCTGTGAGCTAGACTTGTCTGTTTGCTAGTCTTCCCCATCTCTCCGTCACATCATTGGCTTTTGACAGGGTATCTTGAATGAGTTATATTGCCAGCAACTCAAAGTAACCACAGTGACAAATGGACTGTTCACATTTCTCCTGAAACCCTCCCCTCTGGGTGATGCCACTGTTCCACTCATTCCTCATCCTTTGCATCTCAAATCTAACTTGCTACTCACTCAACTTTCACAATATTTCTCACATCTGGCCCTTCTTTTCTCCTCCTTTCCATCAGGACCATAGGATCTTAGAGCTGGAACACATCTGAAGGGTCATTTAGGCCACCCTCTCACCCAGTACAGAAATCTGCTTTCCAGCATTTCTGATCAATAGGCGGTCTTCCAGCCTTGGCTAGAATATAGTCAGCATTAGAGAGATCACTACTCGTGAGACACTTTTCATTGTTGGACGGTTATGATTATTCGTATTGTTCTTTCTTCTTACTGAGCAAAATTTACCTTTTCAACTTCTACTCATTGGTCCCACTTCTGCGGTCAGGAGCCACATAGATTGAGGCTAATCTTTCTTCTGTAGTACAAACCCTCAAATTTTTTAAGAGAGATCTTTTTTTTTTTCTCTGTATGTCTCTTGCCTAGACTAAATGTCTCCTGATTATTTCACCACTTCTTCCCAGGCTATGCATTCTATCTTGGTCTCTCTCCTCCAGATACACAATCTTTTGTCAACGTCCATCTTAATGTATGAATACTCCATTCATGGGTCCATTCACTAGTATTTTTTCTATGTCTTTTCATGCACAAGTACTTGTAAATATGGGTCAATGTATTTTCTACAGCAGACAAAGCAGAATTCATGCAAATTGCTTATGTCAACCTGTCATGGCCTAGGCCATCGGCAGTCATCAGTGTCATTAGAACAATTAAATGACACTGTCAAAATTGCTGTCAGAATATGTCCCTCTAGCTGTTGTTCATTTTACAGTCAAATCTCCAGGGTTTAGTGCAAATCACTACGTTATCTCTTATAGGAGGGAGTTGGAATCAGAAAGTCCAGGTATGTACCCTGCCTCTACTTCCTAGCACTAAAACCATGGGCATATTAACCAACTCTCTGATATTGAGTTTGCTCTCCTGTAAAATGGGAATATAGCAGTTTCATCTCAAATGGTTGTTGTGAGGAGAACACTTGGTTTGTAAAATGTGAAGTATCATGTCAGAGGGACTTGTTTTTACCTCATGGGTTACTTGGATAGAAGAATAGAATGAAATCTTCTGGAGGGCATAGACACTGTTTAGCTTGTGTCTTTGTATCACTAGTTCCTAGCTCTGTGCTTTGTGTGAGGTCAGCTCACAATAAATGAGGGCTCATTAGTAGGCCAGAAATAAATAAATGTTTGGTGAATTAAATTGAATTCTGTTATCTCATCAATGCAGGTACTTTCTATAAGACACACAGGTGAGTCTTCTTCATCTATTCTCATCAGTCTTCTATGGATCATTCATTCAATCCTGAACTAGGAGAGGATGGAGATCTTCCTTCTCAGTCATTCCATCACTAACTACATCAACAAGTTTCTTCTTCTTTTGCAGGGAGGCGGGGGGACAGCACTGTGCATACATCATGCCAAATAGACAAAAAAATGAGACAAGATCTGTTCTCAAGCAGCTTGTTCCTAGCAGAAGAGATAGCATGTGCATGATAAATATGTAAAGGTGTATGTGTATATATATATATATATATATATATATATATATATATACACATATATATAAAATAAATACATACACATATATACACATATGTATATATGTATGTACAAACATATGTGTGTGAATACATATCTATATCTATCTATCTAATGTATATAAATTTTGAGGTGGGTACCAGCAGCTCAGATGGGGGTGGGCCTTGGATAAAAAAGACTTCATTCAAAAGTTGCTTCCTGGGCACAGTTTTAAAGGAAACTAGAATTCTAAGAGGTTGAGGTGAAGCGAGAATGCATCCGTTCTAAGGTTGGAAGATGGTGAATGCAAAGGCACCGGCTCTGGAAATGGAATCTCTTCCATTGCCCTTTTTATGACTCATCGCTTTCATTTCTCAGCATCCCCAGCATGCAGCATTGCTGGAAGAATTTTGATGTTAAAAAGATGAGGCTTTTAAATTGCAATATGGCTTTTCTAGGAGCAGAGGTGAGCTTCTCCTCCATCAGATAAATTTGTTCAAGAAATCGAAACTGATTTGAATAACCAGCAAAAAACCCCCCAGAAAGTGAGATGTTCAAAACGAAACAAAAAATAAATATCACCAAAGCTTTCCAGGGTGGGTCAAAGTCAAAGGTGTGAGGTTTTTCTGTGTCTTCTGCCTACACTCATACTGCTAGTACCTTGTAGCGGTTGCATAATAAAAGATCGGTCATCATTTACAAACAAAATGTGTTTGTTAACATGACAAGAAGTATCCAAATAAAAGTGGAAAAAAATTCAGGTTCAAATCTGGAATATTTGGATTACTGAAATCATTCAGTCAAAACATCTAGATTTGAAGTTGAATTTTTTAGTTTTTTTTCTAAATATTTGGTGTCCTATAAAGCAGAGTCAGTTTCTCAGAGGAAGACAATCACACGTGTATGCTAAGTAACAAGACAAGAAAACATAGTTTTGTCCAGCAAGAAAAGAACTAATACAGTGGGATATGTTGTTCAGCTGTTTCTGGCTTTTCATGATGTCATAGAAAAAACTGCCCATGGTTTTTTTGTTTTATTTTGTTTTTGTTTTTTGACAAAGATACTGGAATGGTCTGCCATTTCTTTCTTCTGCTCATTTTATAGATGAGGAAACTGAAGCAAACAGAGATTAGGTGATGTGCCCAAGGTCACACAGCTAGTAAGTGTCTGAGGCTACATTTGAACTCAGGTCTTCCTGACTCCAGGCTCAGTGCTGTATCCACTGAGCCACCTAACCGACTCTGAATGGGAAAGCTTTAATGGAATGAAAACATTATTTTCATAAAATATCAAATGAATTACTATAAAATCTAGAATTCTTCAGAAGACATTTTAGAACTGTATCCAAAATACTGGGCTTTTTAGGAATGCATTGTCAGAAAAAAATGTTTGCTTTCAACAGCTGGGGGGGAGAGATAAAATTACTACAGAATGGGTTATGCTTATAGAGACCAGCTGAATTAAAGTCTATTGTTTAACTTGGCTCTTACAGACACAGAATGTGAACATGGAGTTCATTCTTTGCTAAATAGCATTCTTTATTTCAAAACTATTAGCCCTGGCTTTTATTAACCCTGTGAGACCTCCTTACAGACATCCCAAACAGTGCTGGGGCTGTTAAAAAATTATAAATTCAAATTGCAGTTTGGAAAGGCCAAGGCTAAATTTTAACAACTGTTATGAGATTAAAAATGCCAGGTGGACTATTATTTTTTAGCCCAGTTTTTGCCGTTGCCAATTTTCAGGGACCAGGGATCAGACAAATACTCTTTCTTTGGCGTCACAAAAAGTTTTGCCAGCAACCTCAGATGTCTGAGCCACTGTCAACTGCTAGTTGTTACAAAATGGCTTTGTTTTCTTATTTTGATGATATTAGCAAATACTTGTAATAGAAAATAAAATTAATCAGTTTGTGTTCACAAAATTGCATCCTGTTTACCTCAGCCTTGTAGCGATATTCCCCCTCCTACGGGGGCTATTTTAATTAACAGTGTGAATTTTTGATAGTTTAATTTATTTTATGATTGTGTAAAAATACTCCTTTGTAAGGGTTTATATATAACTAGCCAGCTAATTAGCAGTAATATTTTAACAACAGCTGCAGAAGCAGGGTGTCCCATGAAACACGGCTTCTCCTTCAGACGGCCAAGTTATTTATTGGTGTCTTTTCTTATCTCTCTTCTAGCTGAAGGCAACAAAGGAGGCTAGTGTGAGTATCAGATAATTAAATGAGAAATAAGCATTTAAGCACTTCTTTTACCTGACATACAGAACTTTCCAAGGACTTCTTTGTCCCTAAACCTGTGATTTAAGACCATGGCATTTTGGTATCAGGTTTTGCCCAAGTTTATTATTATTTTCCTGTTGATGCTGGTGGCACCGCTGGGGCTGCTGCTGGGCTGCTGGTATAGCTAGATCTCTTGAAGGTTTTCAAAGTATTTTTCCTACATTTCATGTATCACTTTGGCTCTCACAACACCCCCAGAAGATGATGTTTGTATAACAAACATTACTATACAGAGATCTGCATTGATGTTTGGAACTCCTGGTGTGGAAAATTCCTTCACTGATAGAGATCAGTGATTCCTTTGTAATTGACATTCTTAGAAACTTCTCTGGGGCTTTGGGAAGTTGTGACTTCCCCAGTGTCACAGAGCTAGTATGTGAGATGTACACTTGAACCGGGGTCTTAATGACTCCAAAACTTACCTGTTACCTAGAATAACATTCTACTTCTCAACTTCATTTATAGATGGAGAAACTTTAGAGGTCTTAGGTTTAGAGATGTTAAGTTTCTTGAAAATCAGAAATTCCACTGACAGAACGGATTACACACATACACACACACATACATACACACACACACTTTTAAAAGTGTTTAAATCATTTGCATGATTTTCATTGATGCTCATCATATTCCTCCCTGTGAGGTTAGTAGTAGGACTTTATTATTTTTCTCATTACCTAATGGGGATCTCCAGAAAAGCTGAGTGACTTCCCCAATATCACAAGGACAATTGGTAGTGTCAAGGACTAGAAAGAAACTTAGTTTTCCTGACTTTTAATCTAGTACCATTCCTACTATATCATATTATTGTTGGTGGACAAGATTATAAGTTTAAACAATCCATGAATCAATTGGCTAACAGATATTTATAAATGTCAGCTATGTATCAGGCATTCTACTAGGTAAGAGGTATACAAAGATAAAAATGAAACAGTCTGTGGTCTCATGGAGCTTATATTCTAGGAGGGGAAACATCATGAACACATATAAGTGTAAGAATGGTATTCTACCCCTATCCCTCCATCCAATTAATACAACTAACAAGATGCTGTACACCCCAATGCCTATATTTATATGCCTATAAATTAAGATAATGAATTAATAAATTGGTCAAATGTGTAAACGAGGTGTGAACAATTTCTTGATGACTTTGTTCAACCACACAATCAGTGGCATAAACTACTATGGAAATGGCATAGTTAACCAAGTATATCAATAATATTTCCGTCCTTTGGAAGAAATATATTGAGATTGGCTGAAAGCATTAGACACACCTGGCACATACCTCTGGGTCTAGATACATCATAGAAAGAAGTTCTAGAGGTGTCTTCCTACAACTGTTTTGAGAATCAAGGTTTGGGAGTACTTTGAGAAGGCAGATTCCCTGAATTGGTATTGGTGGGCAGCATAAGTATAGTGGTGGGGGGAGGTAAAGTGAGTCTGGAGGGAGAGTCACATTTCTTCCTTCCTCTACCCATTGATCATGGAGAGACTGGACAAATCACAATATGTTACTGAAGCTAAGATAAGACAAACTGGACATACTAAGGTACGTCAGATGCAGGGAGCTCAACCTCTTTGAGTAGAGAAAAGTGCATTGTTAGGACCTCCCCCCCAAGGGCTCCAAACCTTGAGTTTTAGTAGAAAGTACATACATATACATACACACACTTACAAACACACACACACACACACACACACACACATCTCTTAGGGGATCTTCATGAAGAGTTCAGGAAGGAGAAAGAGACTTTTGTTTAATTAGGAACTGTGAGTTAATCTTTTGCCAAATGTGCTCTTTAAGCTTGAACCCACTTTCCCTTGGATTCTGTTTATACTTGTGAGTGTGTAGGTCCCAGACCTTAGTGGTTAATGATTTGTATGAATTGTTCTTACTATACTACCTTAAGAAATACCCCTGGCTAAAAACTAATTAACTCTACCTGGTGAGTTGAATACCAATGAGGAGCAAAGTGAGGAACGCTTATGAGCAAAAGTAATAGAGAAAACATCTCAGCCCCTAGAAGCTGTTCACAGTACCCTGCCAGGAATCAGTGACTTTGTGGGCACCTGTCACACCAGTTGAGTTGAGTTGAGAAGTTGAGAGTTGAGAAGTAGCCCCAGAGGGGTTCTATCCAAGTATGTGCAAAAATATATGCAAAGTAAACTCAAGATAGTTTCAGGGGTGGGGGCAATTCTAGGTTCAGGGATTAGGGTCTTTTTTGAAGGTTGGTGGGAATTCTCAGGGAAGAAAGTGAGGACGGAGTATATTGCAAGCATGGGGGACACAGTTGTGCAAAAGTATGGAATTGGCAGAGAGAATTTTGTGTGTGAAGAATGGCAAATAGGCCAATTTAGCTGGGTCATAGATTGTGTTATGGACAGGTATGTTCAGTTTGTGTACAATGTAGACTGTAGCCTGTTAGTGAAGGGCTTTAAAATATCCTAAAGAGGCATTTCTTTTTGATGCTAGAGACAATAGAGAGCTTCTGGAGCTTTTTAAGAAGGGGAGTGACATAGTGATATCTAAATTTCCTTGTGAAAACAATGTCATAATATATATCAAAAATCACATTTCTCCCTGAGGGTCTGTTTTCTGTTTGTTTGTTTTTAATGGAGAAGGACATAGAAACAATTCACTTTTAAATAAGATACTTAAAAACTAGGTCACCTTATTTGGGGAAGGTTGTAAGTAAGTCAGTGGAAAAAAACAAACAGACAACAGTGACATTTGCTTTATAGTTGGAAGACCCAGGTTTGAACAATGACTTTATACCTTACTACCTGGGTAAAGTGGGTAAGGCTTATATTACTCTGTCTAAGCTTAAGTTTCCACATCTGTGAAATGAGAAGGTGGAGAAAGAGTCACATTCAGGCTACAGAAAATCATGGGTATTAAGATTTTTGATGAAGTGGAAAGAACATGACCAGGGATCAGGAGATCTAGGCCCCTCTCCTTGAATTGTCACATATTAACTATGTCACCTTGGGCAAGTGGTTTTGTCTTTGTTGACCTTCAGTTTCCTTGTGAATAAAGTGAAGGTATAATAGGATCAGATGGGGCAGCTAGGTGGCACCATAATGCATAGAGCACTGGGCTTGGAGTCAGGAAGAATCATCTTCCTGAGTTCAAATCCAGCCTCAGACACTTACTAGCTGTGTGACCTTGGACAAGTCACTTAACCCTGTTTGCCTCAGTTTCCTCATCTGTAAAATGAACTGGAGAAGGAAATGGTAAACCACTCCAGTATCTTTGTCAGAAAATCCCAAATGGGGTCACAAAGAGTCAGATACACCTAAAATAACTGAAATACAACGAAGGATCAGATGATATGTCCCTTCCAGCTCTGACACACTATGATTCTTGTCTATATTTGTAGTGTTTTAAAGTTAGCTTAGATACTTAATAGGTATTTCTAAAGTTCTTAAACTCCAAGTAAGAGACATAACATTATCATGAAGTGGTTAGAACAGGGAGACAGAGGGTAAGGACGCTGGCGAGGGAGAGATGTAATAGTATGTATCATGTAACAAGTAACTAAATTGGCCATTACAGCTACTGAAATCCATTGATGTGTAATAATAGCTGAGCACTTGACTGTATGAAGCTCATGTATGCCCACTTTTTTCCCAAACACCATCTCAATTAAAAGGCATGAATGAATATGGAATATCTAGGTGGGACATAAATAGCTATAGAAAATGGGAAGAATGTAACTAAGACTACAATTAGGAAAAAACATATGTGACAGAGTTTATCTCAAATCCTTTTTCTTTATTTCTTCCTCCTCCTAAATAGTATAGAGCCAAACACTGGTATGGAAGGAAGATAGAGGAAGCTGTGTTTCTTTAAAATCTGAGATGAAAAAAAAAATCCAAACTTGGATTTCTTTTGATTGGGGAAACAATACACTGTAGATAATGCTGAGGTTCTCCCTGGAAGAAAACAGCAATTGTGTGTTGTATTTTATTATAATAGGCTTCCTAGCTAAATGGGCAAATCTAATAATACTATAATACAGTGCTACAATGGGCTTCATGAATTGGAAATGGATAGAATTTAAATATTTTTGGCACCTGCCACACGGTGCCCCAATAATAAGATCTATAATTTCCTGAATAAAGCTTGTACAACTTTAGTGAATTTAGCTCTATAGAAGGGTGAAAGACTGTTTGCAGTGTTCATGCTAATTCAGTATTGGCTCTGCCAGTTCCACCATTTCACATATGACATTTCTTATTTTTTCTTTTGCCATTTAAAAGCATTTAAAGTAGGGAGAAAGATTTTTTTTTTTTTGCTTTTGAAGGGAATTGTGAACATATAATCAGCCATACAGGACCTGAGAGTGGTGAGTAATACTGCTCTTATTTAAGGATATATCAAAAGCACTGAGTGTCACTTATACACATTTAAAGAACAGTGGGGTTTTTAAATGGAGCAGAAGATGTTAATATGTGTTTGCATGGCTCACAGTGCATTGGAAAGAAAACAGTAGATTATAGAGGAACTCCGCAGTTGCTTTGACCTAAGTATCAGCCATGAAAGTTTAATGTCATCTTCTCTAGTGCAGTCTACAGGTGTAAGTACAAGGCAGGCTTGACACAGTGACTGGTGTAGAAGAGAATCCGCTCTATTTTTCTTTCCAGGTGTTTGGTTTCTCAGAAGTCACCCAGGCTAAAATTAGACACCTTAACAATTCTGTATTTCCTGACCTCAGAATGCAGCATTTCACATCTGAAAAGTGATCTGATAAACAGCTCTGAATCTGGCCTGGGAAGGTGGAGAAGAGCTCTTAGAAATCTTTTTTTTTTCCCTTAGAAAAGAAAAAAAAAAGGGCTATGAATGTAGAGTGGGATGGTTGCGATGCCTGACTATTTCCTAGCTATTAGCATTCTAAGGTTTAAATGGAATCCCTAGGAGTGTCCCAGAGAGGGTTCAGGATACTCACCCCTCCCTAGACCTGGATTCCTTAAGATGGGTTGCTTCTACTTGGGACACTAAAGTGGCTGGCCAAGGAAAGATAACAGGTACCTGGTTGGCTGTTGTAGCTAAGATCTGACTAGTTGGTATCATCTGGTCACTATTGTGAAGGTGTTATCCTCTGGAGGTAGCTCATACAGTATGTTCTCAGAGCAAGCCAGTGGTGTAAAGAAGCAGGCCTCCTTTCCCTGCCTCTTTTAGCTAAAGTATAATCAAAAGAAACAGAGAGGTTTATTTCTTTTCTTTTCTTTTTAAACTCATTTGAAATTACTGCTTCCAATAATGAGCTTATTTGACTCCCAGTGCCAGGAGTTTTGAAGCATTATATCATGGTTATGATGAACAAGGGGAAAACACTCTTCACTAAAGAATGCTATTTTTCCTCTATGTCCCTGGTGACAGTGCCTTGTTCTCCATGCCTGCTTGAGAAATGCAGACTCCAATGGAATGGAATCACTTGGTGCTGATCATTTTCTTATCAGCCTTCGATGGTTCTACCTTGCCTTTGCCCCTAGTCTCATTTAATTAGATAGGAACCTACCTGAAAGTCAATTCATTCTGTTTCTTAACATTGACTGCAGTTTCTCTTTTGGCGAACTCCCTGCTTCTCGCTGTGATTGAAGCAGGGGAGTCTGATAATTCATTTTGTTCCACCATTATTGATTTGGTGGCAGTGTTCCAAAATTTGAAATTTTCTCTCTAGGTTGTTCTTGCCCTTGGTTTTACAAAGGCATTGCATAAAATGAAAGGTGTGGGTCAGAAATAGAAGTATCATTGCTACTTTAGGGTCTGAGGGTCCATTTTCAATTGTGAAAGAGGCTTATTGTTAATTATAGAGATTTCCAAGGGCATCACGATCTTCTCATGTGGTGTCTGGGAGAAATCCTCCTTACAAACTCTTTCTAAACGGAGAATGGATTTGAAAGACCATTGTCTGCTCTAGCTCAGAAATTATTTCCTCATAAAGGACTTGTGTAAAGGTTTTCAAGATAACTTTATGTGTAAGATAAACTACATTAAGGACCCAAGAGCTCTTGCTTACCTCATTCTTACTGAAGGTTTCTTTTCTTGACTCTTGTAAATGTCGGCTCTACCAAAGAATTTTTTTAAAGTTATCACCTCACTTAATTTATGACTTTTTCTATCCTTACTGGGCCACATAATAGGTGCCTCTTTGTGTGGCTAGTAGCCAATTAGATTATTTTTATTGGGTTATTAATACCAGGAGATTATTGGAGAACTCTTTATTCTCTATGGGCTATTTGGAGGAAAGTACTTTGTAAACCTTAAAACATCACATAAGTAAGACTTTTTCAGTAAGACTTTTTTAGAGGCTGTTGAAAAGAACAGCCTCTGCAAATCTAGTTACTTAAGAATTTGGTTTTTTGTGGCCCTTCTAAACGTTTATATCTTGTACTTCCCATTTCTGTTGTCTTACTTCCAGGTTTGCAAATGATTGTAGCCAAGGGTTCACCTTTGTTTAAAAGAAAGTATTCCTGTTTCATTTTTCCAAATTAGTATTGGAATCTGTGGACAGCAACCTCCTGGGGACCCTTTATTGGATTACATAAAAGAGCAATGGAAATGGATGGAATGAATTATCTTCCTCAGGTTACTTCTCCTCTGCTTGGATGACTTCTTTGAATTGGTACACAATCATGGTGGTGTACTACCTTCCTAGCTTCCTTGCCTTTTTTTTGGAGGCGGGGAGGGCAAAAGGCGGAAAGTATACTATCTATGACAATATGTTGTTTTTAGTAAATTTGTTGTTGATGCTTTCTAGTGATATTTGCTCAATGAACCTTAGTTTTCCTTTTTCTCTCCTCCAATGTCAAACCATGGGTGTCTATAAATAAAACAGAATAGAGATGTCAGTTATCATTGACTGAGAGAGGTTGAGGCAGTGTTGACCTTATCCTTGCAATAAACTCAGTTCCCCTGTGATCTAGTGATGGAAAAAAAAACCCAACAAACCACACAGACCCCAAAAGTATTGACAGAGGTTAAGTGATAATTCAAAGATGAAACTGACTTACAAGGCCTTTTAAAATCCTTGCATGTGATTAGGCAGGGCTTGGACAAAGTGGCACTGGTTACTGGCATGTTTATGAGCTTCTCTCAATGGCTATCAGCTAACAAACCACCAAGGCCCGAAAATCATGAAAACTCTTCCTTACTGCAGTAAATACTCTGGCTCTGTGTGGTTCATAACTTATCCAAATTCAAATCTGTCCGTGGTGCTTTCCTTTCAACAGACCCTCTAGATTCTTAATTACTCCATGGGATAATTATGCAGCCAGGGTTCTAAATGACCCACACTAGATTTCTGCAGCTCTATTCCCTCTTTCTGCATATTGGTTATTATTGTATTCATTTGCACAGGGCTGCTGAGTTTTAAATCCTTATCCTGACATTCATGGGCTTATAGATCTCAATTCCTTCTTGTCTTTCTTAATTATAGATCCAGTAAAATTCCAGTCTCTGTTTTTAGGGTCAGAATTTTATGAATTCTTAAGCCAGGGACATTAAAATTCTACCTTGGAGCGTATCTTCCTTTTTTGATTTTTTTTTTGACCTATCAAGCTATTTACTTTTTCCTTTTGGTTTTCAGGAGTAGATTTTTTTTTTCATTTATCATATCTTTCTTTTTTTTTTGTATGTAACAGGAGTAGATTTTTAAAAACCATTATTAATTTTTTTATGTCCATTAAAACAGGTTTATAGGAAACATCACCGATACTAAGTTAGTTCCCCATCTGAAAAGAGCTTTGGCAGTTAGTCAGATGGGAATATTTGCCAAACTTTTTGGTGTCCTCATCTCGGGTCAGCGACTCTGTTGCTGTCAGTACTTCCTTATATTGGCACACGGAGCAGATGTTCCTTATTCAAAAACTTTGCTTCAGTTGCTTCTCTGGACATTTGTTCTCCACTGTGCTTCAAAAATATCTATAATCTCCTATGAATCTATTTCGGGGTATTGTAGATAGGCATGCAGGGATGCCATAGAATCGTAAAATCTCGGAGGAGAGTGTTCCGGAAATCAGCTCTCAGTGGGACAGCTGAGTAGGAATCTCCTCTATCAAATCTTTTATAGGTGGTAGAGAGGCAGTATACCACAACGGCTCCAGTGTCAGAGAACCTGGGTTCAAATCTCGTGATTTGATCTGATGTTTAGTACCTTTACGACCTTAGGAAAGAGGCTTAACTTCTCTAAGCCTAAGTTTTCTTATTTGTAAAACAGATGGGTTCTGACAGCTTTTTCTACTTTCTAGCCCAAGGAGGGGGCATCATACTCTTATCTCAATGAGCAAAATCAGTGGAAGGGCAGAATGAAGTTTTAAATGTTTAAACAAGATGGTCTACACCCTATAGATTGGATCAAGAAGAGAACAACAGCTCATTGGCTAGCCAAACAAGCTAAACATGTCTATGGGGGGAATAGCTGTAAAAATTCAAACTTTATCCAGTTTAGTTGTAAGCTGGGCTGGTAGTGTAAGACTCCAATTTGGGAAATGGGAATCCCAGTTCAACAACTGAAAGCAGTGCTCTGGAATCCCCAACTCTGGAATCTGGAATCTTCAACTCCTTTACCACCAGATTGATCCACCACTGGACTGTCGTTTTGGGGTCTTTTTTTTACAGTCATGTCTAACTCTCTGTAATCCCATTGGGGTTTTATTGGCAAAGATACTGGAGTGATTTGCCATTTCCTTCTCCAACTCATTTTACAGATGAGATAATTGAAGCAAACAGGGTTAAGTGAGTAGCCCAGGATCACATAGCTACTATGTGTCTGAGACTGTCTTTGAATTCAGGAAGGTGAGTCTTCATGAATCTAGGTCCTGCGCTCTGTCCACTGTGCCATCTAGCTTTTGTTAAAATGCACCAATCTAATTAAAACCTATAGAGATGTAAAGAGATCAAAAACTAACTTGTTCATATATTTAAAACTTTATTCTGTCCTTACATTGCCTACATTAATTGAGATGGGGTGGGGCAGGGAATGGAACCCCTTTCCTTATGATCCTGAGTCAGTTAGCCTTTACTTGAAAGCTTCAGGGAATGTTGATTAACTGGCTGACTGATCGACTGATCCAGTATTCTCTGAGAAAGCATATTCTATTTTTGGTTAGTTTTAATTGTTATGAAATTGATCCTTATAAAGGGAGGGAATTCTATATCTGCTATTTCCACCTACTGTTTCTAGTTCTGCTCTCTATCATAAAGTAGAACAGAATCAAATCCCTTTTAAAAAGAGTAACCCTTCAAATACTTCAGGATAGCTATTATATCCTCTTGTACACTTGTCTTTTCCAGTCCCTTCTGATCCTTGCATGGTGTCTCCTAGGTCTTCTCAATATTCTAATGAGAGTTAACTTCCCGAGGATATGGACTGGTTTGTTTGTCTTTTATTTATCCACAGTGCCCAGTCTGGTGCCTGGCATTTGTTGATTAATTGGTCAACGTGTTAGAGAGAGAGTTCTTTTCTAGCTTGAATATTGTAGGATTTGAACTTTCACTTGTCAATGTCAATTCTTTAGTAAATGGTGTAGGGTGAATAATGCTTATCATGCAGCATGACCTCTGAGCATTTTAACCAAAACTTCATACATTTTTGTTTGGTCAGCAATTGAGTTGTTAGTGGCATTCCCTCCCTCCCCCATCTCCCTGATTATCCTAAGGAAGATGGCTGGGGATTTTCCTAGGGAAAATTGTGAAGGCAGAAAAGGTTACCCATGATTTTCTGGTAAGGTCTCTCGAGGCATCTCCCATACTCAGAACCTTTTTGGACTCCTTCCTCTCATCAAAATGTACCCATCTTTTGTCCCATTTCCTTGACACGAAGCTTTATATTGTAGTTTACTGATACAAAAAAATGCATGTTAACATGTTGGTGGGGGCTAATAGAAAGGGGAGGTGTTAAGTATTACTCCTTACCATAATTACATTTTAATAGGCTTGTGGGATTAACCCAAAGTGATCACTCTCACGGGAATGGCAAGTGGTCATTTTAGTGACCCTTAAAGCATACCTGATCAAGGGACCTGCTCCAACTGTGCATAATGATGAACTCTGCCAAAGAAGTCTCTCCTTTTGAATTCTTCAAGGCATATTTGCTGAGTGACCAGTTTATTGATCACCAGAGCTGTTGAATTTTTATATGCCATTTATGATTGTTCCCAAGATATAGTCAAATATTCAAGGCAAATTTGATCAATGTTTCTTAAAAAGGTCAAGTACTTCTATATAACATTAGCCTGAAGTCATTCCAAGATGTTCACTGTGGTCTTAGGGGAATTTGACAGGTATATAGCTAATGGAGTTCACAAATTGGAAGCATGCAAAGTGGTGGCAGAGAACTTTAAGCAAAACTCTGTCCCACACCAGTAGCTAAACTGAACCAAGAGCTCATTTAGAGACTTAACATAATTCCAGTGAATAGTTTAACTTCTATAAAGCCCTTCCCTTGCCTTTTGCACAGCCTGCCTTCGCCTTGTGTTGAAATTCAACACTTCCCTCCCCTTGCTGTCTCTTAGATTCCTCAAAGCATTGCCTGTGCCACTTTCTTTAATAGAAGGAAGGCCTTTCCTGATCCATCCACTTGATAGTATCATGCCCTTCTTTGACATCCCTTTATATTTCCTTTGTCTCATATGGAAGAGGGAAGAGGGGCATGTCCTCTCAATAATTTAAGTTCTCTGATGTTAGGAATGGTTTTGTTTGGGTCTCAGTGACACACACGTGTTGGCCTCTTAATGACTGCTTGTTGAATTATATTGAACTGTCAGATGCTGTTCTTCTCCAGGATTTTTCAGTGATCTTCTCTCTAGAGTAATGAAAGCTTGATGATCATAATGGGAGCTGTTGGTCAGCTACAGTCTGATTCAGTCCTGTCACATATCCTGAACCCTCTGGTAATTTTATTGTCACACTGAAGGACAGCTCGAGACATATCTGAGATCCATCGTGGTGACCTGAAAAGGAATGTGTTTGAGGAGTGTCATAGACAAGCAGGTGGGGAAAGCAAGCAGGCATATGCCATTTTGTGTGAATTTAAAAAGTTTTTGTTTTAAATTGAGAGAAAAAGAGGAAAAAAAAACCCGACCAAATACAGGGCTATTTTCTTTGTTGTTACTTTTTTTCCCCTGGAAAATAAATAGGTTACTGTCTAGGTCTTTGTGTTTCTCTTACTCAACTTTATTACACTTCTTGTCAGTTTCACTTTGACAGTATTACATTTGATAAGAAATGGACTGGATTTGAGTTAGAAAAAAAATGTCCCAAATACCCAAATAATGTTTAGTGCAGTTCTTCAAGTCTTTCATGGAAACTAGGCTTTTCTAGAGAGGAGACTTATAGATCCTAGATATCTGGCTGTCCCAGAAAGCTATTGTCTCAGGCATCATTTTGGAGAGTTTGGGGATGTCAACCTTGTCCTCTCCCATTAAAGGCCAACAGAGTCTCGGGAAAATCTGAGTTGTATCAAGAATCTCTAGCTCCCAATGTTTGCTATTCAGCATGATAGTGGGAGATGACTTCTGTTTGCTTGCTGAAGTACAAGAGAATCCTTTTCCATTGGGGCCTCTCAGGAGGGGCAGCAGAACTTGGATTCTTCTACACATAGGCTGTTTAGAGGTAATTAAATAACTGGGGAACCTAAAGGAACCTTTGGTAATGTTTAAGAAAAGGCCTTATGTATTATGTGCTACTAGCATGTAATATTCTTCCCCTAAAACTATTTCTTTAGCTCCATTCTTTTCTTTTGCCCTTCCTTATCACATACATATACCATCAGACAACCACAGAATTTCAGAGTTAGAAGAGAATTCCGAGATTATCTAGTCTACTTCACCTCTATCCCTCTCCCCATTCCCTACCCCCCAAATCATAGGAATCCCCTCTATAACAATCCTGGTGAATGGTCACCTTTTTTCTGCTTGAAGATCATTTATGATGGGGAATTCATTAACTGCCAAGAAAGCATTAGATAACTTTCATTGTCAAAAAGTTTTCCCTTACATAGAAATCCTATCTCTCTGCAATTTCTCCTCAGTGATCCTAGTACTGCCCTTTGGGGTCATTGTGCTTCCATATCACAGTTCTCAAAGTCAAAGGATTACAGAGAAAACCAATTATAATGAAATACAGTGTGTACACACATGTACACACATGCACATACGTGTGTGTGTGTGTGTGTGTGTGTGTGTGGAGAAAGAGATTCAGAGACAGACAGAAAGATAGAGAGAACAAAAATGAGATTGAGACAGAGAATTCCTAAATCCCAGTTTAAGAACTGAGTTAGCTCACTCCTGAATAGGCTTCTTTCTGTATGACCACTCTTTAAGCATATTGTAGAGGGAATACTCAGTCAGGTATGGAATGAGCTGAATGGGCTCTAAAGTCCCTTGAAATGATATTCTCTGATTCTTAGGTCTTTACAGTTTCTCTGACTAGTGGTCAAGCTGCCTTTTCTTGAAGACCCCTAGTGAAGAAAATCCCATTTCTTCCAGAGGCAGTGCATCCTACTTTTAGACACCTCTGATTTTTAGAAAATGATTTCTTTTTAGCCTTGAGAGACTATTTGACTGAGGTGCTAGAATACTCATTCATTTCCTTTCCTGTACCCAGTCATTGTCCTGAGGAGCCTAGTTCTGGTCAGAAGAGACTCCCTTTTCTTAAACTCATTGGCATATCCTCACCATGGTATCCTGGGGATAGTAATCATTATGGCTTATATCTAGGGTATCCAAAGGGATAAGGATTAAAAAAGGTGCTCAGTGTACAGTATAAATTGTGAACAGGACAAATGTTTTGTTTCTACTCACAAGAAGGAATGCTAAGCAGAAGAGAATCATGATATTCATTAACAAAATGATTAGAATAGAATTCAGCACTAACAAACAATTATGGTTACAGTCATGTGAAAGGCTAACATTTAAGCCTCATCAGAACATAAGGCAATTTTGCAATACCTCTAATCAGATAGTTCACAATTCACCTTGACTTGGCACTGTCTTGTCAAATATTCAAGGTGATCTCCTTTGTCACAGCCACCTTCTCTGATGCAGAGATTTCTTTTGCTGTCAGCCTGCTCTTGCCAGTCCCCTGACCACAAACCAACTGCTGTAGTGTAGGCTGCCTTTTCACTTGCAGGTCTCTGGACCTTTTGAACTCATGTAGTCACTTCTTCAAGGAAGGAAAGAAAAAAAGGCAGGGGCTGTCAGCGACCCAAGTGTAAGCTTGCCTAGTTGTATTCCCTGGCATTAGCCATCACTTGGGTGAGATCACTATGATACCGGGTATGTTGCTATGTAAAGAATTGTGGCCAGGAAGCCTGAATGAGAAAAAGATATATATATATATATATATATATATATAGCACCCCAACCTCCTGCTCTTGTCCTGGTTTAAAAGGGAGGATCAAATAACTCCTCAGGGTTTTCTGTGTCACAGTAAAATCTGATTCCTTTGAGCAATGGGTCACAACATGGCTGGAAGTAGCTCCAGAGCTATAACATGGAAGCAAGCAGAGAATATCTGTGGATATTCTACCACCTGCTTTATATATTACTTAGATTGATCCTGAGTCTCCTTCTCTGTAATTGCTACCATTGTTCCTTGTTCTGGCCTCTGGGAATACGCAGGACAAGATGCCCTTTCTGTATAACAACCCTTCTTATACTTGAAGAAGATACCTATGATATTCATCCCTCCCAAGGATTCTCTTTTGCAGGCTAGCTATCATCAGTTCCTTTAACCCATCTGCATCTGGTCTTCTATCCTCTCACTATTCTGGTTGCTCTTTTCTGGACCCACTGGTTTGTCAATGTCCATCCTAAAATTCAGCACCCTCATTTGAAATCAGATGTGAGCTGATCAGGCCTGGTACAGCTTGACTATTAATTACTCCATTATTCTACATGTTCTGCTTTTGTTCAGTGGGTTGTTTTGGTTTTCATTATTTCTATATTACACTTTAGAAATAAGCTTATAGCCCAATAAAATCTCAAGATCTTTTTAAACAGAAACTGCAGTCTTGGCCCAATGACCTCCATTCTGGATTTGTGCAGTTGGATTTTTTGAACTTTAATTATAGCACTTTATATTTACCCTTATAAGAAAAAAGATCCATTGCATTTTGCTCTTTATTTTTAGCCTTCAACTCTATGTACTTTCTCCTGTTTTTTAATTTGCACTATTTTGCTACACAAAGACTCCAAATCTTTTCCCCACTCACATCCATCTCCTCAGTTTTCCAGGTGTTTGTTATATTTTACCCCCTACCTATTTCATTTTCTCTAACTTTGCTCATTATTTGCCTCCCTACCCAGATCTGAACCCTTATTGCAAGAGACTTAGGCATTCATGGTATCACCTTCCAGACTTCTCTCTCTGTCTCCCTGGTTCTTTTCCTTTCTCTTTTTCTCTATCTCACAGCTTAAGATTACAGAGTCACAAAATGTTAGAGCTAGAAGGCTTCTAAGCTCCTTGCCTCATTTTCAGATGAGGAAACTGAGGCCCAGAGAACTGAAATAAATTGTCCAAGGTCACAGTCCTTCTCCCTGTTCCCTCATCTTAAAAACCAGCCATGACTTTCTCTTGAATCTTTCCTTTTCCCATGTTTCCCCATTCGCTGTCTCTACTCTCTCATTTATTATACAATGATTCTCTGCTCTCAAAGGTTATTACATAATTAATTTTTTATTGGAGGGCATCACTCCTTTGACTCTTTTCAGCACCTTCTTTTTTCCCCCCCGACTCAGCAACCTTCGATTTCCGAGATTGTTTTGGTCCCTACCCTAGAAATTTCCATTTTATAAGGGAACTCTGAAATGACTCAGCCTAGCGTTTTCATTTTACAGAGGAGGAAACTGAGTCTCATAAAATTAGATGATGTGATTGATGTCACACAACTGGCAAGTAGTAGAACTAGAACGTGAAGCGAAGATGTGTTGGAGTCTTAGGACTCCAAATCTGGTGTTCTTTCTAGTAAAATGCCCCTTTGATCCTCTTTATTTCCACCTAACCCATCAATTGTTTAAATTGAATAGGTCCTTAATCATTCTCCTCTGTTCCTCTTCCATACCTGCTGAGTGTTTTTGGAGTAATCCCAGGCATTATGCCTGCTTTCTTCTGCTACAAATTCCCAGTCTCATCATTTCTTGCCAAACAACGACATTCCTTCTCCTGTAATCAGCTATTTTACTCCTATACCCACGTTCCTTCTTTCCTTATTTTCAATTCTTTCCAAAGCTCCCTTCTGCCCTCATTGCCAAGAACCTGACTGCCTAAACTCAGAGTACAGAATAAAAGTAGGACCCAATGCCTGGCCTTTTTTAGAGTTGACACCTCATATTAGCCTTCCTATGTTGTGCCCAACCTTCCTCCCTTTCCCCCCATGCACATAGTGCCAGTACTGAGGTCTGCTCGGGTCTCAGGTGCAAAGAAGACACTAAAATTTAAAGTCGGGGCCAGAAGGTACAGTGCTTGTACTTACAGGCTGGTATATAATGAAGCAGACCTGGGACCTAGATCACATTTTTTATATACTTGTCTACAGAGGGGCTGCACTATACTATAGAAGAAAGGGAGTGACCTAGAGCCAGGAGATTGGGGGCTACATCTTGACTCTGACACCTGCAGCATCACAATGAGGAAGTCATTTAACCTCTGGGGTCCAAGTTATTCAATCTCAGTCTCAGTTTCTTTGTATCTATAAATGGAGGAATGAATCAATGAAAAATCATCTGTTAACCATGTACCATGTGCTATCCATACACTGTGCTGGGCATACAAATAGAGAAAGTGGGACCTTAGTGAGTTAACACTTAAATTGGGGGAGGCAATAAAAAAATTAAAGAAAGGTTTAACTGCTGCGTCGATAGAAAAGTCCAAGGAATGTTACTGATCTAGCAGCAGGATAAGAAATAATGCCCAGGGGTTCTTAGTTTGAAAAAGAAGGATAACAAAGCTCGAGCAGCCTAGGTCTATGGGTGTTTTCTTGAGATAAGCTCTCTAAAATAGGAATTTTTATGATGGGCTAAGCACAGGAGATACAAGGTTGTTGGGGCACAGGCACTGCTCTCAAGGAGTTTACAGTCTAATAGGAAAAAGGGACCTACAAGTAACTGATACAATGGAGTGAAGACCAGATTTTCAAGAGGAATAATATGTTGGAGCAGCTTCCCCAGGGATACCTTCAGTTCTCTTCTTATTCTTATAACAGCAATCCATTTTAGGGAATTGCCCTAGACTCGGCCTTTCTTTGTAACCAAAGTGATTAACACAGGGTCTGACACAGAGTCAGTTCTCAATAGTTGACCATATCTGAATGATATCCAGTCCTCCCCCACCCCGGCACCAGTGGTGAGTGTGACCTCTGAGAACATACACAGTCATTCCTGCTATGCTGAGTGTTTAAAAAATGTGAATTTGTTTGTGTGATGGATATATAGGAGAGAATTTTGAGCGTTGCTTCTTCAAGAAAAAAAGTGCAGAAAATGATATCCTTTCCCAATGACTCACAAGTCATGACCTTTCCAATGTCTACTTCTTCAATCAATGTTCAAGTCTTTGTCATGGTAAAATGAATATTTGTTGTATGTCTTCTGGTGTAGTAGCTCACCGTCCCGACCTACTACCTTCAGCCACAGCCTCTGGAGCTGGACAGCCCAGGGCACAAGATGAGTAGCAGCCTGAGGCCACTGAATAAGTCACTGTAGTATTTATATATTTTTAACCCTTTACCACATATAAAACTGTGCTATCATTTTAATAGATTCTTATCTTTTTTGGGGGGAGAGGGGACACCGTTCAGTGGATAGAGTGCTGGGCCTGGAGTTCCAATCCAGCCTCAGACATTTACTGGCTGTGTGACCCTGGGCAAGCCAGTTAACTCTATTGACCTCAGTTCCTCCTCTGTAAAATAGAGAAGGACATGAGAAACCACACTAGTTCCTCTGTCAAGAAAATCCCAAATGGCGTCACAAAGAGTCGGGCACAACTGAAAACTGAACAATTGAAAGACCCAAGAAACAACAAATTATCTTTTTTTTTTTTTTATAAATTCATCACTGATCAAGTTCTGGAACACCGTGTCCCTCACCCCATTTCCCCCATAGAGTGTTATTTTTATTGTGTGATTTTGCATAGGTTAGTGCTTTTGGGGAATGCATATGTCACCTTATAACAGAATTGACCATTCTTCCCTTCTTACCAGGAATCTCCCCCTTGCCAACTATTTCTTTAGTCAGGCCAGTAGTTCTTGACCTTTTTTGTGTCATGGACCCGTCAGAGAGTCTGGTAAAGCCTATGGAACCCTCCAAGGAGTACTGTTTATAAATGCATAAAATAAATTACCTAGGATTGCAAAGGGAATCAATTCTATTGAAACAAAGTTGAATTTTTTTCCCATTCAAGTTCTTAGACGCTTTATTCTGGGAGCCCTCGTTATATGAGGGTCATGGGAAAAAAGCCTGAAAGGGCAGGTATTTATTGTCAGATGCTTTGCTTATACTGCTTAAGCTTTTGAATCTGATTGTGGAGCTTCTCATCTAGAGATACGTGCCAGTCTAAATACCAGCACTTGTTTATAAACATGTAGTCATGCAAGAATGACGAAGGATGATAAAATTGGAACAGTACTGCTAAGTGTGGCACTGCAATCAATAGAATTGCAATGGTAATAACGCCAATATGTCAAGTTAAAGAGATGTAAATTGCAATTCATCTGAAAGCAGGTTAGAGCCACAATGGAGCGAGGAGGAAACGTGGGAGCTGTAGGGTAAAAGCAATGTTCTTTGATGTCCAGGTGATGGATTTGGAAATCTGGCCTGCCCATCTCAAAGTATCTTCTGCAAGCTGTGAGAAGGAGACAGTGGCAAAATGAGTTAGAGGCCAAGGGAAGAAAGATACTCAGCTAGAAGGAGATCATCTTTGCTTGTGAGGGAATTGTATTTAGAGAGGAACATTTAGAGGATATGTAATGGTAAAGCCATTGAAAACCAATCAACAAACATTTGTTATAGGCCTACCATGTACCAGACACTGTACTCGGAATGCATAGTCTCTGTCCTCCAGATGCTGACATTCCATCCAGAAAGATTATATGTACATGTATAAACATAAACAAAATAAATATAAGTAAATCAAAGTAATTTTAGTGAGAGAAGGCACCAGTAGCTGGGGAAATCAGGAAGAGATAGTTAGAGGATCTGTGACTTCATTGGCTTAGAGAATTCTTTTACTGATGCTACTCGTTGTCTTAGTTGTTGAGGTAGCTGAAGTGACTTGTCTAGGGTCATCCAGCCAATAGGTGGCGCAGATGGAATTTGAACCCAAGTCTGCCTTATTCCAAAGTCAGCTATCTGTCTGTTATGTGGACCTCGATGGAAACTAGGGATTGTAAGCAGCAGAGATGAGTTTGGCATGCATTCTAGGCATGAATGGAGGACAGCTTGTGGAAAGATGGGAGACAGAGGGTTGTTTCTAAGGAAAAAGGAGGACAGTATGGTTGGATTGTAGGCATGAAGGGTAGCTAAGTAAAATAAAGCTTGAAAGATAGGTTGGAGATCCATAAATGCCAAACAGAGGAATTTGTAGTTGACCCTAGATTAATTGTTCTTAACCTTTTTGTGTCATGGACCCCTAGGGCAATCTGGTAAAGCCTATGGATCCTTTGTCCAAATTATGTTTTTAAATACACTATATAAATATATACAATTACAAAGCAAATCTGTTTTTATTAAAATATGGTTATTTAAAAAAAGGTAAAAACAACCAAAAAGGTTTATAGACTTCAGGTTAAGATCTCTTGCCCTGGAGATAATAGGGAACCAATGAGATGGACTAGAGCAAAAATAGGATGTTAAAGTTGGAAGTGACTTATGATGTCAAAAATGGAGCAGGGTGGTGGGGAACCTGTGACCTCGAGGCCACATGTGACTCTCTAGGTCCTCAGGTGCAGCCCTTTGACTGAATCCAAACTTCACAGAACAGATCCTCTTAATAAAAGGATTTGTTCTAGAAAGCTTGGACTCAGTCAAAAGGTTGCACCCAAGGACCTAGAAGGGCCCAGGTTCCATGCCCCTGGAGTAGGGGATACTTGGAAACAAGAGAAAAACACTCCTAAGGTTTGATCCAGTGGCATTGTTGGTAAATGTTTAACAACCAGCTCCCCTGGCCCCCCCAACCTATATGAACAATATATGCTGTGTTGATTCTGTATTATCAATATATTCTTTCATTGATATATATTTGCTTTAATTAATATTATCACTTTTAAAAGTGTAGACAGTTAAGAAAACAATAAATCAGTTCCCAATTTGTAATGTTTTCCATCTTCCAAAGGGTAAATCCTCACGCTGAAGATTTAGCTATCAGCTCTCACAAAGTGGTTGGGACTGCCTCTTGATTTGAACTCAACTTTAATAATGTTCTTTACCCTCATTTTTGTCATCTGTCAAATGGGGGTAAATAATACAAGTACTGCCTACTTTGTGGGGTTGTTAAAGTGCTATATAAATGGGAAAAACTCTTACAATAGACTCTGATACAGACTCAGACTCCCTTTCCCCTTTGCTCTTTTATAGGTAAGACCCAGAGAGGTTAAATGACTTCTAAGGTTAAACTCCTACTAGGTAAAGGAGCTGAAACTTGAATCCTGGTCTCTTTCTTCTCCTTCCAATTCTTTTTCCTTTGCAAAATCCACAGTCCAAAACAATGGAGAATTATCAGAGTGCATCATTTTTAAGACATAGTGAATATTGACAACATTTGTAGTATGCAGATACAGTTAGAATCTTAACGTTCTACTGCTGAGTAGCAGGCATGATTTATAGCTTGCCTAACTGGTGTCGATTTTTCTTTTTTGTTCCTATTCCTGGGTTGTTTGTTTGGGAATAGTAAATATTGCATGCAGTCAATGTGTAGGCTTCAAACCTGAGGGAAAGGCCAGCCCTTGGCAAAACTGTGTCTCTGGCATAGTTTGACCTTGATGCTCCCAGTTTCTTCTGCATCTTCTCCCCCTCTATTCCGCACAGTGATTCACAGTGATGGGAGCACAGTGCCTTCCTAGGTTGCCCTCTCTCACTTTCCCCTATTATCCATCTACTCTTAGATCCACCATTCATACTAAGGTTGAATAGGCTGATATCAGTTTAAAGAGTTACCCCTCCCAGGATTTGCATTTTAGTGGGGATCAAAATCTTAAACCAGACCAATGACAGATTAACATTATTACTCCTTAGGAATTATTGGAAGAGTTGGAGAGGGTTTTCGAGATCTGTTGGACGCCCTACCCTCATTTCTCTAAAATCAGACTGTATAGGTAGCATCTTTTTCTTTTTGGCTTTTTGGAGGGCAATTGGGGTTAAGTGACTTGCCCAAAGTCACATAGCTAGTGTGTCAAGTGTCTGAGGCTGGATTTGAACTCAGGTCCTCCTGACTCCAGGGCCAGTGCTCTATTTGCTGTGCCACCTAGCCACCCCTGGTAGCATCTTTCTGTGTCTAGAATTCTCTTTGTCTCCTTTTCAGGGTGGGAAGTACTTAGGGACAAAAATGTCCTGATGAATCACTATGGGAGGGAATGGGAGAGGGAGGTGAATGAAATAAACCTTTCTTAAGTACCTGCACTGAGTTAAGTAGACAAATATTATCTCATTTTATCCTCATAGCAACTCTGTTAGATATTTTCCAATGGAGGAAACTGAGGCCGATAAAAGTTAAATACTTGCTAGGGTTAGACAGCTGGTAAATGTCTGAGGCTGGATTTGAACTTAGGTCTTCTTGACTCCAGACCCAGTGCTCTATCCATTGTGATACTTCATAGGGATATCACCTTATATGTACCTCATAAGGGTAAGAGAACATCTCTGATTTTCCAGCATATGTATTCTCTTCCTTTACCCAAGACCCCAGATGTCCTGGTTCTTAGCTCTTAGAAACTCCTTCATACTTCCCTGTCCCTCTCTGTGTCTTTGATAGCTTTCTTTTCTCATTATTCATATTCCCCAGGGATCAGCATGTGATGTAGTTTGTAAAAAGAGTACTAGATTTGAGGGAGAATGTTTTCTTTAAGTTTGAATTCTGATCCATATTCCTAGATGTGAAACTCCTTATAGAGGCAAACCTATTGTCATACCTAGAGTTTTTGGATTTTTACCCAGGTTGACCAAGGTTAAAGTGGTAGACCAGAGCTTATATCATGTATTCCTTACTATACATTCATCATTTTAAAGGAATGATTTCATAAAACTATTGAGAGGAAATTTGGAGCCACTGTGGTCTACCATTAACATCTTCACTACACCCTTGTGCACTGATCAAGCACCTTTACTCATCTGCAAGGTCTGGCCCATATGATGTATCATGCTTGTGAAAGAAAGGAGTTTAGCTTTAGTAAATATTGTGACTCTTGAAAAGCCAAAATAAGGCATTCAATGAAATAATTGTTTAAAAATTTGCATTTAGTTAAAATGTTTTTGCTCAAGGTAGCATAGGATTATTCACTATGTTTGCAGATACCTGCTATGTATGTATACCTTTGTGGTTGTTCAGTCATGTTTAACACTTAATGACACCATTTGGGGTTTTCTTGGCAAAGATACTTAAGAGTGGTTTGTCATTTCTTTCTACACTTCCTATTACAGATGAGGAAGCTAAGGCAAACAGTGTCAAGTGACTTGCTCAGGGTCACATAACTAGTGTCCAAGGTCACATCTGAACTCAGGAAGAAGAGTCTTTGTGACTCCAGGCCTGGTGCTCTATGCACTATGCCACCTAGCAGTTCCATACACACCAAATACACTGTTAATCTTGTGAAAGACGCTGCTTAAGAAAATCATGAGATCATAAATCTTAGAACTTGAAAGTTTACAGATTTTCAAGTCTAACCCTAGATGAAGTCTCTCCTCCTTCCCTCCCTCCCCCCAGCCTCATTTTGCAAATAGGACACTTTGGGATCAGAAAGGTTAAATACTTTAATCTAAAGTTACATAGCTAATAAATGACAAGCTGGTCTTGTGGACAGTGTGGAATCTTTCCATGCTTTTCTGTATTCAGGGAAGTAGGTGATATGATAGATAGGACACTGGACTTATTAGAGTAATGAAGACCTGAGTTCAAATCCGACCTGAGACATTTGCTAGTTTTGTGGCCCAGGGCTAGTTGTTTAACCTCAATCTGTCTCAGTTCCTCATTTGCAAAATGTGGCTAATAATGGCACCTACCTCCCAAGACTGTTGTGAATAGAAAATAAAATTATATTTGTAAAGTCCTTTGCGATCCTTAAAGCTCTATGTAAATGCTAGCTGCTCTATTATTCATCATATTTTTCATGCTGAGCTTTCCCATGCTTCTCTGTATTCATCATATTTGTCATTTCATATTGCACGGTGACGTTCCATCACATTCATGTTCTCCAATTTGCTTAGCTATTCCCCGGTTGACAGGCATCTACTTTGTTTTCAGTTCTTTGCTAACACACAAAAAATATGCTGCATTAGAATATTTTGGTTTACCTAAGGACTTTCTTTGATCACATCTCTTTGTGGTATACTAGGCTTTTCTTTTTAACTCCTTGTGTAAGGGGCAGGGAAATGAGCTGAGTAGGCAGGTGTCTCTGTAGCACTTCCTCACTTATAAAGCACTTTCCTGACAACAGCCCTGTAAGGGAGGTTGTACTAGTATCATCAGTTCCATTTTAAAATCATGGATCATTCTAGCATCTTTGCCAAGAAAACTCCATGGAAGGGCCTAGGCGTGCTCTGGTCTATGGGGTCATGAAGAACTGCCCCTCCTGGATCACTTCTTTGTCATGGTGGAGGGCTTATGTAGCTCAGTGAAATTATGACGTATTTCATGCAAAGTTACTCAGGATGGACGTCATAGTGGAGAGTTCTGACCAAAGGTGATCCATTGGAGAAGGAATAGGCAAACCATTCCAGGATCTTTGCCAAGAAAACCCCATAGAAGGGCCTGCCCTGTATGACTCACTGGATCCCAAAAGAGTTGGACACAACTCAGTGACTGAACAATGGCAAAGGATAATGGAACAGGTTCTTCTGTATCTTGTTAAGTGCCTTGCCTGTGGATCTCTAGCAAGGTAGTGCCCTGGCAGAGACTCAGATCCATATCTCTCGAATCTCCCTATTTCTTCTTTTGAACTCAGGAATTCTCTTAAAGCTTTTGCATTCAGAGTCTGGTGATAAGTCTGGTGATGGTGGAGTGGGAGCTGGCAGCGATTGCTGTAGGTTATAGGAGGGGGCTGTTTACAAGTAGGAGCTTTTTGTAACTTGACTGTTTGCGTATGTACATCTTCTATGTACATCCCCAAAGAAGGTAGCTCCTCTTTTGCCTTAGTTGGCTAGTCACAACCTTCTCATAAACTGCTAAAATGATAATACTTTCAGCTTCAAGCCATATAAAACAGCTTATTGAATTGGTAAGCAGAGTGCATGAAGGAAATTCAACAATTTAAATAAACTGGTAGGAAGCAATCTATTTGGCCTCTTTTTACTATTAATTTCAGCAATTACAATTTGCCTTTGCAGCTCCCTGGCCTCCCTAACACCCTTTATTAATGATTCTAGCTAGGTGACCCATCTTCTCCCCACTAGAGAAATGAGTCAGAAGGGCAGAGGATAGACGGCCAGCTGAGCCGCCTTGCTCCGTCACCACTAACAGCTGTTAAATGGGACATGGACTAAAGGGCCAGGGAATGAAGGGGAAATTGGACTCCTTGGACACTACCACCAGATTTTAAATTTCATATGATAATCCACACTGACTGTAGTGACCACATTTTAGAAAAATGTGGGAAAAGGCAACATGCTGTTAATATTTGTAAGCTTTTAAATTGTAACAATGCATATAAATGTGAGCTGCTGTTTTTATTTAGGAATGATTAGGACAAAATTCTTGTGTCAGAGCTGGAAAAGACACTCAAGATTTTCTACTCCCTGGGCCTCCCCTTGGGGCTATATACAGGAATTCTGTACTGATGTGATCCCAGAAATAGTTATAGGGCACACACTCATGCAAATAACCCTTGGGTTATTTACCCAGGAGGGGCCTGCTTGTCCCCAAATGGGATAATGCTCCCATGTATTCCAATTTTGACAGTGTGATGCTTGAAGCTCCTTTCATATGCCAGTTGTGAAGTTTTTTTCTTAAGCATCCGCTGCTCTTATTTTCCAGCTTAACATAAAGAGACTTCAAAAATTCTGTGATTCTTAATGATCTTTCTCTCATCATATCTTGTGCTCATTCACAAGCTTACTTAAGTCAAAGGTTAGACACCCAGCCTAAAGTAAATGACAAAATTGATTAAATTCAGCAGTTATTAATTAACAACTTCTCTGGGCCAGGCAGGCACAGTGCTGGGGGTGGGGGAGAAAGGTTATGTAGAAAAAAAAAATAATAGAACAGTCCCTGCCTTTAAGAAGCTTACATTCATTTTTGGGTAAGGATGTTTATAACATGTGTATAAGTAAGTGAAAAACAAAACAAAACACAATCTTCCTTTCAGGAGGCAGAAATTGTTGATGCATGGGAATTGTGGAAATCATATGCTACAGGAGAGGGGCATCTGAGGAATGCTTTAAAATAAGCTAGGGACTACACTAGTTAGGGTTGGGGAGGGGGTACATTCCAGATGCAGGGGATTGCTTGTACAAAGGTTTGCAGGTGACAAATGAAATGTTGTGTGATAGGAAACAACTAGCAGGTCAGATTGACTGGAATAGAGATAGCATAAATTATAATGTGAAATAAATTTGGAAAAATAAATGGAAGCCAGATTGTGGAAATTTTAAAGACTAAGCTATGCATTTGTATTTCATCCCGGTGGCACTGGGGAGCCATTAGAGATCTTTGAGTATGAGGACGATATTGCTAGGCAATTAGGTGGCCGCAGTAGATAGAGTGCCAGGCCTGAAGACCCATCTTTCTACTTCAAATCTCACCTCAGACACTTACTAGCTGTGTGACCTTGACAACTCACTTATCCCTGTTTGCCTCAGTTTCCTTATCTATAAAATGAGCTGGAGAAGGAAATGACAAACCACTCCAGTATCTTTGTCAAGAAAACTCCAAATGGGGTCATGAAGAGTCAGATAAGACTGAAAATGACTGAACAACAAACCATAATATGGCATGGCCAGATATGTGTTTCAGTAATATCAGCATGGTAACTGTGGAAAAAAGGCTGGAGAAGAAAGAGACCAGAGGAGAGGAAGGTAATTAAGAAGCTTTTGTAAGACTAAGTGAAAGTATTGAGAACTGGAACTAGGGAAGAAGTTAGGTAAGTGGAAAGAAAAGGACAGATTCGAGAGTAGTTGGGGAGGTAATATTATCAAGACTTGGCAATTGGATATGGAGAATGAGGAAAAAAAGTTTGAAATTTTGTAGCACCTGGGATGTCCTTACAATCCCTTAATCTTCCTCCAGGCACAAAACAAAACAAAATCAAACCAAAAAACAAAATCCAACAAAACATGTGACCATAGGCTGAAAAGTTTGCTATCACGGAGATAAATGAAACGATTTCAGTTAGTCGTTATTCCTGAAATGGTATCCCATGGTTTGAAGCCATAGAAGAATTTCATATTAAATGTGGGTGTCCATCCTGGCACACCAGGAGCTCAGAGAATTCTAAATTGGGAGGAGTTTTAGGGGTCATCTTGCCTAGCCCTTTCATTTTACACATGAGGAACTGGAAGCCTGGAGAAGTTGAGTGATTTTCCCAAGGTTACACAGTGGTAAGTACAGTTACATGGACAGCATTCAAACCCAGATCCTCTGACTCCAACTACAGTGCTATTTCCACTATACTATGAAAGAATCATAGTTCTAGGACAGGGGTGGGGAACCTGTGACCTTGAGGCCCCCTATGGCCCTTTAGGTCCTCAAGTGCAACCCATTGACTGAATCCCTTTCCCCACCCTAGTTCTGGGTGATGCACAGGACAATGGAAAGATTCATGGTAGGCTTAAATAAGTGACAACATACAGCCCTTGCATTCCAGAAAACGAAACAAACAAACCAACAAAACTACGGAGAATATGAAAAATTGGGGGGAAAAAGATAATCATGTTACCAAAGTCGGGGAGAGCAGCCTGACGTTGCCCTGATATTGACAAGATATTTTTAAAGTCTTAAGGCAGCGGTTCTTAACCTGTGGGTTACCTTCAATTTGTAACAATGAAAATACATCTTGCATATCAGATATTTTCATTACAATTCATAACAGTAGCAAAATTACAGTTATGAAGTATCAATGAAAATAATTTTATGGTTGGGGGTCACCACAACATGAGGAACTGTATTAAAGGGTCACGGCATTAGGAAGGTTGAGAACCACTGTCCTAAGGGAAGGCTAAGGGGAATCTCCTGTAGTAGGTTTATGGAAAGCAATGGCCAAGTGTCTAGTCTCGTAGAGCATGGATGGTTTGGCCGTATACCAATTGGTAGAGTTTCCCATGTACACAGGTATTGAGATGTTTTGCCTTTCAGTCCTGGTTCTTGGTTGGATATCCTAATTTTTTTTTTTCCATTTTCACATTTTCTCTATTTATTGCGTACATATGGTTATAAGTATTCACTTCTATTCCTTGTTTTGCTGTGAAGGACTTAACAGTATTTTGTAATTTCACAATATTTTTCTTCCACGTACAAGAATTCAAAACATTTTGCAAGACCTGTTTCTTCTTTTATCATCCCTTTTACTAATACAGTAATTTTGGAAGTTGTAACAGTCTGTCACAACTTGCTTTTTTATTTTTACGCCCCCACCCCTTCTCTAAGTGTGGGAGGATGTCTGGGTTTTTAGTTGTTGTTTGAAAAATTAAACTGAAAATTAATTTTGTTTAGGGAATTTTTATGAATTTCACAATATTCTTTGAGATAATTGGAAACCTGCCAGGTTTAAATTCTCTTTTCTAATATTTAAAACTCATTTTGTAGTGCACACTATAATTAGGGAATATATCCCATATGATCTGCCCATCTTTTTTTCAGATACGAGGATAATGGGAAAGCAGACTAGAAGATGTTTCCTTCCAGCAATTTCTGGAGTTTTATAAATGAGGAGAGAAAGAAACAGAATTTATTTTAAAGGGTAGAAATTCACATTCTCTTTATCCCCTTCCCCCTCTCAATAGGTACGCAATCTAAGGCAATAAACCACATTTTCTTGACATGCCTCTGAGGAGTGCATTGGTCAAGAAAAAAAAATTCATTGCTTTTTTTTTTCAGTCATGCCTGACTTCTCCATGACCCCATTTGAGGTTTCCTTGACAAAGATACTGGGGTGGTTTGCCATTTCCTTTTCCAGCTCATTTTACAAATGAGAAACTGAGACAAACAGGGTTAAGTGACTTGCCCAGGGTCACACAGCCAGTAAGCGAGGCCAGATTTGAACTCAGGTCTTCACCACTCTAGGGCCAGTGGTCTATCCACTGTGCTGCCCATAAAGCTTTGAAGATGAAAATGTCATTTTTAGATAATGCAGAAATATAAACGAGAGACATATGGACATCAGAACAGGATCAGTAAATGGGGACTCTGTTCTTATGTTCTTATGACCACAGAAACTGTGGGCCCATCCATGTCATACCATGCCTTCTTTTTTTTTTTTTGGTGCCTTCTTTGAGACGTTCTGGTGAATCTCACAGGTGCTTGAGAACACGCAAAGAAACTAGAAATCTGGAACTAGGCCAGTGACTGAAAGTGTTTAGAGGAGAAGGATCAAAGTTAAGAGAACTATCAAGATAGATCCGTCACTTATTTATTATTAACTAAGTAACCTCAGAGGTGTTTGTTAACTCCCTTACTCCTTTATCATGAGATGGATGCAGTATTGCTGAGGGGACAAAAAAATGACAAGGACTAAGGTACTAAAACTTTCGCAGCCTGGGGCCATCTCCTCCTTTGTTTTATGTATAGACTTCACCTAGAAGTGGAGGAATGTTAGCCAGTTGCCTCTGATCCCCTAACCACTCTCTGGGATTTTATATGGCTTCAGTTAAAGTTGTGACCAGATTAAACACAAACCAACCAACCCCAAACTCCAAGACACACCGCTCTAGAAAACACACATATCTTAACTGTAGGGATGGAGTGTCACTTTGACCAGTGGTATCCTCACCTGCCAAACTCCTTTCCTGGCACAGATAGCCATTGTCTGGGTTTGATAAGCAAATCCCAGAGGCATTTCTTTTGGGCAGTGGTGGGCAGCGGTGATCTAATTTTTCCATCCTATCATTTATTTATATGACTGAATTAAGATTAAAACGAATGTCTAAGGCTGCCTGAAGGGGAAACAATGTCATAAAGGGGTAGAGCTTGAGGAGAGAGGCAGTCCTACATTGGAGACAAAGATGGAGGTGGAAACACTAGTTGGAATTCAGCTTTCTACTCATTTCACTTTGAGTGTTTCCTCTCCCTTGACCTAAATTTCCTTACATGTAAATTGAGTAAAGTGGGCTAGGTAATGTGGAAGGTACATTAAACTTACAGGCCTGAAATGGAATCTGCAAATGTTTATGTGGTATCAGGGAGAGGAGAGGAGGGGAAAGGAATATCAGGCTTCTCTGAAGTTGGGGAAGTTGTGACTTAATTCTCCATCTTCGTTTGAGCCCCAGAATCCTAGTTTGAGCAAATGCTAGTTTGAGCCAAGCAGGCTTGTTTTGGAGATAAACTATTTATATTGGTTAGGTTTCTGATATTTCAAGAATTATAAGTTAAATAATGTAAAGTATATCCAGTTGTGGAGCAGGACCACACTTGGGCTATTTATAGTATCTGCATGACTAAACTAATAGCAGTCTAGTGGCTTATGGCAGTGCTACAGAATCATTACCCTAATTGCATATTGGAATCTTCTGTGTGGACAGTACATCTTAGATGGTTTCTCATCATTCTTTCTATAACCAGGTTTCTAGTAATTACTGAAGCCCTGTTGGCATGGAAGGCCCAGTTGAGCTCAGTGATGTTTTACATAGGACCTGATGTAATTTTTCTGTAGGGTTTCTTAGACACAGGTGTCCAAGTGTATTTACCAAATGGGATTGTTCAGGTTGCTTAATGGAGTGCTATGGAATGAAATTCCTGTATGATAGGAAGAGAAAGTAAGCCAAATCTTGATTAAATTCACAGATTTTACTCATTTGGGAGGTCTTGAGATAGGAATGCCAGAAGAGAGGAAGTTGGGTTGGATTTGACCTGTGTACCTAGGAATTGTAATTATTGTTCCCCATACATAGGCCCCAGGATGCCTACGAAATAACATGTAGACATAAGATTCTGGCAGACCTTATAAAGCTATGTTAGAGCCTCACATAATCTGGTTCCAGAAGAAATACTACTTTTATTTTCAAGTTCTATGTCCTAACCAAATTGAACTACTTTACACCCCCTTTCATGTTCTCCCTTCTCTTGTCCAGAGTACTTTGTCTATGCCATCATATAGTAGAAATGAACACCCCAACTTTACCTTTTGAATCCCCTCCCTTCCTTCAAGGTCAAGGCATCCCTGACCCCTCCCAGTTAAGGTGATCTCCTTCTGTTCAGCTTCCTCCTTGTTCTTTGTCTGACCTTCTCTTGTAAAGTTTTCTACTTAATTGTTTGTGCACGTGTCTTTCTCTCATTCAGTTCTAAGCTTCTGAAGAGTAGGGCCTGTGGCATATCTATCTCTGAGTTCTTGCCTTGTGCAATGATTCTTATGTAGTAGGTTTTGCATACGTTTTTGGAGGAGCTGGAAATACTAGAGGACCTCAGTAGTTGCTCAATCAGTCAATCAGCTAATAGATAGGTACTTGTTAACCACCTACCCTGTGCTAAGCACTGTACTAAACTCTAGGGATATAAGGGGAAAAAAAAGAATCTATTCCTACTTGCAAAGGACTTCCATTCTAAAGAGGGAGATAACAGATACGTGTATATAGGTATATGAAGCATAAATACAATGACGATAAATGCAAATAAATACAAAGTAGCCAAGTACCCGGTAGTGTGGGAATGAATGCGCTTCATGCAGAAGATGGCGGTTGAGTTGCCTTTTTGAGACAGAGGTAAGATAATTGGGTTTCTGGGGGTTGGAGAAACAGTGAGATCTAGTTTGGAAAACAGGAAACTTTGGTGATGTCCAGTGTATACAGCGTAGCTACAAAACAATTTGGTAAGCAAGGGTTCCTGAAACATTACAAGGAGGTGCTAGCCCATTTTAGATGTCAGTGAAACACCCCTATTTTGAAATTGGACAGAATAGCCAAGGAATCACTCATAGGAATGAGGAGATTGAGAAGAAACTTCCTGATGTAAGGCTCTGGGATGATCCGTCTCAGATTTGTTGCATTATTTTCTTAGAATCTAGGGAATATCTTCTACCAAAAGGGAGGTAGCATAGGAAAGTAGTGTTTGACCATTTGTCCTGAAGTCTGGAGACCTGGGTTTAAGTCCCAATTCTCTTACCCAAGGTTATCACCTTGAGAAACTCACTTAACCTTTGATATCCTTAACTTTTCCCTCTGTGCAAGTAGGGCATTGAGCTAGAATATGATAGTTAAGGTCCCTTCCAGCTCTAACATTGTATGGTTCAGAGAAAATGATGCAGAAATATGGCCCAGAGAAGTACAGGAAGTGAACCTAGAGTAAATCAAGAGACCATAGGGACTAGTTTTCAAGGACAGATAAAAAGAACTAAGCCTGCATCAGAGAGCTAAGTGAAGACTAATGAGGGATGTGTTAATCATCGACCAACATCTTCAAGGTATAAATGGAGTGCCCATTAAGGAAGTCTAAGGAGGAAGATCCAAGAGTAATGGGATAAATTAAGAAAGGGACAATTCATTCATTCAACAAATATTTATGGAACACCCAGCTGCCCTCTGCCAGGTGCCATGTGGACTATAATATTGTATAAACCTAGGTCCCTCTCATTCAGTCAGTTAATTAATAAATGTGAAATTGGCTTTAGTGTGCCAGACACTGTACCAGGTGATGGGGATATGAAGAAAGGTAAAAGACTGTACCTGCTCTTAAGGAACTCTCAGTTATATCCCAGCAGCATGAAAAAGCATTTCACGATGTTTTAAGTCGGAATTCTATCCCAACCGCAATAGACCAAGGACTAGGAAAGTTGCTATATTAGCTGGGTGAGGGACGAGCAAGCCAACCACAATTTTTTCTTGTCTTTGATTTTTCTTTGAGAGAGGAAAAAATGATTGTAAATCATCTTCCCATCCTCATCATACAGTATCTCTCACCACACCCCCATACTCTTAATCTGAACATATTAGCGCTCTCTCTGCCCCTCACAAACAACCCTCCATCTCCCATGTCTGTGGCCTTTTCACTGGCCACCTTACATGCTTGAAATTCACCTCTTCCTTGTTTCTACCTCAGGCTCCCTCTTTTCCTTCAAGAAGCAACTTGAACACTACCTTCTCCATGAAACCTTTTTTGATCCCCTCAATGTCTAGTGTTAGAAGGTAAAACTATCACTCAAATTACCTTATTTTTAATAATGACTGGATTTATTTGCACATATTCTCTTTATTTTTATATAAAGTTTATATTGATTATTTTTACTTCATCATAGTTTCACCTGGCATCTCTTTCTTTCCCTCCCTGAGATCTATTCTATTATAGCAAAGAGCATTTTTTCAAGACAGAAAATGAGGAGAAAAACCAGAATAATTCATCAGTCCATCATCAAAGTCTGAAAATATATGTAATGTCGAACACTTGTAGACTGCCCTTGTTTGTAAAGGGGTGTGGTGGGAATGTCTTCTCATAACCCTTCTTTTGAGCCCTGCATGTTCTTTATCATTTTGCAACATTCACTTTTGATTTTTATGTGCTTATTTCCATTTACATGGTTGTAATCATTGTGTGTGTGTGTACACACACCCACACCCACACATTTAGCTCTGCTTCTTTGTATTCATCACATTTGTCATGTCTTGCAGCAGAGCATTTATTCCATTACGTTCATGTACCACAATTTGTTTAGCCATTCCCCAAAAGATGGGCATCTACTTTGTTTCTTATTCTTTACTACAACAAAAAATTCCTCTACAAATATTTTGAGCATGTAAAGGAACTTTCTTCTTCTCAATGTCCTCCCTGGACATTTTTATATTTTTTTAATATATTTTCATACTTGTACTTGCCTCTGCTATTCAAATATAAGCTCTCTGTAGGCAGAAATTTCTTCATTTCTTTTATCTTTACCTGATGTTTAGTGTGTGTGTGGGGTGTTAACTAATTGCTTAATTGATGCTAAAGAAGTCAGGTGTTCCCATCCCAACGTAAAAATATTCCCTTTAAGTAAGAATGGTGAAGCTTAGAGGAGACAAGTGAGGGGGAGCAGCACAATTTTGTAAAGACCTAAAGCAATTTAGAAAGTAGAAACCCATGGGGCCAGAAAGAGACGGGAGGAGAAATTTGGACTTTCAGTCAGGTTGAGGAAGGGGTAATAAACAGTTCTCTTCAATTATATTGAACTGTTTAGTGAACCTAGTTCATTTCCACATTATGGGTTTGATTCAGAGTTCAAAAGTGCCTCAGTCTACTTGTAGCTCCTTTGGAACTTAATAGTCTTCCAAAAAGAGGCACATACATTGTGATAGAGTACTATTGTGCTATGAGAAATGAAGAGCAGGATGCTTTTCGAAAAACCTGTGAATCCTGACATGAACTGATGCAAAGTGAAATGCACGGAACCAGAAGAAAATTATACTTAATAACAGTAATATTGTATGACCATCAGCTGTGAATGACTTGGCTATTCTCCATTCTGAAGGACTTATGATGAGAAAGAACTGATGGGACCTGGATGCAGATTGAAGCACACTCGTTCTATTGTTTATTTATTTATGGGTCTGCATTTTCTCTTGCAACATGGCTAATATGCAACTGTTTTGCATGACTGTATGTGTGCAATCTATACCAAATTGCTTGCCTTCTCAAAGAGGAGAGGGAAGGAAAGCAAGGAGAGAATTTAGAAGTCAAAATGTTAAAAAAAACACAAATGTTTAAAAAATTTGTTTACATATAATTGGGAAAAAAATTAGGTAAAAAAGAAAAGCAGCAGATAGAGCAGTAATGTTGGAAGGAACAGGCCTTTGTTATAGGCACACTTTAACTTAGAGAAGGGAAGCCTTAGGCATAACCTCCCATATCAGGTGCTGGGTGTGTGGGAGTAGAGTAACAAAGGACAAAGGCATAATAGCAAAGGATAGGTTTGAGCCTCTTTCACTGGTAGCAGAAAGATACAAATGAGTCTTCATTGCTGAATGGGTGTCAAGGGCCTTGGATATGATGATCTTCAGGCCACAGAGGGAGCAGAAAGAAGCCAATAGTATTTCTGCAAAAGACCCACTCTCAGGACTTACCCCATTTGGATTACGGCAAACTCTTATTATTCTTCCTAGCTCTATTTGGGAACACTTGGGTTCCATCCTCCATACTTGACACTGTGGGTGAGGATGTAACTTGATCTTACTTTTCTAGTGGAGGAATGGGCTCTCTCTCAGGTGCATCTGACTTATTATATTAGAAGTTTTCAGCATGGAAGTTTCTAGATAGTGATGGTTCCAGAAAAGAGTTGAGGAGGGATGCTGGATAGGGGAAGTAGGCAGATCTTGATAAGAGGCACGCTATTACTCATGAGTCTTCTGAAACTCAGAGAGCTCCTCTTTCAAGCCGCAGGACCCCCGTAGGCTGTTTTCGTGCAACATGGAAACTTTCAGTTATTTGTTTTATAGCAGCTTCCTTTCTGAAGGGCTTTAAGTTTTGTTTGTTTTTAAAAATGATTTATCAAGACCAAACAATCCCTACTCTCATCAGTGAAATTAGTCTTGTTTTTTAAAGCTAAAATACATACACACTCAAAACCCAGTATGCCAGCATACCCATGCTGGGTAGGAAGTAATAAACTAGTTGAACCACAGAAGATACTTGGAGCCATTTACTTTGTAACACTCAAATGGATTTGTGGTCCTGTTGAGGCCATCATTCCTTCCAATGATGCAGATGATAACCATTTCATCCCTGCCTATCCTGGGCAACTCTTGTTCATATTCACTACAGAGAGTCCTCCAAATGAGCTGGGATCCTCCTTCCTTTTTCCTGACATCTTGTGGATATCAGTGGAGCTTCTGTACTAATCATTGGTTAGCTTTCATCCTTGCCACATGACCAACCCATCTTCCTTTTCAATCATACATTTGTTTAATGACATTCTTTGTTTTTGTTCTCGTTCATAGATCCTTGTTTGTTATGTTATACTTATTTATAGTGTTGACATTTCCTGGGAAAGCTGACCAGTTCCTCTCTGTGGACTTTCATTGTGCCTTGGAGGCTCTGTTTCTCAGGGTGAGAATAAAGATAGGTCTCTCTGGTCCTTTTATATCTCAGTCTTGTTCCTAATAGAGTAGCCATTTACTTCTAAATATAATGCAATGAGGGGGATTTTTCTGACAGTCTACTGTGCTGAAACTACTAGATTTAATGCTCTGACACCGCTACCCCAACCCATGGTTCGTGGCCATGCCTTCTTGTTACCAAGACAGGCAACAGTATTTTTGTTTTGTTGTATTGTGACCTAAAACCTAAAACTTTGACTCTCAAATGCAACTCTGCCTTTCAGTCAAGTGTTTTAATCTGTTTTTTGTTTGTTTTTCTGTACCTAATAAAAGCTTCCCTTTTCTTGTCTTTCTATGGAATGAGATATTTCGGTGTTGGGAAGAAAATTTAGAAATGAGT
This sequence comes from Pseudochirops cupreus, assembly GCA_028627135.1. Taxonomy (NCBI): domain Eukaryota; kingdom Metazoa; phylum Chordata; class Mammalia; order Diprotodontia; family Pseudocheiridae; genus Pseudochirops; species Pseudochirops cupreus. The sequence continues at coordinate 78,433,620 of CM053583.1, read as the reverse complement.
GTTGATCCTTCTTTTGTTCTCTCTCCCCCCCTCCCGTCTCCATCTCTCTGTCTCTGTCTTTGTCTCTGTCTCTCTGTCTCTGTCTTTGTCTCTTTCTCTGTCTCTCTCTCTGTCTCTCTGTCTCTCCCTCTGTCTCTCTGTCTCTCTCTCTCCAACCCCCCCCCACCCCCGATCTTGGCTTCCTTGCCTTTAAATTCTGTGGAATTGACTAGATGTCATCTAAGAACTCTTTTACTTCTAAATCTATGATCCAGTGATGCTTAGACAGAAACTACTCATGCTTTAGAGATACAACATTGTATACTGAAAATATACAACATATATTTTTTAAGATTTTCATTGTGTCTGTTTACCTTTTGCTAACACGTGTTAATACATTCTTAATACATGAAGGCAATGCAATAGAGGTGAAGGGACACCAGCCTAGTAATCAGGAAGCCTGGGGTCTAATCACAACTTCACTGAGGTGCAGTAGTGTGATCTTGGGCAAGTCATTTAACCTTCGTGAGCCTCTGTTAACTCATCCATCACCTGGAGAGCTTAATGCTTGTCTTGCCTGTTTTCCACAGTCATTGAGAAGCTCAAATGAAATGACACATAATGGACATGCTAAATAAAAGTAAGATTGTTGTATATTTATCTTTTTGACAACCTCTGGAAGGTAATGCGTGCCAGGAAGGATAAGCCAATGTTAGAATTAACAAATAAATATGGGAAAGAACGAGAAGCACATGAAATTACTACCCTACTTTTTTTTTTGCTCTCTGCTGAAACTCAGAACATTTAAACACACACACTCATCTTTTACTGTAAATTTTTCCACCTAAATTTTTTTTATGTGTGACATATTAAAAAAATGTCTCAAATTCCATCTTCCCTTCCCACTGAACCCCTAGCCTTCCTCAATCCTTAAGAAAATAATTTGAAATAATGCTGTTGTTTTCAGGGAAGCATGTCATTTGTTTTACCGGTCTGTAGTTGATTAATTTGCAAATGATATTCCCAATAAAGTGCTTAGAAGTAGATAATTACAACTATATTAACAGTTACCGGGGAAGCAGATGGTATTCTGAGGAGCTGCCATGGAGAGTTAGTGCTGATGCTCTACTGTAATGTACCATATACCCCAGCAACCCACAAACAACCAACTAAAATCCTGCTGATATTCCAGATTGTAAGTAAATTGTGCTTTTGCTTCACATTCAGTTCTTATCAGAATTTTTATGTGTGTTTTCTTGCTAGCTACAGTGCTCAGTGAGCTGGTACTTTTTATGTTTAGTCACATAACTCTCCAGCTCTATAATTCTGAATTACCCCTGTATTAAGCTTACAAGAAACACGTTTTTAAACTCTTCATCAGTGTTTCTCCTACCATGCCAGATATTTTGAAGCGTAGATTATCTCTGTACAAACATATAATTTCAATTTCCTAAATTACCTGAACAAGAATTTCATGCCAGATAATCAATTAAGCATTTTCTTCAGCAGAGCAGTGTTTCTCTCATCTCTTCTCTTCCCCCCTCCTTTGACACACACACATACACACACACACACACACACACACATACATAGGCATACACTGATACACACTCTTGTCTAGTTAGCATCTATACTTTATTGTGTTGTCTGACAGAAATGGGATCATTTTTCTGCTGCTAGCTATCAAGAGAGAGGCCATAATGTCATGGCAATCCTTTCTCTACATCTATCCATCAGTAGTTTTTCCTCTTAAGTAGACTGGAGTTATGTAAGCATTAACGCACAGCAGGGCATGAGGTCAGAGTGAAATATTCATATATACTTTGGTCTGTTGAAGGCCTTGGGCATTCAAGGCTACCGTGTGGTTCACTAGGTGTGGGACTGAAGTGTAAAACAAAGTTGTAGTTAGCTGCCACTGATGTCTCTTTGCCCTAGAGGTCAGATCAACAAGAGAAAAATAGCATAGGCCCACATCATCATTTCAGGAGTCTAATATCACTGAACAGTTTCCAGCCTTGGGATGTAGGGATTTGGTCTCCCAGGACATTTTATAGTTGCCCTGGAAATAAGCATTCACTTACTCACCCAAGGCAGGTTACCATTTGATCAAGGAAAATAGAAAAGGTAATATATTTCATTCAACTATAGGTGGTCATGGCTAGGTTTGAGGATAGGTGGGAAAACATGTGTATGGGCAGGTAAATTTGGAATACTTATTTTAAGGTGATGTGTCTATAACACTCTGTAGGAAAAGGACCTGAGCTGAGCATCTTGTTAGGGAATTTCTGATCAAAAGGTCTTTGGTTGACACTTAAGTTGGTAGAAAGGTTAGCAAGGGCTTATACAATAGAAATGAGCTTCCCTAAAAATTGACTCAGTGCCTTTTTATGTTGAAATATACTTCTCATTTTCCCCCAGTCCTATCATTATTAAGCCATCTCTATTTCTAGTCTAGTAATGAGGAAGAAACAGTGATGTGCTACAGTCCTTCCATCCCTTCCTAAGCCACCTGGGTCAGGACCTTGACAGAGTCAGGCTGCTTCACATTCATATCAAGACAGCACTGATGTCATGATGCTACCTGACTAGTAGGATGGAAATGCATATATACATGTTGACACTTGTGGTTTCTTAGTCCAGTAGCTTGGGGAATCAGGTGAGCATGATGATAGCAACTAAATAAAATAAAACAAAAAATAATAATTATGGTTAGGATTTATATAGTGCTTTGAGGTTGGCAAGGCACATTATAAACATTACACTTACACCAATCCTGGGAAGCAGATACTATTATTATCTCCATTTTGCAGATAAGGAAGTTGAGGCAGGCTGTGATTTGGTGACTTGCCTATGGTCACATAGCTAGTAAGTTGTCTGAGGTTAGATTTGAACTCAGATCTTCCTGCCTCCAGGTCTGCTGCTCTCCCTATCCTACCACTTAGCTGCCTCATGAAATTACTTCATTCTTAGATTTAATTTACAAAATGTGATTAGGGAAATTTCTTCCTTCCTCCTTAATAACTAATAATTTAATAGATTTTTATTACTGTGGGAAGGTTCTAGACCTAGAACATCATTCACATTTGTCTCCTTTTCTCCATTCATTCAGACCACCCTAGTTCTGGTGCTTATACCCTCTTGCCTGGATTCTCTGATAATCTCCTAAATAGGTTATGAGGTTCCAGTCTCTCTTCTCATCAACCTGTTCTTTCCATTGCTGCCAAAATAATTTTCCTAAAATGAAGCTCTGACTATGTTATTCCCAAATTCAAATAATTTCCCTGGTTTCCTTTTGCCTCTAGCATGGAATCCAAACTCCTTATCCTGGTATTTAAGTCTCCACATTCTGGCATCATCTTACCTCTCCTATTAGTTCACTTTGTGTATTCCATGATCTAGCCACACTAAGCTAAAGGGCGCTTCTGCCTCTGTCTGTACCCCCAGTGCGTTTGTATGAGTATCCTCTATGCTTGAAATGCAGCCCATCTTCATGTTCACCTTGTGGAACGCTTATATTTAAGGTTCAGCCCACTCCTCCTTGAAGCCTTCCTTGATTCCCTTATAGCTCAAAGTGTTGTTTTCTTTAAAATTTATAAAGCCCTTTGTTTACATCTCTTCTTTTCCTCTCTCACTTCCAGCTTTGTATTATACTTAATTGTGTACCTGTTCAATTTGTCCCTCTTAGCTTTCCTCTTATCCCCCCATACCCACAAAATCTTAACCAGCAGAATGTTAGTGCAGGAACTACACCAGTATTAATCTTTATATCTCCAGAACCTAGCATTTAACAAAGTATTTTTGAATACGTAAATTTTTATATGATGTCAAGGTAGAAAATTATTATTGACTGAGAACATATAGGTTCCAAAAGCCATGTTACTGTAGACTGGGTTTTGAAAAGAAGATTAATTAAATTTACAAATATTATAATGTCTATTAGGACAAGTAGGTGGCACAGTGGATAGAGAACTGGGCCTGAAATCAGAAGACTCCTCTTTGTAAGTTCAAATCTGGTCACAGACACTTATTAGTTGCATGACCCTGGGCAAGTCACTTAACCCTGTTTGCTTCAGTTTCCTCATCTGTAAAAAGAGCTGGGAAGGAAATGGCAAACCACTCCAGTATCTTTGCCAAGAACACCCATATGGGACCATGAAGAGTTGGACATGACTGAAATTGACTGAGCAAAATAGTATGTACCATTCAGAGAACTTTATGGCAGGTACTGGGAAATATTCAAAGGTCAGTAAAACCCAGTCCCCACTATCATGGAGTTTATAGCCTAATTTGGGAGATGATAGGTACACAAATAACAATATAAAATAGAACATGGTATGTGAACAAGGATTGAATAAAAGGTACGCTGCCATGTACAATCATTTCTGACTGTGGAGACTAGAAAAGTCTTCATGAAGGAAGTTCATAAACAGAGATAAACATAGTTTATCCTTCAACAGGTAGAGATTGAAGGTGACAGAGCACTATTGGTTAGTCAGTCAAGGAACATTGGTTAAGAGCCTATTATGTGCCGGGCGTTGTGGTAAGCACCATGTAAATCAAGACACAAGATAGTCAAGAGCTCATAGTCTAGTGGGCAAGATGGTGTGCAAACAATTATACAACACATAGAGGGGGTATTGGAGAAAGCAGTTACATTAGTCACTGAGAAAAGTCTTAAATAAAGGAGAAAACACTTTGTTGAAAGTGACAAGTATATTTTCACAGAATCCCAGGCTCTCAGAGTTGAAAAGGACCTCAGAAACCATCTAGTCCAAGCCATTCCTCAACAAGAATCCCCTTGACATCATATCCCACAAGTGGTCATGCTTGAATAACAGTGAAGGGTAACCCCTACTTTTCAAGGGACCTTATTTTCCTTTGGGATAGCATTAGTTACTAGAATGTTTTTTTCCTTATACCAAGTTTAAATTTGCCTAGACATCTTTCTCCCGTTGCTTGTGTTGTGTCCTTTGGGGTGAAGTAGAATAAATTTAATCTTTTTTTTTTTGGATAATAACTTTATATATTTAAAGACATCTGTTGTGTTTCCCTAAGCTTTCTTTTCTGGACCAAACATCCCAAGTTCTTCAATCAATCCTCATGTGACCTCCATTGTAAGGACTTTTACCATGCTTGTTGTGTCTATGAAGACATTTGTCAATGTCTTTCTAAAGTGTGATGCATAGAACTAAACACAATTTTCTAGATTGTGACTGAGCATGAAAAACTTTGCTGACCATCACAGATTGTACCTATTACCTGATTGTCACTACCACTTCTAGAACCTGAGTATGGTGAGGTGGAATTTCCTTGACTGGTTATGATGGGTAATCATGAGTGAGAATACATCTGATCACTCTGTATGTATGTCCATGAAACTCTTAAAATTGAAATTATTATAAAGCCTCATAGTTATCAGGTCCTCTCTTCTACTCCCCCCCCCCCCCCAGGGAAGAGGGGTCTGAGTTAGGCTGTGATTCATGACCCTGAGGTAGAGATGTAGAAGCAATTGGACCCCCTAGCTAAGACCCAAGAGTAGGTGTTCAGCTGTTATTGGCTGGGGCTTGTGTTTGTCTTCCACATTCAGCCAATGGGGGGAGGAAAGAGTGGGTCTATAGAGAGTTGGACTCAGACCCAGAGAACAGTGCAGTCAGTTTGTGCGAAGTATGGTCTCTGGCTTTGGATTTTCTGGTTCAGGTTGGGAAGCCTGGGATTCATCGGGTCTAGGGAAGAATAAGTGAAACCCAGCTGCAGGTTCTCCCTTTCATTGCATCATCTTCTGGAGATGAAACCAAACCTAGAGATGCAGTAAAGCTGGGGGAGGAAGAGATAGGGTGACCCCAGGGATAAATCAACTTATCCCTGTGCTTCAACTTCCTCATCTGTAAAATGAGAAGGTGAGACTGGATGAATTTGGAGGGCCCTTCTATCTTCTACTCCAGTCCTCCCTTGAGTCCTGAGACAGATGGGGGTCCCTAAGGGGAATTTCCTTGTCTTGTTGCGGTGCCATCAAACTAAGAAATGGAGCATTGGCTATGCCAACTCATTCCATGGCCATGGAACTAAAACCAAGATGATAATGATGATGATGATAACAATAACAGCAATAACAACAATGTGTGGAACCTTGGCCAGAAAACTAATTTCATCATCATAGAACTAGAACTGAAGTGATCATGATAATAACAACAAAAACAACAATAACCACAACAATAATGATAAAAATGGAATATTGACTAGCTCGCTAATTCTGTGGCCATAGAAATACAACCTAGTTGATGACAACAACAACAACAACAACAACAACAAACAACTAAATGGATTCCTGGCCAATTAGTTAATTCCACGACCATTGAACTAGAACTAAGGTGATGATAATGATGATGACAACAATAGTAAAGATGGATGTAATCTTAGCTGGCTAACTCATTCTATGGCCATGGAACTAGAACTTAGGTGGTGATGATGATGATGATGATGGTGATGTGATGATGATGATGAAGATGGTGATGATGATGATGATGGTGATGATGGTGATGGTGATG
>CM053583.1:78355386-78426596 GCA_028627135.1 Pseudochirops cupreus | reverse complement strand
TAGTAGTAATAATAACTTCTTTTTCTAATAGTATTTATATAGAACTTCAAGGTATGCAAAGTACTTTACAAATAATACCTCATTCTGTCCTTGCAAGAACCCTCAGTGGGAGGGTGTTAGATTACCCTCATTTTATAGATGAATAGAGGTTATTTTATAGTTGAAGTTGAAGTTAAGGCTTGCCCAGGTAATAAGTGCCTGAGGTGAGATCTGAACCCAGGCCTTTCTGGTTCCAAGTTCAGCTTTTTAATCTGCTACACCACAGAGCTATCTTATCAGTGCCTAGATGGAGGGTTTTAGGTGAGGGAGACAGCCAGAGAAAGTAGGAGGCAAATGTTAAAGACAAGGTTTAAATTTTAAGATCCTTTGTAAGCTTTTAACTTTTAAACTATTCATACCTATTAGAGCTCCTCCTTACCTTCCCCCATGTTTCTTCAGGACCTTGAAGTTCTATTAAAAGGTCAGTGTGCATCTATTTGGAAGTGGGGGTAGTTGGGGGTAGGAGTTAAAAAAAAACCCAATTCTGTGGTCTTCCCTCTACAAGCATGTATAAGTTTAAGGGAATTCCATAAAACTAGGGGAACTGGTAACTTGGAATCCAAATGAGGTACAGTGACACAAACCTGTTGGTCATGGCATCATGGGTTTGGAACTTAGATATTACTTAATACAACTCATACATTTTATATATGAGAAGACTGAGGCCTGGAGTTTAAAAAAAAAAACAAACTGCCTGCAAGATCCAGAGGTACTGAATGGCAGTGTAAAGGATTCAAATCCATTCACCTACCTCTTCTTTAAGGCACTTTAGTACACTATACAATGAATTGTACAATTATAAGTGTACAAGCAAGTTTATGTCCCCCCCCCCCTTATCCCATTCTCCCCATGGTAGCTTGCTGCCCAATTGTAAAAGGCCTTGAATGTTGGATTAAAGTTCAATAATTAGCCATCTAAATGCTTTAAACAGAGGACAGACATGATCAAATTTTTGCCCAAGCAAGATTCATCTGTTGGTGATGTGATGTCTTGAATGGGCTGTTGATGAGGGAGATTAGTTAGGAATTATAATACCTTAGAGGTATTAAGGGTCTGGGTGAAGATGGTGACAACAAGGATGAAAAAGTAGAGGGGGCAGGTTGAAGTGGTGTCCTTTATTGAATGGACAAATGAATCTATATATTAGGGAAAATCAGCATTGGGAAAGGAAGCTAGAATAATCCTGGATACTATCTAGGCTGAAGTTCATCTCTCTACTTCTGATTTAACCCTGCTTACATTCGAACTTTACTGAGAGCATGAAACTCATTTAATTTTTAAAAGTTAAAAAAAATTGTGCTTGGATTTCAAGTGTAAATTCTGGGGCCTAAATGAGTCAGAGAATTCTGCTGATGCGGGAATGCTTTGAGACCTCAGCTCTGGTGACTTGATGTCAGTGAGGTCCAGAAGGAGACTGGCCTCCTCTGTCACTGGCTCTGTGGTCATTCAGTGACGCAATGTGTTCTCTGTTGCTGGAAGGACATTTTCATGGACGAGGAATCAGTTTCCTTTGGGAAAAATGCAGTGTTGATTAACTGGATCTCCTACTGTTGAAATCCCTGATTTTGCAATGTTTAAGAATTTCCTCAGCTAAAACTATGAAATAGAGTAAGCAGAAGATAAGACACGTTAAAAATTTTAACCTAGTCCTTTCTGAATGTTGAACTGTCATGTTTTGTTCTCCATGTTGACTAGTAATATCAAGAGTTAGTTTTTCAAAATATTTTCATATATATCAGACCATTTGGTTTCACAGAAACCCTTTTTGGTTAGTATTATACTCCTTTTTTTTAAGGTGAGAAAACTTAGGTTCATAAAGATTGAAGTGACGTGTACCTGGAAGGAACCCTTTTTTTGCATATGTCCAACTTTTAGAAGAAAGTCATTATACTACATTGCAGATGATTTAAGGCATTTAACAATAATATTCCCAAGTCATTGTTAAATTCAAGAAAGAAAGAATTTATTATTTTCCTTTTCTATCTTATCCAGATCACCTGCTTTGGTTTCATTTGGGTTCAGCAACCCTGATTGTAAATCACCCAGCACTTGGTTCTAGCTGCTCAGTCATACTCTCAGACTTCTGATGGCTCCTCTGACTGTGTAGATTTCGTCCAATTTTAATATCAAGTAGATTGTTGCAGATGAACCAGATAAAATCTAGAAGTTCATGGTGGACTGGTGTGTACATCCCTACCCATTGAATGGAATTGTAAATTTTGTGTGTTTGCTATTACAAAATCATTAGGAACACTGATCCACTTTATTATTTCATACTTCATGTGGCTGAATACCTCAAGACACATCTCTGTCCTTCCTACCTTATGCTCATTGAACTTTTAGGGAAAAAATGATAGGGATTAGATTGATAATCCCATTTTTAGAGGGAATTTTCAGGTGGGGAAACTCCCTCTACCAATGTAGGTCAGCATCTTTAATGCTATTTATGGTGCTAAATAGTTTCCTAGATCATTTAGAAGTTAAACGACTTTCCCAATGTCACACAGTCAATATACATCAGACCTGAACTGAAGTCTTCAGGACTTGGACACTAGTTCTCTGGTTATTATGCCAAGCTTCCTTTAATAATGGTACTATAATGTTATCCTATAGAAGGATGAATATATGGGAGAGCATAAAGTTTTTCTCCCCTTGAAGCATAAAGAAAATTATTTTAATTTTATCTTGTCTAAAGAAAGTCACAATCATAGAAATTGCTTGCCTTTTGGATTTATTGTAGATATAGTGCTGGTTCTGGGGTCAGGAAGACTCATCTCTGTGGGTTCAAATCTGGCTTTAGATACTTAGTTGTCTGACCCTGGGCAAGTCGCTTAACCCTATTTGCCTCAGTTTCCTCATCTGTAAGATGACCTGGAGAAGGAAATGACAAACCACTCTAGTATCTTTGCCATGAAAACCCCAAATGGGGTCATGAAGAGTCACATGCAACAGAAATGAACAGCAACAACAACAATATGATACTTTCTCAAGTTAAATCGCACATTGTCTGTGAATTCTAGTTCCAGTTTTTTATTTCATCTGTTGTTTTCTTCTGAATATTTGTAGAAAAACTCAAGCACCATTTTTTTGAAAGAAAGAAAATACATTTCATTGGGTTTGAAGAATTTTTATTAGGATTACATAAAAAATCCTGTATAAATCAGACTTAACAATGCTTGATAAATTTAGGAGAAAAATTGATTGCAGTGGCAGGATTTGATTTAAAGTTTCGCCTGATTGTGTCATTACTCAAACAAATGCAGGAGCCACATCAGTTTTAATTTCTGTCTTGTTTAAGAACAAGTGATTTTCCTTTCAGCAAATGACTGTTGATGATCTCCATCTTTACATTAAAAAGGAGGAAAATCTACCACCGTTTTCTGACTCATTGATGTTGTGCACTCTTCAAATTTCCGGCACCTCAAACCTGTAATTTTCAGAATATGTGTTATCAAAGTGGAATTACCACTTTGGGACTTATTTGTGTTTGTGTATTCATTTTGAGATGTATATGGGGGATATGTGTGTGAGATGTGGTATTTTCAGTTTAACCTAAATGGCTGGACACTAATTACAATGTTCTTTTTGTTTTAAAAGCATGCCTGCTAAAATGTGTTGTCTTTCAACTGCACCAAGTGTGTCCTATTTGGGGATTAGTAGACTAAGGATGACTAGGTAACTTCCACTTTTTTCCTCTTTTTGGTGTTCATTGATTGCTTTCAGATTCCATTGAACATTTTTTTCATCTGGTTCTCCAAAAATATTTTTAAATTATTAGAAAAACAGACAAACAGACACAAAGGGAGGGGGGCTTTCTTGGCTTTTATTTTTGGTTTGTTTTATTTTTATTGTCCCAGTGCTTAGCACAGGTTTGTACATGATGTTAGTATAACAAATATTTTTTGAATTGGAATGAATTTTCACCTATGGAAATTGAGACACCAAAGAGCCACGTAACTCATAAATGAAAAGTAAATGACAAAAGGAAGAATCAATGACAGAGAGTTTCAAAGTGGGAAAATGTTAGATTTAGAAGGGACCTTAGTGATCATCAGCCACAACCCCTTCATTTCACAGAAGAGGAAATGGAGGCTGAGGGTGGCAAAGTGACTTTCCCAGTGTCACGTGGATTTTAAGTGGCAAGACCAAATTTTGATCTTTTGTCTCAAAATCCAGGGCTTTTCCTCTCTAGCCAAGGGTAGCTAAATCTTTATTTGCACATATATTTAATTTATATTAACCTCATTAATGCCTCCTTTTAGCTTTCCCCAAGCAGAGCATCCTAATCTCTTAGGTTCCTTTTTAAATGTATGTATCATTTTAAAAGACATTTCTAACCTGTCCCTTAAGGGATGGCTTTACTTTACTCTAATTCTACTATAGGGAGATTGTCAGGGTGATAGTACTGCTTTCATTCAAAGAAGGAGTCAAGACCTGCCTTTGCTGGTCTTTTTAAGGCTGTATTTTAAACATTCAAGACTTGCCACAAAAGGCAAAAGGAAAAAAAACCCAAAAAACAAAACAACCCAAAAAACTGTTTACATGATTTATCTTATGATATTTTTTGTCAGAGCTAGATATAGGTTATTTCCAGCATTCTTATCCTCTCTGTACATACTGAGTTATTTGCCCTTCTTCTTCTTCTCTTTTGATGTTTCCACACATGGAACCAGATGATTCCCAAACCATTCTAATCTCATCTCCTGTCTGTTCTAGGTGGTTATATGATTTGGCCAGTTACTACATCTAGGCATCAGTTTCCCATTTCAGAGCCAAGTTACTACTGGAACAGTTCAGGAATGACTGGGAAGCTGCTTTTATGTACTTATAGTTAGTGCTCATGTTCTAAGGCTATACTCTTGAAAATGTCACTATCTTTGGTCATGCCAGTGGTATGGCTAAAAAGAAACAGTGGGTCATTGAGAGCCTTTTCCACACTATATATGTTTCAAGATAACTCCTAACTGGGGATAGTACTTATAGCTATAGGTATAAGTCACTCCATTTCTTTTAGTCTATGGTAAGACCACCATCAGTCTTAATGATGTGTCATATATAAATACATTAATCAGAACAGGAATAAAGTTTAAATTCAAAATGATGGAATCATATCTTTCTGGTGTAAAGATGTTGGAAATGTTGCACCTGGTCTCTGATTTCTGCCTTACCTTACTTTTTTTTTTATCTTCTTAGTTGTTAATGCCCACTCTCAAATTTTCTTAAAGCATTTTGTCTGATTTATCTTTTTTCTCTTCACGCAACACCTTATTTTCACTTGTTTGTGCACACGTTGTTTCTCTCCAGTAGCGATGCTATGGCCCTCTTTGAAAACAAAGAACAAACACAACAACAACCAGCGAGGGAAACTCCTTGAAGTCAGGGGATTCTTCTTCTTCTTCTTCTTCTTCTTATTTTTTTTTTGACCTAACACGGTGCCTAACGCAGTACTATGGACATTGCTAAAAATTAGGATATTGCTAAGCATTTGTTCAATTAAAGCATTAATTGAAAGTTGAAAAAAAAAACTCTGAAAACAAATTAGTCTTGCTCCCCAGCCCCAAAAAAGAAAATGAACTGCCTCATCATGTAACTGTTTCAAGGTTACCTGATAAGTTTGAGGTATAAGTTATTTGAATATTCATTGAATAGAAAGTATAAATATGTATGTATTGTTGACTGTGTTTTTCTCAGACATGCACGTGAATGATGGAGTTTAAACAGTTACCTCTTTAAATTGCTCTATGATAGTCATAAGAGCATAATTTTCATCATAAACAGTATCGATGACAAAAGTGGAAATGCATTTTGATTAGTCTTCCATAAATATGATGTCTATTCTTCAGTTGCTGGTTATTGTCCATTTGGTTAGTTCTGTTGTAGCTGGTGGTCTTGCCTCTTGATTGCAAAGGTAGTACTGAAACCCTTCACCCTGATGGTGCTGGGTGGGTGTTTTCAATCTCTTGCATATTACTTGGAGGTCTTGGGGTTTTTCTTTCAGCTGCCCATCACCATATCACACGAGTTTGCCACGCGGGACTTGCTTTAGCATTCTGATTTCATGTATCCCATGCCCTGTCCTTTGAAGCTATGTTGCACATGGCAGAGATCCCTTTTATTCTGGTATTCTATGTGCTTCTCATCATTGGCCATGTGAGGCTAAATATTAGGTAGGTGATGCTAATGGGATTGTTGAAGCAACTGGATGTGACATACTTTTTAAGTCCAAAGCTCTCAGGTGGATAGATAGTAAGATGCTGCCACCATTCTTAGGACCTGTAGTTTTTGAAATAGAAATTTGCAACTGCATTAGTTCTAAGCATGACTAGTGGGGCTAAGCAATATCCATTTTTAGTAATAATTATATTAATTGTTAATGTTTTACATAAATTATCTCTTTTGATCTCTATAAACAACTCTATAAGACAGGCCATATAGATGTTCTACTTTTTTCTTACTGGAGCTATGATTACATTATTATTATATTACTATATAGAACCTCCTAACTTTCCTTTACTAATGAAGAGACAGACTTCCTCTGTTACTTAATAATCTTAGTTGCACTGATGGTCACACAGCCAATAATATTTTAGAGGGCCAACTTGAACCCAGGTCATAGTGATACCAAAGCTGGTTCTTTCTCCACTACCTGACATCATCTCTCAGGTATGGTTACCTCCATTTTATAGAGAAGGAAGCTAAGTCTCTAAACAGTGGTTCTCAACCTTCCTAATGCCACAACCCTTTAATACTTGTATGTGGGCATATCTGCATGTGGGCAGACCTGCCTGGAGACAGAGGAATGGTGTCTCAGTTCCTAAGACCATCAGAAATATGTGTTTTCTGATGGTCTTAGGCGACCCCTGTGAAAGGGTCATTCAACCCGCAAAGGCGTCGCAACTCACAGGTTGAGAACCGCTGCTTTTAAGAGGTTAGATGCCTTGCTCTTGGTCACACAGATATGGGTGGAATTTGAAGATCTCTCCTGACTTACAAGTCTAAGGTTTAAAAGGTATTTGTGTGTGTGTGTGTGTGTGTGTGTGTGTGTGTGTGTGTATGTGTGTATAAATCAGGAGAAACTGGAAGGAGATGAGAGAGATTGAGAAAAAAAGAGTAAGAGGAAAGAAAAATTTCAGTTAGTGGAAGACAGTAAAATTATTATTACAGAGTTTAAAAAGTTCTTAGCAACTTTAAGATCAGATTTTACTTCCAACTTCCTTACTAAATCCATTCCACTGTTTAAGGGTTAACTCATTTTTGCCTTCTGACTGTCCTTGCCCAACTATTCAAGATTCCAGTTGTAATAATCTTGTCATCTATTTATGCCTTATTTCCCAATTGGGAGTGCAAGCTTCTTGAGGTCAGGTGCAGTATGCTGTCTCTCCCACAACCCCTAGTACAATCTTGAATTTTAGTAGGCATCCCTTTACTTTGTTGATTCAGTGACTGATGTTGCAAATTTCCTGACAGATAATCTTGTTTTGTTCATTTACTTTTTTAAAAAAAATTTTTACATTTATTTTTAGTTTACAACATCCAGTTCCACAAACTTTTGAGTTTTAAATTTTCTTCCTCTCCCTTCTTCCTCTCCCCTCTCCCCAAGACAGCAGGCAATCTGATATAGGCTCTACATATACATTCATATATTCACATTAGTCATGTTGTAAAGAAGCATTCTAATCAATGGAATGAACCACAAGAGAGAAGATGCAAAATAAAAGAGAGAGCAAATAATATGCTTTGATCTGCATTCAAACTCCATAATTCTTTCTCTGGGTGTGGATAACATTTTCCATCATGAACCTTTTGGAGTTGTTTTAGAACCTTGCGTTGCTGGTTCTGTCAAAGTCTATCAAAGTTAGTCATTGCACAATGTGGTTGTAACTGCGTACCATGTTCTCCTGGCTCTGTTCTCCTCACTCGTCCTCAGTTCTATCAGTTCATATAAGTCTTTCCTGGTTTTTCTGAGGTCTGCCTGCTCATCATTTCTTATAGCACAATAGTATTCTATTACATTCATATACCACAACTTGGTTAGCCATTCCCCAATTGATGGGCATTCCCTCAATTTCCAGTTCTTGGTCACCACAAAAAAGAGTTTCTATAAATATTTTTGTACGTATGGATCTTTTCCCCATTTTTATGATCTCTTTGAGATACAGCCCTAGAAGTGGTATTGCTGGGTCAAAGGGTATGCAGCTTTTTATAGCTCTTTGGGCATAGTTCCAAATTGCTCTCCAGAATGGTTGGATCAGTTCACAATTCCAACAATGCATTAGTGTTCCAGTTTTCCCACATCTTCTCCAGCATTTATAATTTTTCTGTCTTGTCATGTTAGCCATCTGATAGGTGTGATGTGGTACCTATGAGTTGTTTTGATTTGCATCTCTCTAATCAATAGTGATTTAGAACATTTTTTATATGACTATAGATAGCTTTAATTTCTTTCTCTGAAAACTACCTCTTCGTATTCGTTGACCATTTATCAATTGGGGTGTTGGTTTACTTTTTAAATTCAGCTATCAAGTTATTTTGGGGTCATACATAGCCCAGGTAGAGATCTTGATGACAGCTTTTATTTCTGTATCCATAAGGACCCACCCTTTAATGCTTATTTGTAGTTTTACTCTTTGCTATCAACTTGAATTTTTCCTTAATTTATAATAGCAGTTACAACAGTTGAATTAAAAAGGTCATCAAGAAGTCATAGGTTCAGGTCCACTGTGGCCAAGTAATTCAGCATCTAAGCCATGTCAAATAAATACATCCCTTTCTTCCAAAGAGCTTAGAACACCTCATATACTTTTATCTCCTTAATCTTCACATTATCCATCACATGTCCTCTGTAGGGGTTGCATCACCCTCCATGATGCTCAGGCTGAGATTAGATATAATTTATTTTCAATTGTTTCTTTTGGCTTTTTAAAAACAAGTTTTAAAACTTGTTTGTTTAAAATTTCTTTCCTTCCTTCTTCCTTTTCTCATACTTTCCCATTCTCTACTTTTTCCCTGTAAATATTTCACTATTTCTGTATTGGGAGAACAGGTTGAAAAAAAATGTTTCTTGTTTGTTACTCCCATTTCCCACTCACCAGTAATACACCTTTTCCCATTCAAGAACAGGCGGTCTAATCTGAGTGTAGTACACTGGAAAGAGCACTGGATTAGGAGTCAGAAGACCTAGGTTCAAACACCAGCTTCTGTAACTAACTTTGTAACTAATCCCATTGGGTAACTCGGGTGTACTTTACTTTTCTGTTCTCTAAGGTTCCTTCTACCTTTATGTCCCGTGAAAGCAACCTGAACTTAAATAACCATGTGATGCATTTTGAGTTGAAAAGAGGCCTCTGGGCCAGCACACACTCTTTCCCAGGTACAGATATTTCTTGGAAAAGTTCCCTGTGGATACCCTCAATAGTTTCCTTCTTGATGCTGAGTCTGTTCCCTGCTGATCTGATGGGTTAACCTCATGAAAGATGATGCATATTGTAGACTCTGGAAAGCTCCCTTTCTAATGAGAAGACTTTGAAGGGCAGGACAAAACCCTCTAGTCAACTCTTCTTTTGTGAATTAGGGGCATGGAGATAAGGAGATAATAACCTTACCCCCGGCATGCTTGAGAAAGAGATGACTGAAGGAGCAGCCCCAATAGCAATCTAGTTTGGAGGGAGTTGGCAGAATGATGAATGGTTCTGACTCCAAGGCCAAGGCTGAGGGGATACCCTTCTGTCCCTGAGAGGCAAAAGAAGAAAGCTGATTTATATTCACACTTTGCAATTGCCCAGCATGAAATGTAGATAGTCCAAGTCATTATTATTTAATATTTCTTAAAGTCCCTGCCATGTTTTAGATGCTGCGTTTCAGGTATTCAATTTGTCTGAATAGCTGTCTGAATAATCTGAGAGTACAATGCATTTAATTAAATCCAACAGTTGTTTATTGGGTATGTAGTAATGTCCGTGGTGTTATATAGAGTAGGGTTGGTATCTCTCCTGTACTCCAGTACAGCAATTCTAACTAACTGCATGCTGGTTTTTGTTGTTGTTGGATTTTTTTGCTTTTTTGGAGGGGGGAGGGCAGGGAAATTGGGGTTAAGTGACTTGCCCAAGGTCACACAGCTAGTAAGTGTTAAGTGTCTGAGGCCAGATTTGAACTCAGGCCCTCCTGACTTCAGGGCTGGTGCTCTATTCACTGTGCCACCTAATATTGTATATTTTCAAACAGGACGTCCCCTAGGCATCTCATGCTTAGTCTATTCAAAACAGAACTCGTATGTTCTACTGCTCTTTCCCAAACATCTCCTTCAGCTGAGGACACCACCATCCTTCCAGTTGCCCAAGTTTACAACTTCAGAGTCATAATTAACTTTGGTTTCTCTTCCCTCCCCCAAACAAATGTCATTTTCCCCCTTTTACAACAGCATGGCTCACATCTGTCTCCTTTTCTCTGCTCAGTCAGCCAACCAGCCCAGTGCAGGCTCTCATCAATTGTCACCTGGCATTAGCCTGCTAATTGGTCTTCTGCTTCTAGCCTTCTTCCCTCTCTTATTCATCTTCTATTTACTTGGCACATGGATATTTCTTTCTTTCTTTTTTCTTTTTTGTTTTTTTCTGGAGGGGGGAAGGCAGGGCAATTGGGTTTGGGACTTGCCCAAGGTCACAGGGCTAGTGTCTGAGGTTAGATTTGAACTCAGGTCCTCCTGACTCCAGGGCTGGTGTATTCATTGGTATTCAATGGTATTCATTGCACCACATAGCTGCCCTTACATGGATATTTCTTAAACATAGATCTAACCATGTCACTTTCTGGCCCCGAAATGATCAGTGAATTAGAGCTATAAGGAAGCTCCAATTTCCTCTTCATTTTTAAAAACAGATGTAGGACTAAGGCTCAGGCGATATGTGAGAAGCCAGGATTCAATCTGAGGTTTTCATGAGTCCACCTTCATTACTCTTTCCATTGTACCGCACTACCATTTAGGATACTTATAGCCTTTAGGATGAAATACAGAATGCTCACTTTGACATCTACAATGCTGTTCAGTCTGGCTCCCATCATCCTTTCCAATCTTATCTAATATTACTTCCCTTCACATCCTCCCTGGGCCCCTTAAGCTGGCTTATTTGCTATTTCTGTGTATGACACTCCACAGCCTCCTTTGCCCAGGCTGTCTCCCGCATAGCTCGGTGGTGCTTTTCACCATCTTGCTAACTCTAAGAATATTTCTAGCTTCTTTTCAAGAACAGCACAAGCACCCTGTCTTATAAAATGCTGTCCTGGCTTCTTCCAGGTCATATCGTTTGCTGCCTCTTTAAATTTTTATATGCATCATTAGTGTTATTGATGTGCACGCCATGTCCCATAATTGGATAGAAGCTTGTTGAAGCTAGAGGATCTCATTTTTTGTCTTTGTGGCCCTAGCACCTGTCACAGTGCATTTCCCAGAGTAAGTACTTAATAATGCATCTTGAATTGAATTTATATATATATATTTATTTATATAGATCTAGATCTAGAAAGGACCCTGGACACAATCCAGTCTAGTACCCTCATTTAAAAATGAAGAAACTAAGACCCTGGAAAGGGGAAGTCATATAGGTAGAATATTAAGTGCCAGATAGGGAATTTGAACCTGGTCTTTGGACTACCAGGTCAGTGTCTTTTCCACCACAATATCCTGACCTCAAGGTGATTATCATCCTATTAAGGATGTTGTTGTTGTTGGTACTTCATTCTGAAGGAGAACCAATGACACCTTATGGTGATATCTGACTTGAGTGTCAGTTGGATGTGAATGAGGCAGAGCTACACAAAGTCATGAGTCTCCAGTGGCAAGACAAAGGTCAAGATGATTGGCCATGGCCCAGGATGCAGTGGGTGACGTTGGCCTTTATAAATTAAGGTCTTTCCCAGATATCAGTTTGTCTGAGGCCATGCCCATTCAATGACTAGGTAAGAACTGGGTCAAAAGGTGACTCAATTCACCATCCCAAAGTTGTTAATCTGGGAGGGAAAGACCTTAAGAATTTCTGGCTAACACAGAAAACTTTTTATACTCATTATCTATTGAGGATATTAGGAAATGCCTGATGGTATAGTACAAACTATAATAAGTGTTACAGGATTCTGGACACCTCATAGATTAAGAATTATGGATTGATACTAGCTTTGGGTTTTGAAGGAGATGATGAATCTCTATGGTTAATAATTCTTTACTGAAATAGATCCAGGGAGATTTTTTGGATCACAGATTTTGAAGTGGAAGGGACCTGAGAGGCCGTCTTGTTAAATCCTTTCATTTTACAGCTGAGTAAACTGAGACCCAGGGAGCTTAAGTTACTTGTGCGATGTCACTTAGGCAAGTGTCAGAGGCGTGATTTAAATGACCAGGGCCAGCACTCCTTCCATTGCATCAAAAGCTCACTAAGGTTCTTTGGCACTTCAGGGTTCACAAAGGGCTTTCCTCATAACACTGTGACACACATAATATAAATGTCATTCCCATTTTACTGTTGATTAAATGGGAGGTGAAGAAGGTAGTACAGAGAAAGGACTTGCCCATATTCACAGAGCCAGTTGGTTTCAAAACCCAGATTCTAATTTAGATGTCCTGAATTAATTAATTTCTTGTCTTCTATTTCATATTGTCTTTCCTAGTGATAGACTTGCCCAGGACCACTTGAGGGAGAGGTGCTGGGGTATGGGATGTGTGGTATAATCCAAGATCAGGGCACTGCATTTTAGATGAGCTGACTTAAAAAACCATTTCATTACTTTGTCATATGTAAAATTTCATTAATTTTGTCATATGTAAACTCTTGGATCCTCAGTCTTCTTAGCTGGAAAATGGGATGATATATTTATCCTGTGGGGTCAGTATAAATTGCTAATGAGAGAATATTTGTAAAATGCTTTATAGATAAATGTAAAGTGTTATATTAATATTATTAACACAAATATAATATTACTTATGACTAAAGATTATTCACTTTGGTTTTGGACATCATCACCCCCTATTTGAGAAACTGGTGTTAAGAATTTCTTAAAATAATCAATGAACTTTGAGGATGGCTGACTCTGTGAAAAGCCCTGAGTGGAAGTATTCACAATTTGTCTTAATTTCCTTTTTCTTTCAACATCTGTGTTAATGGGAATATTTCCAGTGTAAAAATTGGTTTTCCCATCACCTGAAAAAGCATGACATTAGTGGTTAGGGTTCCTTTGTGCAATTATCTTTAATACTGTACATATCCCCTCAATTTTCTACACTATTACTAGTTACTTACTAGTCAATATTTTAAGAAACTGGGTTGTTATTGCTTCAGGCCCCTCTTCTACCAATACAAATCATGACTTCTCCATTCCTTATTAGAAGTTCTTTATGAGTAACTAAGAATGAAAAATTAATTACTCTTTAGTCAAGTTTCTGGTACTAATATGCTTTAAACTCTGGTTATAGATATATTCAGGGTATTATCTCATTTTTACTTGAAGCCTTTCTCTGTTGGTTGGATGTACCAGAACATGGACTATGTGGACCTAGCCTTTGAGAATGCACAGTTGTTTCCAAACCAGTATAAAGCAACAAAGGAGGATTTTATTTAATTCATTCACTTGAAATTTTGAAAAATAAATAGAATGAATAGTTCTCATTCAATGGAATCCATACTTCTCATAGTTCTCATGAATGAATTTTTAACTGAACTGAGTAGCCCTAGGCCTAGGAAAAAGCAAAATCAAACCAAACCAGAGCCTTGTTTCTAATTACCCAGTTGCTCTCAGTTGTATATCTATGTAGATCTATGAAGGGTTGAGACATGGAGGTAACTCTATTACCTGTGGGGACATCTTAAAGAATTATATGGAATCAGAATGACTACATACTCCAGTCAAGTTTGATTTTTTTTTTTCTTATGCATATGAGACATTTTTTGTATGCTTTCTCTAGGAATAGTTTCTGTTAGTCAATGAGAAAAAAGAAGGAAAAGCAAGATTAGTGTGGAGGCCAACTTGACTCTAGACTTGAAGTCCAGGTCCCATTGTTTTCTGCCTGGGTATCTTTGTGGCAGGTCATTTCAGCCTCAGTTTCTTCGATTGAAAAATAGGGAATTGGACTAGATTATCTCTCAGATTCCTTCCAGCTCCAAATCTGTGATCTTATTAGAATTTCTATGGGTCAGCAATATTTGAAAATACTTTTCAAAGCTAAGAAAGGGTCACATTACTTTTTAATAAGATAGTTTCAATGAGTGTCTGCTTGCCTCTGTATCAGTTGTCCTTAGTGAATGACAAAGCATTAAAAAAAGAATGTAGCCTTAGAATCACAGACTATTGGATCTGGATAATACCTCAGAGGTCACCTAGTCATGATTTTCATTCTTACAAACCAGATCAATAAGAACAAACAGGATTTAGGTTAATTTAACATGTTTATGTATGAGAAACCATTATAAATCAACTTTAAAACCAATGTCTGTCAGGATGTTTATTGCGTAAAGCTGATGTTGCTGAGATTCCTCAACAGTTATCATAGTTGTACTTTTATTCTTTATTCTTGGAGGAAGTGGGGGGTCAAATAGGCATTTTTGCATTTATTCACTACTTTTAAAAGACACAATATTCAAGTTAGAACATAGAACTAGACGAAGCACAACAATTTCCTTTAAGAAACTTCAAAAGGCCCCTCCATCTCTAAAACTGCACTGTTGTTGTTCAGTCATGTCCAACTCTTTGTGACCTCATTTAGGGTTTTTTTGGCAAAGATGCTGGAGTGGTTTGCCAATTCCTTCTCCAGTTCATTTTACAGATGAGGAAACTGAGGCAAGCTGGGTTAAGTGACTTGCCCAGGGTCACACAGCTAGTGTGTGAGGCCGAATTTGAACTCAGGTCTTCCTGATTCTTGGTCTGGTACTCTATTCATTATGCCACCTAGCTGCCACTAAATCTATGCTCTTTCCCTTCGAGTCCTAGCAAGTCAGGTAGCGAAAAGTAGTGGAAAGTATTAATGTTAGTAACGGCTATAGCAAATAGTGCATATGTCCATATATGTGTGTGTATGTACATGTGCATGTATGGATTCCTGTATGAGTGCATGCAATGCTTTGTGTTTTATAAAGAGTCAATTAACTAGAGTTCATTCAGCTCCTCTGCCAGGGGGCAGGCATTTATATATGCTAAATAAATGATGAAGCTCCAAGTTGTGAGTCAGGTGTCCTGGGTTCTAGTCAAGTCTCTGTATCTTTGGTTAATTTGCTTCTGCTTCTCTGGGTCTCACTTTCCTCTTCTTCATAACGAAGGGTTTGGCCTAGACAGTCTCCAAGGTCCCTTCTAAAACTAATGGCCTTTAGCCACAGAGCTTAGTGGTAGATACAGACTAGAATGTGGACTCTGGCAGAATGCTCTTCAAGAGGTCGAAAACATGCAGACCATAGTTTAAAATGAAAGAAAGAGATAAAATGTGAATATCCTTCCTCCAAACCTCCCTTCCCCTTCCCCCAAACACTCCACAGGTAATCCCATATTAATCTGACTTTCTGTGAGGAGATACCCATTAATTTGTCCTGTCCACATTAAATTTATGATTACTGCCATTGCTGGAAAATGGCGGTCAAATTTCATTTTTAACTGAAATATAGTAAAAATGACCTGCAAAAGTTAGATGACAGGTTGTTATTTTATACACTAGAAAATAGCAAGGATCAGAAAAGATTTCCTTGGCATCTTCTTTTTTTCACGTACGGCTTTCTTTTGTAATGTATCCCATGCTCTGATTCTGATGTGTTTGAAGGGTGGTGTAGATTGAAAAGCAGAATGATCTGTTTCCACCTGGCAATCTTAATCAGTACAGGTTGACTAGGCCCCTTGTGTGAGTTCTCCACTGACTCACTAACAAGTCATAAAAATATCGAATGCAAACGTGACATTGAGGCGCTGTCTATTGCTTTAGAGTTCATTTACTCCCAGAAGCCATCTATTTATATCAATTAATGATT
Organism: Pseudochirops cupreus; assembly: GCA_028627135.1. Lineage (NCBI taxonomy): Eukaryota > Metazoa > Chordata > Mammalia > Diprotodontia > Pseudocheiridae > Pseudochirops > Pseudochirops cupreus. Next base: position 78,410,568 of record CM053583.1, on the reverse strand, counting down.
TCTAATCAATTAACCCCCCCATGTTTCAACAACTTTGGGGTTGGAGGAGGCCCTTTCAGTGTGTGTGTGCCCAGCAATCTCTGATAGAGGACTAGAGCATGAAAGTTACAGTGCAAAATCTCAGAAGAGAAACATGTTTCTTTTTTCCTAAGTGCGATTTTCCACCAAATAGAGACAGGAAAGGATTAATCTCTAGCATTAAGAACCCTTTAAACTTACGAAGTGCTTAACCTTCACTGCTCCTTGTTTCTGGGATGTTTGCAATATTATCCTGCCACGTGCTGGGGAAGCAGGAGCTGAATGGTCTTGCTGCTGCATTGCAGACCTCTCCCGAGTCAAGGCTTTCAGGATTCTCTTCTGCTTTGGGTTGACTTGGTGAAGATCATTCCGAGGCTTCTCTGGACTCATTGTTATTACTGCCCTTTGCCTTACAGTCTAATTACCTTTCAAACATGTTAGATCTCTTTTGCTAATGCTTGTAGAAAAAGAATAGGAAGGTAAATTGCGAAGTCTGACTACAGAGCAAGGACTACAATAAACTGGGCTGTATTTAAAAACCGTATTTTTCTCGCCCTTTCCCTAGATGATTGGTTTCCTTCTCTGATTCTCTTCCCTTAAAGTCAACAAACATAAAAACAAACCGATAACTGTCAACATTTTAGAATTTATCCTTCTCAAACTTCTGTACGTGTTCTATAGACCAGACATGCAGCAAAGCTCACTTGTGTTAATCAGCAATAATAGTGAGAAATTTATTTGTTACAGAAGCTAAATAGAGAGAAATTTCTGGCCAGCAGAATTTAGTTAGGATTTGGTTCCTATTCTTCTGTTTCCACCTTGTACCCCTCAATGTTTAAGTAAGCTGTTTTCCATCAACTTCTCACTTTGTATTCCCCCAGATACCACAAGGTTCAAAAATGAATCTGATTATATCTTAAATAAATTTTAAAAACTATATTCAAATGGCAAGTGCCGTTTGTCACAACCTATTTTTCAGATTCTAGCATGCATGTATGTGTACACACACACATATATATATCTATACATGTATGTGTATATATTTATGTGTGTGTATACATACACATAATTTTAAGACTACTATCATTCCTATAGAGATTAGAACCTAAAAAAATGGAGAAAGAGGTATTAAAAATTTCCATAGAATAGAGATGACTGGAAAAATGAGTGGGGAGAAGAACATGGATTAAATGATAACACAGAAGACTAAAGCATGACAAAGTATAATGACTTGTATAAGCAATGAAAACTGAATTTATGACTTTTAAATTACTGTTTAAATTCTTGGTGGGGCTCATTTGCTTAAACAAAACTGTCTTCTGTCATTTTAGAGATTCTATAAATTTGTGAGGCAGACAGAAATACATTTATCCATGTGGACTGCCGGGCTGTGAGTGGTAGGTACCAAGCATGCTGTTCACCCACAGGAATTCTAACCCAAATGCTTTCTGTCAAATATTGTCAGAAAGACCCATCAGTCCCCACACACAGACTTACAACTAGGGCACATGGTAGGCATACTTTCTATGTGGCACAAGAAAACAATGTGCTCTGCCTTTTATTATTATTTTTAAACACAATTGCGATGATTGTGATGTATTCATTATTGGTTGGTTCTAGGATAAGCTGTTAGCTGAGCAGCACATCATGTTAATGTCAGAATTCCACATCCTGGTGGTAGAATTATGCTGGTAAAAATTGTGGATAGGTTGATATTTCAAGGTTGTAGGGTACCTGTCACCCTATCTATAACAAGATTTTTCCCGTCTAATGAAGCAATTTAAACTTAACCAAATAACTCATTTTAGGAAGTTCTGTTGCTTTTTGTCAGGGTCAGTAGGTGATCTCCTGAATTACATGATTTCCATTATTCCCTAAGATATCGACTTTAATTGTTCACTGGTGCCTGTGATTTCTACTTGAAATTAGAACTCCATTTCTTTGGCTCAGTATTTGTTGATCTTTTAAAATACAGATACCACTGGAAGGATAACAGCTTTCTGAATCTTGAGCATCACAATTTAGATAATTTGGCCTGATCTTTTTTCTAAGTAGTTTCCATGAGGTGAAGCAAGGGGTGGCCCTGGAGCCAAGGACACCAGGGCTTAAGGCCTCCCCCCTGACACATTTATTAAATACTTTATATGTGCCCAATACTGGGGATACAAAGGAAAAAAACCCAAGTAGCTGATGCCCCTAAGGAGCTGATTTTCTGGGCAAAACATGTAGAGAAAATTAAACGCCCCGTTTTTGGCTGCTTTGCCAATTCCCACTCACATTGGCATACTGGGTCTTCAGAGAGAGAGACTGGCAACTCCTCCTTTCAGGGTCTTAGGGTTCCTATCACCACTGCTCACAAACCACTAATTATGTGTTTCCTACTTTCCATCAGCCAATCCCATCAGATTTTAATAAAGTGGCTCAGTAGGAGCAGCTATTATTAAAAAAAACAAAAAAACCAAACCCAAACCATTCCTCTTAGGAGTCTGGGTCGTGTTTTCTCAAAAATCCACGCAAAGTCCATGTTCAGAGTGAGTACAAACTTAAATACAAAGATTGTGAGGTACCTGTGTCAAGTGGGTAACTCACCAGTCCTGGTTACAAGAATTATTTTTTGTCCCTTCAAAGAGCGAGCACTAATGAAATTCCCTTTGGGTGGAACTCTTTGCTGTGCTGTTAAGGTCAGTAGAATCCATAGGTGGCACTTTATGCCCAAGGGGTCACACTCCCTGAAGTTGTTTCCTGCTCAGGTGGCTTAGCCTTCTCTATTATTGGTCTTTGTTTGAATTTGCCCCTGGTGACATGTCCCTCTGCTCCTGGTTAGATGTATCGTTTCCTACTTGTTCAATCTATCCAGTAACATGGTCAAATGAGAGAAAGAGATTGAGATTGAAATTCAGTTATTTAATCAGTTGTTTTCACCTGATTAAAATGTATCATGGCATAGAATATGTTGTTAATTGGGGGAGGTTAAGGAGCTTCTTTTACATATATAATTTCCAGGGAGAGATAGCAGCTGTATGATCATATACAGCACATAACCTCAACTCTCTAATACTGGTAATTACAGACAAGCTACTGATCAGCATTAGCGGAGGGAGTTTCCACAATGACAGTTTATTACACTGATGAAATCACAAGAATGATCCTTCCTCCTTGGCTCAAAAGAGAAAAAAAATCATAGTGGGTAAAGAGGTTGCATTCCTGAGATGGGGTGGAGGGAATGAGTACTTTGGAGTAGGAAGGAATTGGGATACTGGGGTCACTGACGACCTGAAAACTGCTTTGTAGCTTTTCAGAAGATAGGTCCTACAGGTTAATAAGCCCTTTGGAAGCACAAGATGGAAAAAGGTATAGCTAGGACAGATTCCTTCTCGGTAGGTCCTGGAGTGGTCCCTAACTGAAGGCACACATATTCTCTCTCTCTCTCTCCCTCTCTCTCTCTCTCTCTCTCTCTCTCTCTCTCTCTCTCTCTCTCTCTCTCCCCCTCTCTCTCTCCCCCCCCCTCTCTCTCTCTCCCCCTCTCTCTCTCCAGGCAGGGCAATTGGGGTTAAGTGACTTGCCCAAAGTCATATGGCTAGTAAGTGTCTGAGGCTGGATTTGAACTCAGGTCCATCCTGATTCCAGGGCCGGTGCTCTATTCACTGTCCCACCTAGCCACCCCACATATTTTTTTCAGAGTGATTCAATTCAGTAAGTAATTGTGGGGGGAAGAGAGTGGAAGGCCAGGTGAAAGCTTGCCAGAAAATCTCTCTATCTCTCTATCTGTCTGTCTCTGTCTGTCTGTCTGTCTGTCTCTGTCTCTGTCTCTCTGTCTCTCTCTCTCTCCCCCCATTCTCTTCCCCCCTCCCCACTCTGTCTGTCTCTATCTCTTTTTCTCTCTCTCTCTGGAAAAGAACATTTTAGCTAAGAATGAATCCTAGGAAACCTTAGAAATAAGTAATTGTAAAACAGATTCTGCCTTCTCCTCTCACTCTCCCCAGGGTAGTGGGAACTCCTGCTTGAGAGAGTTTAGCCATTTGCAGATCTGAGGTATGCTTCCTCCGTTCTTGTGGGCCTTCTGGAGTGGTTGTAAACTGAATTTCAAACAAAAAGGCCCATCTACTGCTGGAATTGTGGTGAATGACCAAGTCTTTGAAAACGGACACAACCTTGCAAATGACCAGATGTTTCTGTTTTGGAGTTGTTTAGAATTACTTCAAGAAGCCCACCTAAAACCAAATTGCTTAGATTACAAACAGAGAAAAAAAAGTCATGGCCATTACAGAAATAGAAAATCTGGCTTGGAATTTTATTTGGACAAAGTAACAGAATACATTTGAATCTATATCACAACCTAAAGGGATCAAAGGTTTTGCATTTACAGTCTTAGTAATCGATCTGGAGTGCTGGACCTGGATGGACTCCGAAGACTAGAGTTCAAATTGAACCTCAGACACTTCTAGCTTTGTGACCTTGGGCAGGTCATTTAACATCTATCTGACTCACTCCTAGCTTCCAGGGTTGCTTTGAAGACAAATTGAGATAATATTGAAAAGTACCTGCTACATAAATGTTAGCTATTATTTCTCCATTTTAATATACTAGGGCTTAGGAAAGCCATAATTCTAATTTACATGACCAAATTAGTTTCAACTTACTTACACTGAATGGTAATAGATTTATTTTTCATATAATTAATGTTGTTTGAAAACGTAACATGGATTAAATTTGTCATTGTAAAGATCTTAAGATTTTAATATTTTTGCCGAGGCATAAATAAAGTGTAGCTATAATTATTTCATTATGTATGTATAAAAATAGGATACAGCAAAAAGTACATGCTTTCCCTCACTGATTACTCTTAATGTCTCCCAAATTTCCTGATTTACAATATTCTCTAAGGATGTAGATTTTTCTAATTGAAGTACAGTAATTTGCATATTTTTAGACCTTGTTGACACAGTTAATTGATATGTCATTACTTATATCATACTGAATATGGTTTACAGTTTTATTCGTAGCCAACTTACACAATGAACTCCTTTGGGGAAATAATTCACCAACTTGTTTTACTTTTCACGACTTCTTACTCAACTCTTTCTTAGGAAAACAAAATGGATAATAGAACAATTGGCATAGCTTCTGTTCAAGCATACTTTGCTCATTAAAATAATCATAGTATTTTGATAGTAGAATTAAAGAAGTGAGGACAAAGAAACAAAGAACGAAATCAAGGACCTGAAAAAGTAAGGGTGGGACCAGAGCAAGAAGCCTGAATGTCAATAGCGTTTGTCTAGTGGGGCTGAAATAGAACTCTTTGTACTATATATACCTGTGTTTTATACTCTATCAACTCTATGTATTATATAAACCTATTAACCCATTTTTCTTTGTCTCCAAATGCTTTAAGTGGGACTTCCTACACATTTTGGAGACTTCAAGCTCCGACATGACCTTTTGTCCCAAAGGTCTCTGTTCCCTTACCCAAGATGCCAAAATGAATTTCTCTTGGTCCCTGCCCTGAGAGAAAAGAATTACTAGCTATAATTCTTGTTAAAGTATGGTTTATTCTTCCTAAAGATTTCAGAGGGAGTATGGTAAAGTGGTAATGTCTTATTTGGAATCAGGAGTCCTGAGTTTGAATCTTGACTTTATTACTAATAGATGCAAATATATAGATGTAGTAGTTACACAGTGGAATGTCTTTCCCCTTCTCCGTTGTAGTTTATGTCCATTGTAAAATCAGAGTTTTAGACTTAGTAATGTTCAAGATCCCTTCCAATTCTAAAGAGTCTGAATGATTACTTTTAATAAGAGGGACAATTAAGTGGGAGTGTGAAAAACAGAATGAAGAAAAATAGTTTCAAGATGATATTGAGCAGACCTCCACTCTCCATTGCCCTCTGCCAAGAATACTTTTCCTTAAGGAGTGTGATTTTTAGGCTTGCAACAAAGGTGTGTATAAAAGTTTGTTTTCTAGAAATGTTCAGAGAGGAAGGGAATGTTCACTTGTATCTTCATCTCATGAGAAAGCAAAGTAGTATGAAATGTTTGGTTACAAATTGGGATTTTTTTTTTCCATTGCAGGATTTAAAGACCCATTCACATGACACAATTGCAATGCTGTTTTCTCCTCATTAGGGTCTCTGAAAAGGACCACACATGTTCACTTTGGTGTGGTCTCTTAAAGACAATGGGAGGCGATATAGCCTAATGTGAAGAACAATAGATAAAACTTACAGAGCAGTGAATAATTCCATTTTTGTGCCAACATAGCTGGTTGACCCATACCATTCAGTCAACCTTTTGGTAACTCAGTTTCCTTTTTAGTAAAAAGGATGATAGCCCACCACAATTCTTAGCTGGTTGGATGATACTATGTGGGAGTAATAGATTCATATTTATTTAATTTAGTCCATTTATTCTAAGCTTAGTATTACTTATTTGCAACTACTGGCTTAAAAGTATGGCCATGTCTTTTATGGAATTATGTGTTCATGGAATGATTATATGACAATTATTTTTGGTCCTTTGAAAATTTTCTTAGAGCATGGGAAAAATGGAAGTAACTTGGAGTCAGAAACCTGCATTCAAGTCACAGCTCTGCATTTACCAGCTGTGTGATTTGGACCATGTTGCTTAATCTTTCTATTAGTTTTAGTTTCTTCATCTGTGAAGTGGAGATAATATCTGCCCTTCCTCCATCCATGGGCTGTTGTGAAGAATAAATGATATCGAATGTGTGAACTTGCACATGTGAATGTTAAGTGGTATTACCCTCTGGATTTACTAATAGATGGTCTCTTTAGGTTGATTACAGTTGCTATGCTATTTTCCCTGCCAGGATGGGCATGTTGGTGTTTTCATTTGTCCCTTGTATGTAGGAGGGCAGTCATGGAGACTGTGTCTCTCAGTAGACAAAGCAGCCAGCTACGTAGTATGGTTTGAGGACTCCTGAACATTATACCTGTGCCAGTTTTCTTCCAAACACTTGAGATTCACACAATTACAATCTTACTATTCACATCATTCCTTGTCCGGGGGCATCTTCTATCTTACTTCATGATCTCATCAGTTTCTAAATGTTCCATAATCATTTATATGCAGATGAAGCCAAGATCTATAAATCTATAAAATCTATAAAATGAAGAACTTCTGTTCTCAATGATCAGTAGTTGAATATTTTGTTGGTGAAAAGTGAGATGTTCCTGTAATGCACTGAAAAAAAGGGGTTATTCTTATAATGACTGAAAACATGGCACCCCATGGACCTAAAGACTAATGATGCAAAAAAGGGCTTGTGGGAACAGCAGCTGCATGGTCTTTTCCAAATAAAGGGCATGTTTGGTAATTAACAAAAATATCATATATATTTTAAGAAAAATCACTGCTCTTCCCCCCCTCCCTAAAATAGACACTCATTCAGAAAATGTTTCTGGCTGCACCTGCAGAAGCAGCCTCAGTCTCAACACAGAAAATATAAGGTTTTGCTGTTAAATTTATTTCCACTTTGCTTTGAAGGGCAGCCCTTTACTTCCTTGCTGTGTGGTAGTACCAGAAGAGTTAAAGAGTAAACCCAGTAACTACCAACTTCCAGTTACTCTTTCAGTTTTTGCCAAATGTTTGTATCAAGCATGTTATGATATAGTCATAGGAGATGACTGTTACAAAACACAGATTTTATTCTGAGACCAAATAGTAGTTCCCAAGCATACTGGAAAGAGTAATGGATCTCCCTCCATTGTGCCTTATGGAATCCTGTTCTAATGTAAACAAGCTACATTTATATTCAGCCCTTTCCTCTTCTGCTTCTTCTGTCTTGCAATCATGGAAAGCTGTTTGCTTTAGTACTACTGGCAACCCTCTCCAGTATTGGTTATATCTTCCCTGGATGCACTGTGCCAGGAAGAGGGGTAGATGTGTTTCTGGTTTTTCTCTGTCACCTCCAGGCCCTTTAACTATTTCTGTCATTCAGCAACCTTATTTCTCTTGAGGTTCACCTCATTCAGATGTATCACTCTGTGATCCTCATAGTTGTACTCCCCTGACTCCTAGGTTTTTCAGTCATCGAGAATTTATTTAGTAATAATACCAGGCCCTGTGCATATGTTAGCTATGCAAGTATAAAAGGAAGACAGTCTCTTCCCTCAATGAAATATTCTAATATGTGGAATCAGTATATGTAGAGAAGGGGTGGCCAGGAAAGAGAATTTTAGTCTAGAGTCTAGACTGTCAAAAGGATTGTGAATGGAATCATAGGACAGTAGATTGTCATAGACTTTCCAGTAGCAAGGATAGTATTGATCTTATTATTGTTCTAATAGCAAGAGGGGCTGGAAGGATACTGGATGGAGGGTAGGAAGGATGGCAAGATTAGATGGGAAACCTAGTCAGAGACTATTCGGATGTTATTGGGTACATTCAAATGAGTTCTTAATCACTTAACTGATAGAATAGCTCAGAAAAAGGTAGAATATCAAAGCTAAGAGAATAAGCTCCTGGTGATTGTTGGGGAATTGGTCTGGGGGGGGGGGGTCACTGTGCCGGGTGTGGAGAAGGCTGGCAAGGGTAGGGCAGATGGCCACTTTCAGTCTTTGCATAAGGCATTCAATCTCTGGCTCACTGTTTTTCTCTTCACTCCATTTCTTGTATTTATACTTAGTGCCTTCAATTTGCATGTTACCATCTCTTTAGATATCCACATTTCACATTTCTTTAGTCTCCTCAACCTATGATACGCACCTTCATTCCATTCTGGTCACACACAGGGATGGTCAACCTCTTGAACTGACTCTCATCCCACAAGTGATCCACCTCTTTTATCTATAACTCTAAAATTGTTATATCTGACCAAAATCTGGTCAGACAGGCAGACAGCTTTTGAGTGATTAATAACTAGCTTTATTGTACTCTAGTCCTTTCAGAGGATTGCTGGGAGAACCAGCTCCTACAGCATCCCCTAATCACCCTTCTTGCAGGAGCCATTGAGAAGGGGGGGCAACTACCCCTATGTCTTAATGGGTTCAATTGAGACAGGCACAGCTTACACTCTCACCTAAATTCCCTCAAGCCTCGATGGGGGCCAGTTGAGGCACACACAGATTCCTCTATGGTTTCCCTGTGGTTTTCCCCATGGGTTCTCCATGGTTTCTGCCCTGTGAGTTCCCCATGGCTTCCCCATTCATTGACCAGTGCCCACCTGCTTTATAGGGCAACAGACAAAGAAGACATTTTGCCAACATTCAGTTCACAGGCTGACTTTAGCAATATTGTCATTCTGTGCAGGCATAGTAAATATTACATTATCTCACAGTGCAGTCTTGGTAGGACTGTCTGTCACTATGATTCTGGGAATTACTATCTAAAATCCTTGGGGCTATTCTGGGAGTTATTATAAAATATCTGGAAACTAGACTATCTCATGGCCATGGATCTTGAGAAACTAATTCTAAGATGGATAACAAAATCCTCCTTACATACAACAGGCCATAGATTTTGCTTTTACAATTCTTATTTGTTTTTTAAACCATTCAGAAACTGCTATGTTTCCATGGTCTCTTGGTAATTCATAGGTTTGTCTGCCTTATCAGATAATGATTCATCTTCTTTTTTTATGATATTTATTCAGAGATGCTGAGATGATTTTAGCTGATCTGGAGGTGATATTCCATTCTGTTATTAAAAAACTTTCTCTTTTGTGTAATGTGCTTATGTTCAAGGTCTTTAATTGAAGTCTTCCTCCTGAGATCTTTGGTAATTGATGTCTCTTTTCCCCCTTATTTTCTCTTATTATTTACTTTCTGACTTATTTCCTTTAGATCAGCAGTTCTCAACCTGTGGGTCACGACCCCTTTGGGGGTCAAATGACCATTTCACAGGGGTTGCCTAAGACCATCGGAAAACACATATTTCCGATGGTCTTAGGAACTGAGACACTGTTCCTCTGTCCATCTCTAGGTGGGTCCGTCCACGTGCAGATACACCCACATATGAGTATTAAAAGGTCGGGGCATTAGGAAGGTTAAGAAACACTGCTTTAGATGGAACTTTGCTTGGGGTCTGGATCTCAAAGCTAATTTAGTCTCCTTACACATTGGGAAATTCATGGTTCACTATCCTCAATTTCTTGCCTAGATGACTTCTGGAGTGACAGTTTGGGCTCCTGCTAGATGTTAGATTCTTTCCCTCTCAGTCTTAATTAAGTGTCCAGCTGTCCACATCCTACCTTAGTTCTCCTTGTTCCCCATTTCTGTCGTTGAACTCTGTTGTAATACAAAGCCCTGGTGCTCTGATGTCACCAGAAGGAACAAGCTTCTGGTCTTTGGATTTATGGAGCACTGGGACAGGGAGGTTTGGGGTGAGGTTCAGAGTTGAGTTTTATTTCCAGTTTGTGGAACAGATGACATTGTTTTATCTTTTTGAGCTTAATTCCTCCTTTGGAGTTGTGTAAGAGGTTGTAAGATAGTAGAGAATGTGTTGTCTTCTATCTTTTTGGTCATATTAATCAGAAGTCCAAACACCCTTTCCCCCCCTTCAAATTAGTTCAATATCACTTACAATTTGTTTCTCCTTTGCAATAGTTTCATGGGAATAGATAACCCTTCTTATCAGTCTTAATCTGTACCCCTCCACTTGTCCCTTTAATCTCATATATTTTTCCTCCTCTAGGAAGATCAGTGATACAAATCAGATATATAAAACCCAGAAGCAACTGAATCAAGGTTGTGTTGGAATTAGCTCAAATCAGATTGCAAAAAATTGTTTATTTAAATTTTAAGTGTGAGTCATTACATTTTGGAGATCAGTAAAAGCTACAAACCAGGGATTGATTTATTTATTTTTGTTGATTATCTAGATTTAAGAAAGTGATAAAGAAAATGTTAATGATACCAATTAAAGTTACAAATTTATCATGGGCATCTTTTTTCCCTCAGAGAGTCATTTATTAAACATTTATCAAAACATCCCTCATGGCAGCTAGGTGCCACAATGAATAGAGCACTGGCCCTGGAGTCAGGAGGACCTGAGTTCAAATCCAGCTTCAGACACTTAACAGTTACTAGCCAAATGACCTTGGGCAAGTCACTTAACCCCAATTGCTCTGCCCTCCCCTCTCCAAAAAACAAACAAACAAAAAATCCCACCCCTATTCAACATAGAAATAATGATAGTGTTCAGTAAACTCAAAAATCCAACCATTTTGGAGTAAAGATTCACTGTCTGACAAGAAGTATTGGGAAAAATGAAAAAAATCTGTCAGAAGTTATGTTTAGACAAAGTTCTCACACCATATACCATGATAAGCTCCAAATAAAATAACAGAAGTGATTCATTCAGTGAAACTTAGGAGGGCTTGTACGAACTGACACAGATTACAGTGAGTAGGACTAGGAGGACAATGTATATGATGACTGTAACATTGTAAGGAAAAGTAAATTTGAAAGATCTATTATTGTTGCAATGGCTAATCACAACTTGAGAAGCCCACTGATGAATCATGCTTTCCACCTCTTTGTAAAAGTACAGAATGAGGCACACATTTCAGATTCACTCACTACGTGGAGTTGTTTTACTTGACTATACTAGCTTATTACAGAGGAAAGGTTTTTGGGGGCAGGGATAGGGGAAGTTTTGGAGATCACTGGGAGAGAGTAGTGATTCCAAAGAAGGCAAATAGAAAAATGTCTTTGTTACACTTACCATCATCCCATTTCTCTCTTGTTCTCTGGTTTCCTCCTTCTGTATACAAAAAAACAGTCACTCAATGATATATCTGATCGGTATCAAGCTCAGAAGCAAAATAAAATATTTTAACAACTCATGAGCATTAATATTGAGTTCTATGTTTCTTAAGAATGTTTTTCTTTTTTTCTGTGAAATTCTTTATTGGCTGAATTTTATACAGGATGAGGTAAAAACATAAAATCCCAGTATAAAAGCAGTATTCTCTGCTGAAAAATTTGTTTTGTACAACAACGATCATCCAATAAATCAAAATATGAGGAGCCCTATCTTTCAGCTGACTGGCAAGGGGAGGAAGGTGCCACTCAGATATTTTGTGCCCTTGAGAGAGAGCTTCATTGACATATTGATTCTGTACATTCAGGAATGGTTGAATAGGTATCTTGTAGCCTGTTCAGCAGCACGTTGGAGAGATGATTGGTTAATTTCAGGTTTTTTGAAAATTTCAGGGCTTTGCTTTGTAAATATGAATGCAAATTGAACTTCAATTGTAGGGTGAGGAAATTGTTCACATCTTCATTTTTTCTAAGGCATTTGATAGAAGTATATTGGACCTGGAGAGTGATATTCATCATTTTGAAGTTAAGGTGGGGGAATAAGAGAATCATCACAACATTTTAGGAAGAGTATGGCATTTCATATGGGAAGCTGTCAATATTTCTTACATTGGATTCATTTCGTATTTGTGGAAAAGGCAAATATTTCTTTATTTTTTGAGGGGGAAGCATAGATGGAAGATCCATTCTTCTAATACAAACCATGAATCCAGATTGACCTTTCATATCCATATTTTCAGAATATAATCCATACTCTCATGAAGTTTACATTGTAACCAACAGAAGGACAAACATCTCTCATGTGTCTTCTGTCCCTTGTAAGGCTGTCTTACTTTTGTCTCTGTTTTCTGTGTAGTATAGGAAAAAAATTTGCTGCTTTTGTGAGCATGCTGCCTTCAGATAGGACAAGGATGTCGAGCTGACTCTGTGTATAATTCAATACTTCAATGGATCAGTGATCTCATTATTGTGGCTATTTCCTCCATCACTGCAGAAAGCACCTGATCCATCATGCCTTTTCATCCTTCATGATTCTTTTTCATATTCTGCCATGAATCCTTCAAAGAGGATCTCCCTAACATGCTGGAGGCTTTCCGTGGGGGTCTTTTTATGTTTTGTGGAGCTTAGTGTAGGACATAGAACATCCTCTTGTCATTTCTCACTACGCTCACCTCCTTTGCTGATCATAAATGTACATCTTCAATTATATTACTTGTCACTACTTGTAACTCCATCATTATTAGAGATATGCTTCTCCTGTTGCCTTTCATTTTGATTCTTCAGAGGTTGGTCTAGCACTTGTAACCATATTGCATCAGGGGATGAAATCTGTATTTGTTAATATCATTGAAAACACTGTGCAATTATCCATCTGCTGCATATTACCAGGTACATATGCAGCGGGAGACTAATTCAATGGACTGACCATCCATTTGTGTTCTGTAGCTTAAACCACTGCTGTCAAACTCAAACAGAGATAGCGACCCATTAATCCATACATAGAATCCCTATTGGCTACATATTGACTTAGTTTTAAAAAATATATTATCTATGTTTTATTGTATTTTTATTTATTTTGCTAAATATTTTTCCAATTATACTCTAATCTGGTTCAGGCTGCACTCAGGAGTGTTGTGACACCACATGAGGCCTATGAGTTGTATTTTTGACACCTCTGGCCTAGACAATGAGCATTGCATTCCATGTTCATAGTATTTTACTCTATTTTGAGTAATTATAGATCTCACAGATGAGCTCCTATAGTGGTCTAAGGCTCAATGAGGTTAGCTTAATATTATCGATAAACAGGAGAATCTTGAATAGCTCAAATTATAAAGAATCCTAGCTGACTCTCACAAGGTCATCCTCTATGAAGGTGATGAATACCTTTGACTAGCACACATCTCCTTGTTCCATGTCTTGTTGCTAATAATCAGAGACATAAACAGGTTCTCTGCAAATCAGGTACTCTTGAAAAACTGTAATTACAGAATTATTAGCATGGAACATATAAAGGATCGAGGTAAAGTTGTTCTTACAAGTTCTTCACAGACCATAGTAATTCCTACCATCTCTGGAGTGGTATAGCAGTTACTGTTTGAATCTCTCTTTGGGCAATTAGCATAGATTGATTCCTATTTGCGGATTTTTCATTTACTTCTTGTATCTTCAATATATGCTTCTTGAACAGAGAATATGTCATAACGAATCTCACATTTTACAGTTCTAGTAATTAAAATGGAGATAATATTCTCTCCCTACCTTATGAGGTTGTTGTGAGGAGGGAGCTACATAAACCTTGAAGTGCTTTATAAATATCTTATTATTTTTGATTTTGTCATTGATTTGTCCTTCAAGAATAACTTTTTGGTTCATTTGTGATTGCTTAGAATCTTGTTAAAGAATTCGTTCTCTGCATTTTGGGATTGTAGCATCCATTTTGCATAATAAATCCCATTTCTATAGGACTTTAACCTTTGCATGGTGCTTTGCTACAACAACCCTGTGATAAGGGTAGCAAACATTATCATCTTTATTGGACAGATGATAAAAATGGGCATCAGAGAGCTGAAGGGATTTGTCCCGAGTCATACACAATTGTAAAAATCAGAACCTGCCCTTCAGCCAGGCTTCTGGACTGCCAATTTAAGTGCTTTTTAAAAACTCTATTCAAATGAATCTTGATTGCTAGAATTCTTGGACTTTATGAACTTATTATTTTAAGAATTCTAGACATTCTAGGAATAACTTTCAAATGCAACAGTTTCCCATAATAATGTGAGATGATGTAGAGATAGAGTTCAAAAGTGAGTAAAAGAGGACCAGTTAAAACATATATTTTTTGAACAATTCTTTTTCACTCTGTGCTTGTTTGTTCCCCCCCCTCCCTTTGTGTTATTTCTTCCACTTGCAAACTGATCATTTCCCAGGAGCCAAAATCCTCAACATTTCGTTAAAAAAAGACCTATCAGACAGTGAGCTGGAGCTGTATCTTGCATTTTTTACTTTTATCACAAGCAGATCCTTTTCAAGATCAGATCTTATTGATAGAAGCAACAAGGTCATTGAGGAAAGAATAGGAAAGTGAGAAGAGAAAAACATTGCACAAAAACCATCATTTTATATCTCGGGGAATGCTGCAAACATGAAATAAAGACATTCTAAATATAACCATGGGAGTAAGTAGCATGTATGTTGGAAAGAGTGTGAACTTAGAATTAGGGGATCTCTGAGTTCACATCTAGGCTTAAATATTTACTGGCTCCAGTTCTGAGAGAAAGATTATGTTATAAAAATGCTTGTTTTATTCCATAAATTAAAAATAAAATTAACTAAAATCTGTACTGGATCCATTATTGGTCTTTGGCTAAACACTTCAAATTCTCTTAGCTTTTGGTTTCTTTCTGTCTTAAATGAGTTGTGATGAAAAAGATTTTGTAAATCTTAAAATCCATAGCAAGTGGTCAATAAAAACATTTGTTGGTTGATATTCACATGGCTTAATAGAAATAATATTTTCATTTTTCCCCAGTTACTTGATAAAACAATGAATTTTTAAAAAATGTTTTGAGTTCCAAATTCTATCCCTCTTTCCCTCCCTCTTCCCCCTTCCTGAGATAGTAAGCCATTTTGTATAGTTTACACCTCACATTACTTTTTAAAAGACTTCGACGTGTGTGTTTTAGATATTGTATATAACCTATATAGTATTGGTTTCTAAACTTTATGCAGCAATGTCCCAATTTTTTCCCCGAGAAACATGTTATGCCCCAAAACTTTTCATAAAACAATTGACTAGTAGTTTTTGTGCCTTGTATTTTATTCACCCAAAACTAAGAATTCATTATGATTTTTATAGCCACAAACAATTCTTAAATATTCAACAATGTAATATGCACATATTTACCGATAAAGCCACTTCTAGTTATATTTATAATTTATACAGTGAATAACTATGATCATATGGCTATAGTAATAATATTAAAAATGTGATAGATTGATTCCCTCTGTCTCTTTCCCCTCCTCCCTTCTTATTGTTCATCTATGCCTTCTCTCACATCACCATTCAGCTAAAATTTTACCTTCTGTCAAGAAGTCCTTCCTGATCCCCCCAATGCTATTCAGTCCTTCCCTTTGTTAATATCTTCGATTTCACCCCTATATCTTTTCTTTGTACCTCATTGTTTACATGCTGTGTCCCCCCACTATGGTTAATGTTAGCTCCTTCAGAGCAGGTGCTATTTCTTCCTTTCTGTTTATTCTCAGTTCTCAGCACAATGCTTGGCAGGTAGTAGGCGTTTGATAAATAAATGCTTGTTGACCTTCTTGATTTGACATTTGATCTTAGGGATAACTGGAAGGCATTAGAATTTATTGACTAGAGGAGAGACATGGTCAAACTCTTGTTATAGGATTCACTTTGTTATCACTGTGCTGGAGATATTGGAGCAGGGGAAGACTTGAGGCAAGATGAATAGGGGATTCTTGAAATAGTCTAGGGGAGAGATGAAGGCCTAAAATACAGTGGTTATCCTGTTAGTGGAATAAAATGAACTGATATAATAGTTGTTGTGGAATTAGAATTGACACCTGATTAGATATGTGGTCCTAGGGAGAATCAGGAGTATAGGACAACTCCAAAGTTGTGAATCTTCATGACTGGAAGAATTTCCTGTGACTAATAGAGAAGTTTGGTGAAGGGTAGGTTTAGAGGGAATAGTAATGAATTCTCTTTTGGACATGTTGAGGTTGATATGCCTCTGGCACATCCAGTTAGAAATGTCAGATAAGTAGCTGATGATTCAATATTAGCACTCAATTTTTTTCACCCACTACTTGAAATCATTATTCTATCCTTATAACGACTAACAAAGAAAACCTTGTTTCACGTAAATTAGGATGTTCTGGACAACAGTAAAATTTGTATTGCATTTCTCTTTTTAAACAAACTCTTATTCACCCACAGCCAAAACATAATGTGCATTTCAGGACCAAATGCTTGTTTCAATACACTACAATGAGATAAGTCTTTTACTTATTCTGGTTCTGTTGGAGGAATAGTGTTTATGTTGATGCATAAGATTATTCTCTGTCAAATTATGTCCTTATACATTCCTATTTTAAATATTGAGATCTTTAAAACAAAATGATATTTGCTTCTCTAGTCTGACTAAGGGAGTTTTTATTTCTCTTATTTGTAAGGCGAATATTTTAATTGGGAAATTTCACATGTTATTTTGAAAAATTTACTGATTCATTTTATGAATTTGAGAAACACATTGATATAACATACTCACTTTTCAAATATTCAATAAATATTAGAATTTCAATTTTTTGATATAAAACAAATTTATTTTTGCAAATGACAATTTATTCTTTTATCTCAAAAACCCTAAAAAGAGTACTTTGTCATGAGAAAGCCAGTGTGTTTCACAGTAATTTGGTACTGCTCTTATCACATAATTTTACCATAAATTTTACTTTTAATGTACTTTAAAAATTGTTATTCTTCCAATGAGTTGAAAAAAATATGTTTTTTCCACCTCATGTTTCTCAATCCAAGTGATTGTTTGTGAAGTAGGTAATATGTCTAGATTGCAGGAGAGGCCACTTTTTCTTCCTCAATTTTAAAGTAGTGCTTATAGACTTTTCTTTCATTCTGACATTGGCAGAGCTCTATCACCTAAAGGTTCTCAATCTTCCTAATGCCACGACCCTTTAATACAGTTCCTCATGTTGTGGTGACCCCCAACCATAAAATTGTTTTCGTTGCTACTTCATAACTGTAATTTTGCTCCTGTTATGAATCGTAATGTAAATATCTGATATTCAGGATGTATTTTCATTGTTACAAATTGAACATAACCCACAGGTTGAGAACCGCTTAGCACAATACCTAGCATATCACTGCTGCTAAAAACATCTGCCTTCTTTCCTTCCTTCCTTCCTTCCTTTCTCCCTTCCTTCCCTCCCTCTCTCCTTCTCTCCACCCCTCCTACTTTCCTTCCTTCCTTCCTTCCTCCCTTCCTTCCTTCCCTTTCTCCTTCTCTCCATCCCTCCTGCTTTCCTTCCTTCCTTCCTCCCTTCCTCCCTTCCTCCCTTCCTTCCTTCCCTCTCTCCTTCTCTCCACCCCTCCTACTTTCCTTCCTTCCTTCCTTCCTTCCTTCCTTCCTCCCTTCCTTCCTTCCCTCTCTCCTTCTCTCCACCCCTCCTACTTTCCTTCCTTCCTTCCTTTCTTCCTTCTTCTCTTCCTTTTCTCCTTCCTTTCTCCCTTTTTTCCTTCCCTCCTTTCCTTCCCAACATCATATTTTACTTTTATAAAATATTTGAAGCCTTCTCTTGATGTGACATTGCCATCAATAAATTTGCCAAAAAACCCCATCCTATACCAAACAAAGCACAATCTTTCCTAATATCAGTTTTCATACCATATCGTATCATGTGGGCCAATGAACATCTTTAACTACATCTATTACTTACCCTACTTGCAGTGAAAAATAGAGGTAGCCAATGGACCTGTGATTTCATTGGTATAGAGATGTCTTGCTTGTGGAAACTCTTTACACTACTAGAAAGTTTCCTAGACCACTGACAAGTTAAAGCAGCTTGCACAGTGTCACATAGCTATTATATGCCAAACATGAGACTTAAACCCAAAATTCTGGGTTCTGAGGCTAATTCTGTATCCACCGTACCATGCTACCTCTGTCAGTGAAAAACAGGAAGATTGCAGTTTTTCAATTAATTGATTATAAATGTTTTGTTTAATAATTATCTTTCCCACTATATTATCTACAAGCAGAAATATTCAAGTGTGCCCAGCATCATTTTAACTGTATAAAAGGTAGCATCAATATTTCTCCAACCAAAGGAGACATTTTGCACTTAATAATTCTATATGCAGTCTTATGTTATGCAAGCAGGCCTTTTCATGAAACAAAAAGAAGTTTTTGTCTCAAAAAACTTGTCTTGCCCAAAGTGTTCTACATGTTCTACAAGGTGTTGTTTGTATGTATTAGGTTTCATGCTACCTGTAACAAAAGCATTCCTATAAAGTGAACTACAGTAGTCTTTCCTCTTTATCAGTAAGAGTGCTCATGAGTCCTAGTGATAAGTACAGTAAATAGTGTTTTCTGGATTTGTAGTTTTGCTTTGTGTTTCGATATTTATCCTAATTAAAATATCGTTCTTCTCTTTGCTTATATTAGTTTCAGCCATCTCTGTGGGTTTTCTCTTTGAAATGATTATTTATCTTTATTCAGCAAGAAAGGTATTATTTTAATTTTTAAAAATGAGTCACAAATTTTGTTGTTGTTCAGTTGTGTCTGACTCTTCATGACCCCAAGGATCAACTGTTTACAGTGTTTTCTTGGCAAAGGTACTGGAGTGGTTTGCCATTGCCCTCTCCAGTGGATCCTTTTCTCAGGCAATCAGAGGTTAAGTGACTTGCTCAGAGTCACACAGTTAGGAAACATAGGAGGCTGAATTTGAACTTAGGTCTTCCTGATTCCTGGCCCAGTGTTCTATCCACTGAGCCACCAGCTGCCTCAATTTAAATTTAATTGTTGAAAATTTCGAATGATTATAACTTTTAAAACTGTCTTAATCTTTTAAAAATTTCATTTTTTGAGGAAAAAAATCTGTATATATTTATCAAAATGAATTATACTGAGAAATATAACAGATATCATGGTTTTTTCTTCTACTTGGGGAAAAATGTTCAATTTTAAGTTAATATACTTCAAGTTCAAATTTTGCAAGCTACTCTGTGACACACACAGTTTATTTGCCAAAGGCCTATGTTGACTGATAGTGACGGCAGCACATTGTGCTGTCTTGTTTGACTTCAGTTAAATGTAAGGTATATACTGTAATAAATAATCACTCGACTGCCTTCACTGTCACTTTGAGTAGATTCACTGTGTTAGCCTGGCTTTTGTTGAGTTCGATGTTAACTTTGTTTCCACTGAAGGAAAGTGTATTTTCTTTTTACCAGTTCTACTTAAAAATATCTAGTACTTTCGGTAGTTGCTTTACACCCCTCCCCTCTCCCAAGTCCTTCTTTCCTCTCCCAACAGGGTGTATATGTTCATTGGGAAAGCCCGGCTTTATGGATAATATCCTTGAAGAAATCTAGAAGTTCTTCCTAGTTTTGTAGAAGAGAGTAGAAGAAGGATTAAGCATGTCACTAGAATAGCCTCTACCAGAATTTATTTCTTCTGACTCCCAGATTATGTTTCTTGTACTTATCAATCACTTCTCATTGAGATTCTATTTGGAAAGCTAAATCCTCCTGTCTAAATCACTTCTTTCATCTCTACCATTCTATCCTATATCTGTGACCCTAGAAAAATCATATTACTTCAAGGTCATCACTCTCTTCTCATTGATTAAATTAAGGTGTTGGAGTAAGGACCTCTCAATTTCCTTTTTGTTCAAATCTACTTAGTAAATTAGCTTTCTTTCTATTCCTTGTATGTAACATTTTGTTTCTACCCTCCATGCCTTTGCAAAAAATTTCCCCAATGCCTAGGGTACTCTCCCAAACTTTTGCAATCCCTGACTCCCTTCAAGGCTCAATTCAGGTACCAAGAATTACCAAACATGAGACCTTTCCTAGTATTACTTATTGATCGATTGAAATCTACAACCCTGTGATCCCTGTGAGTTTAACCTTACCTCTAATTGCTTATATTCAAGTCACATTTAAACTATATGTAGATGTAGATAGGGTTTATATTTAGAACTGTAGACTTTCATTTTAGTGATTCTGTTTAGTGACTTATTAATCTTTCTTTCCTTATTGAACTTTCTACTCATTGGTCCTAATTTTGACTTTTGGGATAATATAAGGCTGATCTATCTTTTCCATTCAATTTTTTCAACATAACTATTATATTTCTTTGTCTGTTCACCTTTATCCAAGTTAAACATTACATTTCCTTCAGCCTTTCTCCATCTGCTATGGGTTTTAGATCCTTCACCATTGTGGTTCTATTACTTTGAATACATTCTGGTCTGTCATTATGTCTTTTACAATGAACACCTATAAATGAAAATTCCAGACATGATCTAATCTGTATAGGGTGCAGTGAGACCATTAGGTTCCTTGATTTGCCCCCTCTAAAGCTTTCATAGGTGCTGCTTTACACTTTGTTGTCTCATGATGATCTTCTGGTTAACTAAAATCCTAAGGTCAATTTCACTCAAATTATGTCCAAACCAGGTCTTCCCAATTCTCTGTTTGTACATTTTTCCTTTATATGCTGGTCTTTCCATTATACCTTTTAAACAATCTATTTGATACTGGTTTTTGTCTGCTAGTCTGACATTTTGAGGTAGTTTTGAAATTTGATTCTGTCATCTGGGTCTTCCTTCCAGACTTATACCATGCATGAATTTAAATAGTGTATTTCTTGTGTCTTCATCATTTGGAATCAAAAAAGATCTGGACATAAATCCCATCCCATACATTGGCAGGTTGTATGTCCACAGGCAAATTTAAGCCTCTGCTTCCTCATTTTAAAAATGGCAATAATAATACTTACATTTCTGCCATGGAATTGTTGTGAGGAAAATTGTAAAATTTAAGTGCTCCATCAGACAATGTTATCATTCATCCAATTATTAAAAATTTGATATAGTTCCACTGGAAATATTCTTCTGGTTTTGGGATAAGCCAATGAATCCCTGTTATCTCCTGGCTAAAATGCAAAGTCTTGGGTTTAGCATTTAAAGCCCTTTATAATCTTCCTTTAGCCTCCCTTTCCATGCTTATTACCCATTCCTCCCTCACATGGACTTTCCAGTCCAAACTGGCCTCCTTGTAATTCCTATTACACCACATTCTATCTCCTTTCTTTGTGTCTTTCAATAGACTGTCTCCTCACCCTTGTGGTTGTGTTCCCTCATCTCTCAGAATCCCTAGTGTCTTTTGAAGCTCAACTCAACAGCCATTTCCTAGTGTGGAGAGAACTATGTAGTCAGAGATGACTTCAGGTCCATCCCCTTTGATTCTTGTTGTCTTTATCATTTGAGGCAAATCACTTAATCTCCATGCACCTCAGTTTTTATATCTGTAAAATGAGATAGTTGGAATAGGTTTCTTCTGAGGTCCCTTCTAACTTCTGATCTAATGTCCAACATAAGGCCTTTACTGGTCACCCCCATCTGTGAATACCATGCCACCCACCAAAATTACCTTGTATTTGCTTTCTATATAGTTCATATTTCCTTATATGTGTACTTGTTTCCACCATAGAATGTAACCTCCTTGAGGGCAGGGATTATTTTGCTTTTATCTTCCAGGTTCCTGGCATAATTCCAGGCATATAGTTGATGTTTATTAAATGCTTATTCCTGGGTTGCGTGATCAATACTTTTAGAATATTCAGTTCAACCATTTATACTTATACCTAACAGTAATATAATCCAGTACATATTTTATTATCTAGTCCACAAAAATATATTCATTAAGTTTTAGAAAAGGATTTTAGAGTCTACCAAATCAAATCCCCACATTTTATACATGAGAAAATAGAGCAGTGGCCCTGGAGTCAGGAAGACCTGAGTTCAAATCCAGTCTCAGACACTTAACACAAAACTAGCCGTGTAACCTTGGGCAAGTCACTTAACCTCAACTGCCCTACCTTCCCCCTCCAAAAAAAGCAAAAAAAAAAAATTAAAAAAAAAAGAGATAAAGGTAATAAATAGCACAGCTGGAATTTGAACTCTAGTTCCCTGGAAATGTAAGGGCCTTGTTAAATGCTTTACTGTTACTGTGTGCTGTTTTGGCAGCATTTCCATGACCTAACAACATCTCTCTGTCATACTGTGTATAGGGGAATGGAGAATTATAGAAAGACTGACTTAACCACTGTGGTTTCTTGAGCTCTGAATATGTATCCTCCTGGACCTTGTCCCCAAGGATTCATGTTTCAAGTCTTGATTTTATATCTTATCCTGAAAAGATAAAGTTTAAAAGTTTATGATTAAGATAAAAAAATGTTCAAATGCTGTGGAACATTGGGAATTGCCCATTTGTCTCCTGGTTCACATGGGACAACATAGACTGAAAGAAATGTTTTATAGCCTGATGATATTGACCATACTCAGTTCTATATTGCTTATTCATAAAATGGGTGCTGGATAGCGTCCAAAACCCAGTTGAGACCAATGAAATATATAGTGTCTTTTAGGCACAGGGATAAACCAGTTGCTCATTCTTTCTCATATATAATACATTTACATATACAAATGACCAATGGCACTGTTTTCACTATCAAAGTTATAGTTAATCATTGATAAAAATGATACCTTTAAAATAGCAAAAAATATAATTCATTATTGTTGGAGGAAGAATGGTACATTTACAGACAGAAGACTTGGGTGTGAATCTTAGATCTCCTGCTTCTGACTTCTGTGACCCAATGAAAGTCATGTTACTTGTCTGGGTCTAATTTTTAAAATGAGGAGGTTGAATTAGATAATCTCTTAAATTCCTTTTAGCTCTAAACTCTGATAATTTATGGCTACATATTCTTAGCCTGGTTCTGTATGCTTGTTTTTAAAGTATTTTGATAACTATTTCAATAGAATTAGTTTCCTTTATAATTATATATATATGTGTATATATGTATATAAATATATATACATATACATACATACATACATACATGCACACATCTATTCATTTATATATTTTAAAATAGTGTTCTGAGAATAGTTTCAGTTTTGGGCCTCATCTGACTACCAGAGGTATCCATGACACTCAAAAAGATTAAACATGCTTTATTTCACAAAAAGTTAATTTAATACTACCTAAAAATATTTTCCATTTATACCTTATGTATTTTCCATGGAAACTTTATGTAGTTAAAAGTTTTAAGCTTATATTATTTTTGGTGTTTAAATTTGGTGATGATTGGGAAAACAGAGAGTTAAAATGATAGTGGCTTCATAGAATGAAGCTGATGATCTTTTAATAACAAAGTATTAAACTCCTCATCTTTTCATTGAATTAATTCCCTTTTTCTCATTTCAATTTGGGGATCACATACCAACATTTTTTAGTCTTACTCTGGAAAAAGCAGCAATGGTCACAATAACTACAGTCAAACAAAAGTGTGTATGTTATTGCTTTTACAGTTATATTATATGGTTTGAAAACTGGGAGGGAAACCCTAAAACATCCTACCTTAAATCTACATGATTTATCAACCCCTTAGCACAGAAAGATTCACCTATTTGGAAAATTGTGATTTTATTCTTCCAAAATTTTCAGCTTTCATCCAGATCACAGAATGTGAAAGCTGGAAATGAACTTAGAAACCACCTAATGGAATGCTCTCATTTTACAGATGAGGAGACTGTTGTGTTTAATTCTTGATGCCACAAGCCGGGAAGTGCAGGCAACCTAGAGAGAGCATCTAGAAAAGGGAGACTAGGAGACCAGTAAAAGGCCTTCAAATCATGGAATATATGTATCAGTTGAGAGTACAGGGGGCTTTTACTCTGGAGAGGATAGGACTTGGTGATATGGTAGCTGTTTGTAAGTATTTGAGATACAATGCCATGGCAAAACAGAATAGATTTATTCTTTTGTTTGTCTCTAGAGCACAGGAATAGGAGTGATGGGTAGAGAAATTGGAGAGAGGGAAATTTGGTTTGAAATAAGGAAAAACTTCTTAACATTTAGAGTAAGGAATCTTACACTCTCTGGAACTAACATCCTGACAGGTACCAGCCATCCAACACGCATAGCCCCTTGCCCAGATTCCTCCTGGTGTAGCAAGCTACTGTCTCATGGTTGCTGAGTCCCATGTCTGCAAGTCTTACAGGTTTCTGAGAGCCCTTCCTTCCTTCCCCTCTGACCCTTAAATCATTTCTTTCCTTAGTTGAGGACCATCTGCCTCACCATTGTCCTTCAGTGTCCTTGAAACTTTTCACCTGAGTTTTTTTTCTTTCCCTATCAAAACCAAAGTATTTCCAGGCCTTTCTGTCTGCCATGAATTAAACATGAACATCTCTACTAAACACGAGCCCTCCTTTATGTGTTTTTCCCATTTAGAATGTGTGCTCCTTTCAATCAGAGACCATCTCTATTTTCTTTTTGTAGCTTCAGGATTTAGCACAATTTTTGGTGCAGAGTAAGTACTTAATAAATACACTGTGTGACATCAGTAGCTATTGAGCTCTCCCTCATTGGAGGTCTAGTAAATTCCTGATAAGTATTTATTGGATATATACAGGGAATATTCTTTTCTCTTTGTGTTTAACTAAATAATCTCTGAAGTACTAGCTCTAAAATTTTGTGATTTTCAGTCTGCTTAATGCAATTTATTGAGTTGGAGACCCAAATGTTTTACCTTCATGACCAATACTGCTTCTACTATGCCATGATATTTGGCATAGCACAGACAGAATCACTCGGATGTGTTTACTGATTGATCAAATTAGCTATTTTCAGATTGTTCACTGAGTGGTTGATCAGATTTCGTTTGGTTGCAGTGAGCCATGCATCCATGACAACCAGGAAACATGGAAAGTTCAAGTAATGCTCTAAGCATTTGCTTTGTGTCATGATCGGTTCTTCTTTTTGACACCAGCCACTGATTAGGTGGTTTATAGTTTTATTTAGAGACATAAATTCACCCCTCTTTTGGTCCACCCCAGACTCCCAACTTGGCTCAGCAGTAAGAAGCCAGATGGGTCTTGATTGTCTTCATGTTAGCATGATTCAGTAGAAAGGGCATTGTACAAAGAGAGTCAGAACATCTTGATCAGTCTTGGATCTGTGCCTTATTACTAGTTCTGCGATCTGGCTAAGTAAGTCACCTAACCCTGTTTATCAGATCCTTTGTCTGTCTAACGGATATAATAGTAACTACTTTGTCTTTTCTCACATAGCAGTTACAAAAGCCAGTCTTAGAGCCAGAAGGGATTTTGGTCCAGGTCCCTCCCAAAAAGTCGAGGCTGAGAGAGCTTGAAGACCTTACTCAAGGTCACACATGTAATAGAAGTGGGTCTTGCACTCATGTACCATTCAGCTGTCCTCCAAAATCTACTTGCTCTACTTAAAGAAAAGAAAAACAAGTCTATGTGACCTGAGCAGTATAAGGGCAGCATAAAAAGTCACCTTCCCTAGTAGATTTAGATGTTTGTTTACAAATGATTAAATCCTTGGGAGGACAGGCAGAAAAAAACCCCCCAAAATAATGTGTTTGATCTTCAACTTTAATTCAGTTTCAATCGAAGATTAATTCTACAAGAAAGGAAAGTATATATGTATATATGGAATTATATATTAGCAGGACAATGCGACTGACAAACTGTACCAACTGAAAAAGTTTAGTTCTGTATAAACATGATTTAATTTACCAAAAAATTATGTTCATTTGTACAGCTAGAAAACAGTTGTTTTAAAAACATGAAATTATTCCAATGTAACTGATATTAAGGAAAAACTAGAGTCTAATGCAGATTTTGTGTTTGCTTATGTGTGATTTCTTCCTTGAATGCAGAAAATGTCACAAAACTCAAAAGCTGCTACCCTTCCAAGGCTGAATTTTACAAGCAAACTTTGTCTCTTTTTGAGATTAAGTGTTGTATTTATTATAATGTATATTTATCTTCTGTTGCAGAAGGAGCTGTTGGTTGAAGAGGGCTTTTCTGCAACCTTTTCCCCTTCCCCTCCCCCCCAGCCCCAGCCCCCAATGATTGTGAACTGCCCAATGAAACTGCCAGCCCCGTCATGTGCAAACAGGAGTATAGACTGAGCAGCACCTGGAGCCTGGGCACGCCAGCACTATTTCTTATAGTATTTCTTAAGGACTTAACATGTATAAAATTGTGCTGTTGTTTTTATTAAGTTCATCTCTCTCTCTCTCTCTCTCTCTCTCTCTCTCTCTCTCTCTCTCTCTCTCTCTGTCTCTCTGTCTCTCTCTGTCTGTCTGTCTCTGTCTGTCTCTCTCTCTCTCTTAACATATCCCTGATGAAATTTTGAGTGTTTTGCTCCTAACTTCATTTTCTCCATAAGCCCCGAGTTTTTTTTATTGTGTTATTTTGCATAGAGCAGTGGTTTTTTGCATAGTGTGATGGTTTTTGGAAATGCATATATCTCATTATAGCAGAACTGACCATAAACAGGTGTATAAAAACGATGATTGTGTAAATTGAGGTGAATTTTTACCACTGTATATTCCTATTCCCATAGTTATATACTTCATGAAAGAATCTGTTCTCTGATATATACCTTCTCGTATAGAGCTAACACTATGGCATTCTGTCCATCAATGACTTATTTGTAAAGTCAGTCATGAAACATTTAGAGCCTACTGTGTGCCTTGTACTGTTTGAGGTTCTGGGGATAAAGAGGCAAAAATGAAACCAACCATGTCCTCAAGTAGTTTATGTTCAATTGGGGGAAGGCAGCATGTACTCAGATTAGTACATGTACACAAAAAAAATACAATGTTTAATTTTAAGGTTCATGCAGGATGGACTGGTAAAAAGATATGGAAAGGCCCCATTTAGGATGTGGCGCTTGAGATGATCTCTGAAGCAAACTAGGCTTTCTAAAAGGTAGACATATTCCAGATAAATGGATGGGAGATGAATGGTATGTGTGAGGAACAAGACTACTTTTATGGAGTATAGAGTCTGTGAAGGAGAGTCATTTATAATAAGGCTGGGATGGGAGGTTGGAGCCAGATTGTGAATTGCTTTAAATGTCAAACACATGATCTGAGAGAAAAGAGACATGGTCACACCTATGGTTTATTTTTATATCATTTTGGCAGCTGTGTGTTAATGCTTAATAAATGCTTGTTGACTGAGTAGAGAATGATTTAGAAAGGGGGGGCACTTGAGGCAAAGCAATTAGAATATAATTGAACTAGTTCAAGTAAGAGGTGATATCCTAATGTAGGGTGTTGGTCATCTACATGGAAAGAGGTTATTGAGGGATGAACTTATAGTAATTGACAACCAATCGGGTATGGAAGGCAATAGAGTGAGCACTTGAGCTTTGCAAAAGTTAGTGTGTGGAGGAATGGTGGTGAACTGGATAGAATTGGGGAAGTTTGAAAGATGGAGATTGGTTTTGGGGTAAAGAAAATGAGTTTTGCATTGGACATATTGAGTTTGACATATCTAAAATGCATCTAGTTTTAAATCTTTATCAGACACTTGCTGATATTTGGAAGAACAGTAGAGAAATTAGGGCTGGAAACATAAATGAGATAGTCATTTTCATAGAAATGATAATCAACTTTAACCACTTTAATATTTGTCATAGGGCATTAGTAATTATATAGTAAACATAATTCTATTAAAATAATGTCACTTAAGTATTTATGAGTAAATGAATTCTGTCTTCTTATTTTCACTACCTTTTTCGTATCACTTTTTTCTAATGTCGTTATTACCTTCGTTTCTTAACATTGCCTAATTTCACTCTACTCAAGGGCGATACTCTTGTTCGCTCTCCCTTTTCTGGTTGGAATGATGGTGAGATGAGGTAAGAGTAAAGAACAAAAATGAAGTGGGTAGTTAAGGAGAGTTGTAGAAACGTGAGACTAAGGGCAGCTAGGTGGCACAGTGAACGGAGCACCGGCCCTAGAGTTAGGAGGACCTGAGTTCCAGTCCGACCTCAGACACTTAACACACCGTGTGACCTTGGGCAAGTTACTTAACCCCAATTGCCCTGCCCTCCCCTCTCCAAAAAGCAAAAAAAGAAAAGAAAAGAAAAGAAAAGAAACATGAGGCTATAAATTTAAATGAGATTGTAAGCATTCCCATAAGAATATAGAATATAGAACTCCATTAAATCTGAAGAGCTGGAAGGGACCTTAGAGATCATGAGGGTTGGAGGTAAAATTAACTATCCAGGCTCACCCAGATAATGGCAGAAACATGACTAAAATCTAAATTTCCTGACTCTTTGTTAAATGTTTTGAAAATGAATGAGATGGGGGCAGCTAGGTGGTGCAGTGGATAGAATACTGGCCCTGGAGTGAGGAGAACCTGAGTTCAAATCCAGGCTCAGACACTAGCTGTATGACCCTGGGCAAGTCAATTAACCCTGATTGCCTCACTACAAAAAAAAAAAAAGAAAAAAAAAGAGAATGAATGAGGTGAAATGTAAATATTAAACTCTTTTCATTTATCTGGTTGTAACTTTCTTCTCCAGAGACCTCATTACATTTTGTTGGTAAATCACATGCACATAACTTCTAAGTTCATAGAAATTCTAAAATCAGAGTTAGAAAGGACCCTAGAAAATGGAATCTTATTAGCAACAGTTAACATTTATTTACCACTATAAGGTTTGCTTTACATGTCATCTGATTTGATCTTTATAAATACCCTGTGAGATATATTTTATCATATACTTTTGACAGATGAGGAAACTGAGGATGAGATGTCAAGTAACTAGCCCAGAAATACACAGCTGGTAAGCGTGAGGTAGAATTGGACCTCTGGTTTTCCTAACACCAAGTTCTAGTTCCCTACCCACTAGGCCACTTGGTCAGTAGAGAGCAAGGTTAAGAACTGGCTAAGGTTATTCAGCCAGGAAAGGCATACGTGCGATTTGAATCCTATTCCTTTGATTTCAAATCTACTATTTATTCCATGGTAGCATGCTTTGGGGATAAAAGTCACCACATTGTATATTCTTTATATTTGAGAATTTATTGTTTAAGTAGAGATCGACAAAGTTGCTGAGATAATTTTCTTTCTTTTCAAAGATAATTTTTTGGATTAGATAAGAATGCATCTTCAGAAACATTTGACATTTGCTTGGACCTTGTAGCGCTATTGATACTCTTTCTCTATCCCCATCCCTGTGAAAGTGCATGGGCTGTTATCACAGAAATGTGATAATCTTTTTGTTATGAATAGCTGGGATGGACCACCATGGCTCCCAAGGAGGTATTCCATTTTCTCAAGTAAATAATACATGTTTTCCCCATAATTACCTGATGGACTAGAATAGCTCCTTGGGATCCATTCTAGTCTATTGGGTAAATGATATGTTTCTTAATAGCATTTTTACCCAACAGTGAAGCATGTGAACTAATGATATATATAGTGAGGCCTCTGTGGGAGACTGGATTGAGGCACTAGCTACTTTTATAAACTTGCAGACGAGGCCCTGAACTCTCACATTCAGTGGAGATATCATTTGTACGCGGTATTATTGAGAAAAATGAATGCTGTGCAAAATATGTTATGATATTTTCACTGTGTGTCTGAAGAAGACAACATAGTGAGTATTATTCCATTTCATGCCGGTAACATCCCACTTGGATTACAACTCTTTGTGGTTATGAAACCAATTTTAATACTGGTCAGGAGACATCCCGTATCTGGAATGGATCCAGTTTTTTTTTTTTTTCGTGAACAATGGATTGGATTGTTGAAGAGTGGCTTAGTTTTTTGCAGGGGATAGTAATCCATTATGAATAGAGTACAGAATTTGGAGCAAGGATCTGCTCCTGATACTTAACCATCAATGTGATAATGATTAAATCATTTCACTTTTCCTAGCCTCAGTTTCTACATCAGTAAAACAGAGATGAGACCAATTGTATTTACATCATAGCCCTGTTGTAAGCCAGAGAAGATATTCTATGTGAACAAAAGCAATATAAACATTAGCTATTGTTTTTATCATTATTGACTATATATTCTAACTAAAATAGTTATTTCAATTGTTTATATGAACAAACTGGACCAAACATGATATAAACTATTCTATTCCTTGGGCATTTCATTTCTATGACCTTCAAAAAAACTGAATTGAATGATGTCTTGATTTTTTTTGGAGGGGTGCAGAATGGCCACACTACACTTATATTGCCAAGAGAAATACTTTTAACATTAGTCCCGATTGCAGGGCATTTTTAATGTATTCAAAACCTAAAGTGCTGTCAGCCCAAATAATATAATGATTCCTCAAAGTAATAAAAACCTACAGTTAAAGCCAATATGGCAAACCTTTGACTGCATCCACGCCTGCTACCTAGAAATTTCATTGATTTTTTGGTAGCTTGATTGGACTGAGATATTTTTGCATTTTTATTTTTTGTAGGGTTCCTTATGCGTAGTTCAATCTGTATGGGGCAGCCTTCTTCAGAGACACCCGAGAATTACCATATTAAATTTTATTCATTGTTTAGTCAATATTTTGTTTCTGGTAGGAGTAACAAAGCATGGTTTGTGAGAAGCACAATAGCGAAATTCTTTCCTATTGATTCACGAGGTTAGGCACATGGCTTAACCGTTTCTCACTCTTGCAGTATTACCCAAAGTGGGTAGTACTCTCCAACTAGAATTTATCTAAAGGTCCATCTTTGGTGAGTGCGTTAGTTCCTGGAGATAGTATTGAAGAGATTACTGAGGGAGCTCAGGAAGAGGGTTCAGTGGCATTTGTGAGGTTCTCTCAGGTGATGTCTTAGAGGTGATTTTCAACTATATCATGTTGCTTATAATCAAAATTGCAAAAGAGGGAACTGACAGGAACATCATGGGAGTAGTTTACAATTTAGCAACAAAAACATTATATAGGGAAACACTGCAATGTTTTTAGCATTGAAGGGAGAGATTTTAGACTATCAAGAGTGAAGTACCATGTTTGCATTTTATCGATTTCCTACCTATTGATTTCAACAGATGAACTGCCTGCAAGACAGAAATAAGACTGACAGGCAAGCATAAGCTTGGGCATCTCTGACAGGCCTTAGCCCTTCGATGGAAGGAGGAGAGAATTACATATAAAATATCCTAGGTACTCACTTGTCTGACTTTGTATCGGTAATACATTTTAGTATTTTTCCTGTGCTTCCTTCTAAAATTCTCCAGGAAATCAGTGACTTGCACATGGTTTCTCATGGGGGAAAACCTGAGCCTGTTCACTTTGCCTATATTGACATATTTGGTGGCAGAATAGTTTCTGAGTTTGGCTGCTTGAAAGTCTGTCAAAATGTAGACTACTCTGTCAATCAGACCAACTGCCACCAGCTAGGTAAATTGGGATGGGGCCACCTGAAGAGTTACAATTGGAATGAGTTTGGAATAGTCACTCATCACAGAGATTTAGCTGTTCGATACCAGAGAATACAATGCAGCCAGAAAGGACTCCCTGGAAAATCCTTGCTGCATGTATGTGGAGAGGGCCAAGAGATTAGAGGGGGTATTCTTGGGCTCCTCTCTGACCCACTCCTGTTCTGCTTTTTTGGGGCTATGCCTCTGGGAAATGTTGACTGTGTGTGCCAGAGGCCATTTGTGATTTATAGGGAGCCAAAAATTTTCCTTTCCCAAAATAACCCTTCTCCTGGACTGCCACAGTGTCTATACTAACAATCATTAGAGGCCTGCCTTTGGCCAGACATTGTCTCTAGAAGTCCCTTGTTTAAGGCTCCCAGGATTTTATTGCGCTCCCTCCATGTTCCCCAGCAGAATTAAGCAGGATAAGCAGGCAAAAATAGGTTACTCTTTGAATGGTTGGAATCTCCCCACTCCAATTCATCTTTCATCCAGCTGTTAAAAGTGATATTCCTAAAACAGGTCTAACCATGTCATTCCCAAGCTCAATTAAGCTCCAGTGACTCCCTGTTGCCTCCAGGATAAACTACAAGATCCTTTATCTGGCATTAAAAACTCTTCCCCAGTCTGGCTCTAGCTGACATCATTTCCAGACTTACTGTACCTTGCCACCCTTCAAACACTTCATCGTCCAACTGGAGTGGTCACCTTGCTAGTACAGGCATAGAATGTACTATCTCCTGTCCCTGTGCTTTTGTATAGACAGTATCCCTTATACTTAAAAGTATTCCATTTGCATATATTTTGTATCTATTCACATATTTACAAAATCTATTTATATGTTGTATATCAATACATTTATATATAATATTTATATGTTGAGTTTAATACTCAATACTCCAATGAAACAGCAGTTTCTTAAAGGAAGGGATGATTTCATTTTTATCTTATTACCTCTAGCTTATCACAGTGCTTGGCACAAGGAAGGTACTTAATAAATAAATGTCTATTGATTCACTGTTTCTCTTTCCAATAAACACTAAGCATTTCTTAAGCATCTCCCATGAACCAAACACTCCACCAAGCCCTGTGGATACATAGAGAAAAATCGAATAGTCCTTTTTCTCAAAGAATTCACATTCTAGGAGGAGGGTAGGGTGTTGAGAAGGTAGGAGACACTACAGACACCCTGAAGGCTAATGGAAAATTATAAAACTAAAGGGGAGAAACAGTGAGAATAAACAAGAACACAGGTACTCCCAAATTTATAAAGTGGAAAGTCAGCCCTTGGTACTATTCCCATTCCAGGTAGGTGCATTGAGAAAGTCAGCCCTAAGAAGAAAATAAAAGCTTCTCACTCCCCTGGATTTATTCAGCTGGGGCTCACTCAGACCCCTCCCTGCTTGTGCATTTCAATTGAACTCAATTTAAAAATCAAGAAACCTTTTTTTCCCTCTTCACCAACAGATTATACCCTCTTGGTATATAGGTAGGAGGGAAAATAATTTAGTTTGTGTAGGTCCAACAGGTATTTTATAGTACATTAATGTCCACTTAGCCAGCATTTGGATTGCTCTGTCAATATCCAAGGCATTTAAAGTTGCAATTTTAGGATCTCTTTCACAGGAGGCACAGACATGCTTAAGTTGAAGTTGCTGCCTCTTGTTCCCCCAACTGTGAGTGACTAACTGATTTTCCACCCTTCACCACCACTAAGTAGTAGATTGTTTGGACTGGAATTGGACAGGCACAGGTGGTACCACCTGCTGCAAGTTTTTTTCTTTTCCTTTTTTTTTGCTTTTCTTGTTTCTTCAGCAGCTGTTGGCTTGGGTCTTTTAACAGTTTGTTCAGTGGCGAAGTAGGGTGGTCCATTGGATTATTGATAGGTTCATAATATTATATGCAAAAGAACGAGGTTAACTTAGTATTATGGTTGCTATTTTTAACATCTAGAAACAAGCATAGAAGTATTCAGAGTAAGGAAGGCCCACGTCTGTTCCTTGTTCATTCAATAGGGAGCTTTATACTTAGAAAAATTATTTATGTGTCAAAAGACAGCATATTTATTCTATTCACTTTAAGGCCTTTGCATATTTTGTATATTGTCTGTGTTACAATTTTAGGCACTTTGAATTTTATTTTTTTAATGCTCAAATTCTCAAATGATTGCATTGTAGGCATTTTTAGAATGAAACAAGTTCTTTCTAGCATGTCCGTTATATCAGATTGGATAATAAATGCCTTTAGAATTTTCCGTTATGAAAAATCCTAACATCTTACTTCTTTGGACAGTTCTTTTTTGCTTTCTTAAAATCATCTCTTTTCTGTGTCTTGGCTTTATTTGTTTGTTTGAAAATATATATGTTCCTAAATGCAATATTACACAACTGTGTTATATATCACTATGTTGTTTACTTACATTCTGACCAGTGTGCTGTGAACAAACAAATGGAAAGCCTAAAAAAAGAGAAAAAAAAGCGTAGTTCTCAGAAACAGCATGAGGTGTAGATTGTATGCTGTGTGTTAAAGTTCAAAGTGATCTCTTCTAGAAAAGAAAAAAAAACAGGTTTTATAGAGATATGTGTTTCTGATTCTTTAATCACTATTTATGTATTTATGTATATGTATATACGTGGTTTATGTTCACTTTTAAAAATCAGTATTTTCATTGGATTTCTGGTTTCATTTATGTGTGTGTTCTTTCTACTGAAACACATCACAACATTTCCACAACATCTTGGTAAAAGGTCTTCATAAGTTACTGTTCCCCAAAAAAGTTCATTATCTTGTGTCCAGATAGAGGATGGTGAGCAGCACAATAAGGGAGGATGCTAAACCATTACATATGAACATCTGCTTTAGCAATTTAGGATATTTAGCTTGGGGAAGAAAAAGACGGAAGGGTCACCTACCTGAAAGTCGTCTTCAAGTATTTGAAGCAAAACTTTCCTGTGGACGAGAGAAAGAGATTTAATCTGCTTGACCCCAACAGGCAGAAAGTCTTCCAGATCAGCGGTCTTCAACCTGTGGGTCACGACCCCTTTGGGGGTCGAATGGGGTTGCCTGAGACCATCGGAAATATGTTAGGAACCGAGACACCGCTCCTCTATCGGTCTCCAGGCAGGTCTGCCCACATGCAGATACGCCCACATACGTGTATTAAAAGGTCGTGGCATTAAGAAGGTTGAGAACCACTGCAAGGTTAGAGAGAGGGTAATGTTTCTCTTTTTAAATTGTAAAATGCTTAGTTTGATCAGTTTTCATGTTTCGAAATAATTTCTGTGTCTTACCAATAGTTATTTGAAGACTTCTCATTCAGGCATCAGAATTGCTTCTGCCCTTTGGTTGAATTCTCTGTCAACTCTCAGGAAAAGTAGAATACAGTACACATATGTATATAATAGTCCCCAGCTTTATTTAGTGATCAGTCACACCAATAGCTTCATGTCGATGAAGAAACCATTCTTTGGAATTTAAATTGTACCCAGAAATAATGAATTCAAGATTTGCTAATGGAGAAAAAAATCCTTGTTTGTTCCTGTACATCAGCCTGAGGTGCTTGTGGCAATAATGGTGCTATGAAAATTCCAAATTCGCTTTAATTCACTTAAGTTCTCTTAACAAACTTAAAGGACAGTTATGAAAAATATATGTCTTTTATGTTAAGTAAATTTCTGTTTACTCTCAGGAGAAACTATAACTGTAGAATTATCCCTGCCCTCAGTAGAATCATCTACCCCACGAAATAATGATTTCCCTGTCATTGAAGCTCTGCAAGGGGAGGTTGGATAGCCATTTACTAGTGAGGGATGTTGGAAGTTTCCTGCTTCAGGTGGACATTGGACTAGATGACCTGTGAGGTCCCTTCCAACTCTGAAATTATATAGTGAGGGGTTCCTCCTAATTTAGTTAGGCTGGCCCTCAGACTGACATGATTTGTCTTTTGACCTCTAAGCCTTTCCAGCTCAGTAAGAACTTTCAGAATCTGTGTTCCACTGGACGCTTCTTTGAGAATCAGGATTCACATCCACACCATGATGGAATGGGGTGTTAGTGGAAAATATGTATCTGTGTGGTATTTTATCTTTGTGATGTAAAACAATTAATATGACTGTGTTTTGGATTGAATCAATGCAGAGTTTCAAAATGCAAATAAATTCTCAATCACAATGCTGTGGGTGCTGCTCCTGTAGTCTAGGGGAACCTACTGAATGGTCTCCAGGTGGGAGCTGTAAATAATGTATGCACGGTAATATTCTCATGTTGAACAGACACATTTTGTGGTCATTGCTGTGCAGTGCTGTGCTGTGGGGTTGTTTAGATTTCAAAATGTAGACTTTTCCCAGAAAGTACCCCCTGCTTCAGCCCAGCAGCAGATGACTGGCTCTGCTTCTGGAAGTGGGCAGCCAAACTGAATCGCTGTCAGCCATAACAAACATCTGTTTAAGCCAGCATTATGAAATTTTTTTTTAAAATTAAGACATAATGTCAGTTGCAGCAAAACAAATGCCAAAATGATAGGCTCCCATTTTAATATAAAAATAATGCTTAGGTAAGACAGAAGTATTTATTTTTAAAGTGAGAAATTTTTCTCTTATCCCAGAAGGATTTTCTGATTACCATAGTAAAATGGCATAAAATGACTGAGGGAAGAATCAGCTTGTCAGTGAAAAACCAGACTGTTTTGGGGCCTGTTTCTGTCCATTTGTTTTATGTCAAGTAATGGTGCACAATTCTCTTTTGATAACACTGCTTTATAATGGCGCTGGGAAAGCCTTCCCTGTCTTAAGAACAGCTTAAGAGAGTACTCCTTAATGAGAACAATGTCGTTTTCCAATTTAATTTTGTTTCTAACTGGCTAGAGCATGTGTTTAACTTTGATGTGTAAATAAAGATCATGAACATGATTGGCTAATGTTGACTTACAGTTGGCCTAATGAGATTTTATGAATATTGTTATGGCATCATAATGTATTTGTTGGCCTTTTACAAGAGGGGAAAATATTGCTATTAGTTAAATAATTCAGCCCCATAATACCACAGTAATTATTCCATTTTTTTTTACTATAGTAAGTGTTGGACAACTACTTAATAATTTCCAGAGAGGTAAGCATTTTTCTAAATTGATGCTTTGTTTCGAATATATCCAGTGTCAGTCAACTGTTAATAGGTACTATTATAATATAAAGAACTGTTATTTTAAATGTAGTTGATCAATCCTAGAAGGGCTGCATACAGTACAGGACTGTTCTACAAGGTTGTATTAGTCATTCTGCAGCAGTGCTGAATTTATGTTGTTAAATTCATTCCAGCTATTGAAACTTGACAACTAATTTTGGATAAGAATGATTGGAATTGATAAACCCTCTTATTTTTGGAAGTGGCTGTTTTTCAAAACAAATCTTTTATCTGGTATTGTACATAATTTAGTGGAAACATACACAGAAATATGCATTGCTCTGAGAACTAATGAGGGGGAAAGAATTCCGATCAGTATATCTCTTATTTTTCTAAAAATACAGAATATAGTATGTGAGCCCTGATGCTCACCTATACATTTACCCATTAATCTTTAAGTATATATTTTGAAGGCAGTAGGAAAAAAAAATTCAATAATTTCCTCCTCTCCTTTGTTTCTGTTTTCATCAAGGCTCTTTATTAAATTTGGAAGCAAAATGTTTTCATGAAGTTCCTAATTACCCCCTGGGTTTGTTTATACTATAGGTCAAATCATGTCCATTTTGAATGTGCTGATATGCAGTTATTTTCCCTTGTTATGATATTCTCTACAACACAGTTTTGTCCTTGTCCTCTGAAACTAGCATATAACAGTTCTGTTGTAAATATAAAAATCAATTTTCAGATATGTGGTACTGAGAGTCAGTACTTAAACCTACAGATAATTTCAGTATCTCATATTCACAGAATCATAACATCTTCAGGTTAGAAGGATACTTAGAGGTCATATAGTCTAAACTCCCACCCAACGTAAGATTTTTTCCCCATATGACACCCATGACAGATGTTTAAACAGACCTTTTACTAGAAATACCAATGAGTAGCAATTTGAACTGATTGATGATTTCCCACTTTTAGAATCAAAACAAAATTTGTCTCCTTGAATTGTTTTCATCTTGACTCTTGGTCATTAAATTTGGAAGGCAATCAGCAAAATGTGGTCACGAAGTAGCTAATTACCCCCTGAGTTTGTTTATACTATTGGTCAAATCATGTCCCTTTGGATGATCTGATACGTAGTCCTTTTCCCTTGTTAAAAATGTTCCTTACAATACAGATCTGTCCTCGTCCTCTGAAACTAGCACATAATAGTTCGGTTATAAATATAAAACTCAATTTTAGATACATGATACTGAGAGTCATAACACTTAAACCTACAGCTAATTTCAATATCTCATATTCATAGAATCATAGCATCTTCTGCATTGTCTTCTTGTCTTGTTCTAACCACTTAGTTTCATAATATTGCACAAATATGAAGTCATTTCTCTTGGAAGTGTATTTTTAGGATTTTATTTTTCAT
The DNA here is from genome assembly GCA_028627135.1 of Pseudochirops cupreus. NCBI lineage: Eukaryota > Metazoa > Chordata > Mammalia > Diprotodontia > Pseudocheiridae > Pseudochirops > Pseudochirops cupreus. The sequence continues at coordinate 78,372,180 of CM053583.1, read as the reverse complement.
AAAGCCAAGGTCTGTACTTAGCTCTAGGTGTTAATAGCTTCATATTGTAGGGCAGTAACTAACGTCTCATCCCACCTATTTCTGAAGAATATTCTTGAGTTAGGTCATGAAAACTGTCCTGAAAAAGCCAGTAGAAGAAGGATTCTGTAGTGATAGAGAAATACTACCATTTGCACATGAAAATGTGCTTATTGTAGTGATTCCTTTGCAGTAAGCTCCATGTTAGTTCACAATGACTAGAAAAATAGAATGACTGAAGAATGCATATTTCCTAGGTTATGAGAAGCTGTTGGATGAGCACCCCCATCAGTATATGTATCTTGAACAGCTGCTGCAAATGGACAGCAATCTTAGTCCAGAATTGAATAGGAACAGAAGAGTGGGCTGTAGTACATTCGGGCTTTCAATAATCACAAGGTGTTTATTGCTTAGAAAGAAGCAATCTCTTTAACACCACTTTTCTCTCAGTGACCTGATAGGGCTGTCACAGGAAAGACCAACCTTAGAAGAAATTTAATTATAGGGACTCCCCAGATGTGAAAAATTGTCTTCACATGCTAGTATTCATTTAAGATTGAATTATTTCTCCCAAATTTTGGGACCTATCACCTTGATTTAACTTGTCTTATGCCTTTGCTTATCACTTAGGGAAAAAGGTATAAGACATAGAGAGAAGCTAGCTCTATAGAACGAATGATCTTTCAGGGTCTGCTTTGCCCTTTCCCCGAATTCTTGGCCTTAACCTTTTGCTTCATCTGTCTTGGATGAATTTCTGTTCTTATTATCATATCCCACTCTCTGGATCAGCTGTGGGCATTTGTTCTAGGCCACAGAGCTCTCCTGCTTTGGCTTTGCCCTGTGCTTTAGTGATTGGTGTGCTGCTGATAAAAAGGCACAGACCCAGAGTAGTCAACTGTATCAATCTGCTTGTCTGGGTCCTGGTTCTTGGCATGTTGTTTCTGAGGCCTGATGATGGATTACAATTTTGTGAACCTTAGAATGCCTGGTGCTTGCCAATGGCTTCAGTTGGTAATGAATTCTCCTTTGTCTCCATGAATTTCCCCAGAATGAGATTCTCTGTATGGTCTTAAGTGACTAGTCATACTCTGAGAGGAGTCTATGACACAATCCAAACTTTGGATAACGTTTTTTAACAGTCAAAAACAGGCCATAATTTTCCTACATCTAATTAGTTGATGGGTCTTGTTGATTGTATAATATCTCATACACTCTTCCCTTTTGCCCCCACTCATAAGAACTTCTACCCTAACACCCTTATCTCCAAGAGTCAAGTTGTCAGGTCAGCAAGCATTTATTAATCACTTATATTTGCCAGGCATTGTTCTATGAGTGTAAAGTCACCCATTCCTTGTAACACACTCCCTGTTTTCAAGGAGCTCTGCTTGGAAGGTCAGTGTGAAAACAGCTGTTCATAAAAGGTGTGTACACCATAAATGGAAGGTAATCTTAGAAGGAACAGACTTGCAAGGCAGGAGTGAGAGAACATTGGGAATGCAGAGGTGAGGAGGTGGAACATATCTAGGGAAGTATCTTGTGGAATTGACTCCCGGGTACAAGAAATGGTAAAGAATGTAAAAGCATGTAGCAAACACATATAGCACTAGAAATCCTTCTCTTTCTTCCTAGCATTGTCATGAAGTTTCCCTTGGTTGTGGTTACTGAGAGTAAAAGAGTAGAGCTGGGATTTATGTTAAAGTAATACACATTCCAATATTACAGATCTATTGAAAAACAAAGACAAAACAAATAATTCAGGCTAATGTATTAGTGGAAAATAAATTTTCTAGACCACAGGAAACTTTTAAATTTCACACCCTTATAAAAAATATTTTGATCATATACCTTTGAGAGTGTATATTTATTTAAAATGCCTATAATATTTCAACAATATTTTGCACATTATAAGCATAAGCAAAATTGAAATTAAAAGCATGAGGAAGATGAAATAATTATTTTAAATTCATTTTTATTGTACTAATAGTATTACTGTGTAAAACACTTTTGGACTCAAAATTATTATTAGGAATGATATTTTAGTGAAAAAGATGATTGAATAGGCTATAGAATTTTTGAAATCTTGATTTAACACTTTGTGATATAGTTATCTGAAGGTATAATTCTATATCAGTACTTCTTAATGGTTGCCATAGTTGTTAAGAGTTGATTCAAAAAGACTTGTAAATCTAAGTGGAAGAAGTAAATCATTGATTGTGCTTTCTAACTCATAGTAGTGATTTTCACTCCCATCGACCAATTATGCAAAGAATTTTGTTGAAATTCAGCTACTGTTTGAATTTTCTTTTATGTCAACCATTTGTTCTTAGAAATTAATTGGAAGGTAGCATTATATTTTTTTAAACCAATGGTTTCAAAACACTCAGAAATTCTTCATTTGGAAGATTATAAAACCAGGTTTGAAAAGGATGTTTCCACATTGTAGAAGTGTGTAGATATGAGTTGTTGTTTTTTTTTTATGGGGATAGAACCTACTTTTTTTTGGGCAACATAATCACATAATGATGGAAATATTTTCAAATAACTATTTTCAGAATGCTCTCTCCATAACAGATTTCTTTCAAAAAACCTCATTAATTGTTAAAAAAGACTGCTTTACCTTGAAAGGAAGTTTGTGTTTTGAATTTTTTTTCCCCCATTTCAACAGGTTGTATGCTAGTTCTGGCAACCATTTGTCTTCAAACAAAGTTCAGCAAATCTGGTGTACTTGTCACTCTGTAAAAGAAAAATGCATAACTTATCTTTGAGCTAACAACTCTTTTCAACACTTTGCCATGGAATCATCAATAAGACCTTTGTAACAAACTTTTCATGGTCATCCATCAGATGACTTCATAGCTGACTATATTTTAATTTTTATCTCATAGCATAGGTGAGGAAGAATTCATATTAGGAGGACTATAAATGCCATCTCTACCATGTTCTCATTTGTTCATACTCATGTTATTAATGTTATATTCAATTTTTGATTTCTCTATGCAACTTGTTTAAAATTACTTTTCTAGTTACAATGATTAGTTGATGTAAAATTGAACAGTATAACATAAATCAGTTTAAACAAGAATAGCTTAACTGCATATTTCTCAATTCACTGAAAGCAAACAAATTAGTGAGAGAGCCATTGTTTACCTTTCCTTGGTGTGCAACTTCCACTTTTCTTTTAGGGTGTCTTATCTAATGTATATGACTCAGAACTCTCTGATTACAGGAACTTAATGAGGTTACCTTTCTTAATCCACTTTTTCAGTATTAGTAAAACTTAGTGCCTTTATTTTTAGATAAACATAAATATAGAGGTTCTAATACTTTCTAGATTTTAGAGCAGTGGTTCTCAACCTTCCTAATGTCGTGACCATTTAGTACTCATATGTGGGCGTATCTGCATGTGGTCAGACCCGCCTGGAGACAGAGGAGCAGAGTCTCTGTTCCTAAGGCCATTGGAAATATGTGTTTTCTGATGATCTTAGGTGACCCCTGTAATCCCTGTGAAAGGGTCGTTTGACCCCCAAAGAGGTCACGACCCACAGGTTGAGAACCACTGTTTAGAGGATCATCTTGCATCTTTGATCAGCATTCATATAACCTACTTTAGAGACCATTGTTCCTGTCAATAAGTGCTGTTGCTATTATTTCAGTTAAGAAAAAGAAAATATTACATTTCTCTATAGTAGAAGTTTGACCTGATGTATACCATGACAGAAGCTGGAGAGGAGGAAGTCGTACTTTGAAAATATTTAGTTAGATGGGTGGGTAGGGAGCTCATGATGAAGAAAGGAAGTGATAAACTACGGAAAATATGGATGACAGTAAACCTGGAATAAAACTTTCATCACTCTACATTTTTGCATCCTATGTTTGCAAGGATGGGAAAAGTCATTCACAAATCTAGTACTGTTTTCTACTTTTCTCTCTTTTAATTGGTACTTGATTATCTTCTTTGAGAAACATCCTGACTACTTATAGCTCTCATGACTGTTTATAAAATCCTTTTGTGGGGAGACTTTGTCCCCTTTTAATAACAATAACAGCAACAAGAAAAAACTACTCATGTATATTTTGTTAAAAGTGTATGAAGTGTTTTATTTCCCTACCCCAGTCCTGTGATGTAGACAGTGTAACTATTAATAGTCTGATTTTATAGATAGAGAAATTGAGGCTCAGAAAATGCCTTGTTACACAGCTATTGGAACCTAGGTTGAAAGTTGAAACCCAGGCCTCCAGACAGCAGGATTTTATTGGATTGTTATCCCCCATGTCATAAAAGTTAGTATTTTCCCCATTTTTTCTTGTTTTCAACTTTGCCTCCAACCTAGACCAGATGATCTGGCTGAAATCCAACTTAGAATTTTGATTCTGGTGAAAACATAGCAACTCTGTCCTGTCTCCTACTCTGGCAGGAGACTTTGTACTTTTATTTCTCTAAGATGAACCTATAGAACATCAGTAGATAAAGATTCAGCAATAATCTAGGAATTTCTAAATCCTATTATTAATAAGAACACATGCCTTTTTTCCTCTTATACTCTTGTATAAGCTTTAAGTTTTTTTTCTAAAGACAAATTTTATGGCATCTTAACCTCTTGAAATTAAGAATATACACCAAAGATGACATAAGATCAAGTTACACATATTAATTTTGTGCTTACTATATTCCATGTATTATGCTAAATTCTGAGATTCTAAATACAAGCAAAAAGAAATGCAATTTCTGCCCTCAAGGAGCTTACCTTTCAATGGGAAGGAGATAACACATAAAAGGGAACTGAAAAGGTGAAAGGAAGGGAGATGAATAGGTACTCTTGGGGGAGCTTGATGGCGTTATCTGGAGAATGAAGGATGACTTCTGGCTCAGGGAAGTATTTACCAATGGGAAAAGGAAGTTGCTAGGGCAGAGGGAGAGGCATGGTGGTAAAGTCTGGAAAATGAAATACTGCTGGTCAGTCATCCAATCAGCTAGCATTTATTAAGCACTTATTTAGCTTGTCTTGATCCTTTTCTCAAAAGAGAGGTTCAGGAAGAATTTAGCAATGGGTCAGACTTGAAATTTATTGTCCAGAGACACAATTCCTGCTGTTTCCTTATGTCTTTTAATATTTTCTTTGAAGTTCCCAATGCTCTCATGCCAACTACTTTAGTCAAGGGTCCTGCAATGGTCTGTTGCCACCATCAAGCCTTTCCTCCCATGGGATTGCTTGGGATTATTGGACTCCTTGCACTCTATCTACACATGTCAACATTTCAACTGTTTTTTAAGTTTAATTTCCTGTCTTTGTCCTATCTGAGGAACTAATTCATATTAAGATGATTGTTTTATATGCTACTTATTCCAAGGGCATTTGCCTTTTTAGGAAGAGTTATCTTTGGGACATCTCAGTGTAAAGGGAATGATTTAAGGATATGTGTTGGGTTAGTGGAAGAGATGAGACAGGGTATTGTATTTTTGTTTGGATGAACTCTTTCCTGCCTGTCAGTTTACTCTGTCTCAGTGATTCTCAGACTCACTCCCTTTGTAAAGGTAGGTCTCTATCCACCATCAGTCATGCAGAAGTGGGGAACCTGTGATTGGTTCACCACCCCTCGCTTGAGTCTATGAGAAAATGTAGCAGTCCTTGACTCAGACACATGGGAACTGGGTTGAAAGTGTTTCAAAAACAAGGACCAAGATTCATATAGGAAAATTTAATCAACAAAATTAGTTTCTATAAACAAAATTGATTTTTTGGTGTTAGATAGACCCATCTTGGCCTGCTAGGAGACTTCTAGTTGCATTTCCTAGCTCTTTCTTAGTTAACATTTTTGCTAATGACTAGGATAAAGACCAAGATGGCAGGCTTATCACATTTTGTGATGGTGTGTGGTTGGTAGAATTAATTAAGAAGGGAACTACACAAACAGGTTTCACAGGGTCTTAAAGACCTGGAATAATGGACTGAATCTAACAAAATAAAGTTTTAATTATGTCCTTAACCACTTGTATAATTAAAAGAGAGAGGAGAAGATATTCTATGATAGTTATGCAGTTATTCCTTCCACATTGTGACTTTCCCTATCATGATTTCGATATATCATGGATAAGCATAAGAAATTAAATGGGAATATTTTGGAAGTTATGCAGAAGCTTCAGACGACACACAAAGGCTAGCAGACAACACAGAGTTCTTTTTATACGGTATTTTTACTTAGCATTGACCCATATATTGCCTATGACAAATACATAACCTGAATTTTACAATAGGGTGTTGAAAACACCCCATAAAAGGAAAAAAAAACCAAAAAGAAAAATTCAGACTTCTTCTCTGGTACAAAGGTAGGGCCAAAAATTTTATATTCCCAGATCATGGGGGTGCCTAACCCCTAACCCCCACAATGTGGAAGGGATAACCATATATCATTAGGAGACTGACTGACAGAACAGTTAAAAGACTTGTCTAAGGTCAAACAGCTAGTCAATAGTAGTATCGACATTCACACCAATGCCTTCTGACTCCATATCTGGACCTTGTTCTACTGTAACAGAGCTTTTTATGTAACACACATAAATATATCATCCATGATTTTATTGTTGTCAGTATTCTCTGCACAGACCCAGAATGTAATCCTTTCACTTTTTAGTAGATCATCTTTATGAGCTGCTGAGCCTGAAAAAATTTATCATCTGGTAGCCAACTTTCTGGTGATGAGCCTCATTGATTTTAGTTTGTCTGATCCTTAGACTACAGACATGCAATGCAGTGCCTGCCATTTTTGACACCTTCCCCATTTGGTATAGAACCTACCAGTACCTGTGCTTCATTAAATAGCCTTTGATAATCCAAGGTAGGGAGAGAATCAGAGTAGAGAACTAAACACAAATATGCTAAATAAATTAGGATTAAATTAAACTAAGTTTTGTTAAAGTTGAATCATTGGAAATAAGCATTAACCCAAAGAATATCAGCTAGAATACCTCAATACTTATACAAGTTATCTTCCTGATTGGCTCCTGATGATGGTGTCTACCTCTAAATGATTGGTGATGGAAGGAACAGGTTCTTCTTGGAAGAACCACCTTTTCCCAGTATGGAATAGAAAGGTAAATTGAAATTCCAGCTCAGCCTTTCTGCATGTTTTCTCCATTTGGAACTTATGGATTGAGGGAATAGTAAATAATCTGGGGTTTAGGAGGCATGAATTGATGGGGGATTTATCTTCTTCATCCCAATAGCATAAAATTGCCACTGGCAGTAAAAGCTTGTTGAAAGCTACCTATTCTTGTCCAAGTGGTCAGAGAAGAGAAGGCTGTTAGATTCCAAGTTCCTGTCAGGTTTTTGCCTCCTTGTTTGTTTGTTTGAAAACAAGTCAGAGATGAGGGTCTTTGAGAAGTTCAAGGGTATGCTCAACATAAGATAGCATATAGGTATCAGACTAAAACCATGGAGTGGGACGTGGAAGGAAAAAAAAGACTGAACCTCGCCAACACTTCTGTTGCTGTTAGTTTCCTGTGAGGTGAATGTGGGAGGTGGCTGAGGATTCCTCCAAAGTATAGTTTTTTGGTGTGGTCAGTCTAATGGACTATTCAGTGCTTTATGTCTCTATATTTATTCCTGGGCACCTATGATTTCTTGTCTTATTAATTTTCTATTGATTATGTGGGAGTTGGGTACATTTTCTCTATTCTTTAGGAAACCTAGATAAAAACTTTATTTTTGAGTAGGATTCTAGGGTGGGAATCTGCATGATTCAAGGGCCCCAGCCCAGTCATCCACCAAAGAATTAGGAGGTCCTGAACTTGGCAAATATCAAATAACATTAAATATGATCATATATTCTATACAGGAAATAATCAATATACATGGGAGTCAGTCCTGGATCAAAAATTTGATCATTGACTTGTTAAAGAAATGATTACAATTAATTTAACACTAGAAGAAAAAATAAGAATGAGAAAAAGATATTCATTGCATGCACTTAAGACAACCCCACAGTGAACTATTTAAATAAGTAATTGATGCCACAAAATAAAAAAAAAGATGGAGGAAAGAACACTGATGTAACTGATGACAATCTTTTGCCATAATGAAGAGACTAGAAGATCCTAGAAACTTCCTTATCTAGAAAAAAAAATATGCCAAGTAAAGAGATATGGTGGCCAAAGATAATATTCATTTAGAATTGTTTGCAAAATCTCATGATGAATGATTGAAAAATGTGAGCATTCTCACCACATAAAACAGTGAGAAGCAGTCAAGGATGGGTGGGGGGGAACAGTTTAAAGAGTGCTTGGCAAGATAGCCAACAAAGCAAAATCATCTAAAGGCATTTAGGAATGAAACTAGAAGGACAACAAACAGATCAAAAAATGGAAAAGAGCTAGAAAGATTAATATAACAAGCTTTATACCTTCTAGTAGAGTGAAGCCATAACACTTGTATGCAACATCACGGTACTGGATGTGCTGGATGAGGCAAATAAAAATGACACTAAAAAACCAAAACGAGAAAGCAGCTAGACTGGATTATGTATACACAAAGGAGATCTGTGCACTAGGCATCAGTTTTGAGGATATAGAGAGATTGATTCTCAAAGTATCTGAAAGAGAAGAAGATACTAAAGTTTTAAAAAATTTTGAACCATATTAAAATAAAACTAGGTTAAAAACATTTAGCCATCTTTGTGAAATTTTTATGAGAATCTATAAATGCCTCGATGGGATCCTTGATGAAGGCATGAGAAGGAAACTGGTAGACTTTGGTGAATATTATTTTATAATAGAACATATTTACAGACAATAAATAGACTAAAAGATATAGAGAACACAGTAATCTATTGTGCTTACTATTTGGATCTTACAGAAACATTTGATTTGTCAGTCCCATCCATGGGATCCTTGATGCAGGTATAAAAAGGGAACTGGTAGACTTTGGCAAAGGATATTTTATAGTAGAACACATATGCAGTCAATTAATAGACTGAAAGGTATAGAGAATACAGTAACCTACTGTGGTTACTGTTTGTTGGATTTTACAATAACATTTGATTTGTTAGTCCAAAACAATCTTAAAGGCTGACAGAAAGGATGTCTCTTGCATAAGTGAAAATCATCAAAGATTTTTTGAAAGACACTAATGATCAATATCAAGTGACTCATAGAACAAGGAAACAGATGTTCACCAAGAAGTGTCTGCCACTTTCATGTAAAATGACCAGCATAGACTCTAAATCAAACATAAATTCTCAACCATTAATCAAGTACCTTTTAAATTGCGAGATCCTGGAGCTGTTCTTTTTATAAATGACATTATGCTTATTTCAATAAGGCTCAGACACTGAAGCACTAATACTCATGATTACTCAAAATAGTTATGGGAACATACATTTCTTCCAGCTCTGAATCTTAGAAATCTTTTAGTGTACCCTCATTTTACAAATAAGGGAACAGGTCTAGAAATGTGAAATGAATATTTTGAGTTCATATATGTAACAAATGACAAAATCCACATTTGAAACAGTCTTCTCACTTTAATCCAACTTTATACATGAGCATGTATAACTTTGTACATGCTTATATTTCATACAGTTGTCCATCCAACTGATAAGCAATTAGATGGACAATTTGTCTTTTGGAATATTCATCTTAGCGAGACATAGCATACAGACAGTGATCTGGAGCTTGAATTGGGCAAGAGATTGATCTTCCTTTTTATCTTTGGAAAACAGGAGAATTTTAAAATGTTTAAATAAAAGGCTTTTATTGCTATTTTAAATAAATTTCCTGTGTTACCTTTCTCGTTCCTTCTTTCAGAGAGAAGTCCTTTATAACAAAGATTTTTTAAGGAGGAAAGAAGAAAAATACCAAGCAAAATCAATAAGCACATGGAAAAAATACATCCTGATGCTATATAAAATGTGCACATTCTCTTGACACCCCTGGGATGTTAGGAGAACGAGATGAAAACCTTCAATATCTTGGGTGGAAAATTTATAGGGAAGACCCACATCAGTCTTGTACAGTATAATCAGGAATCATTGGGTTGTAATCTGCATAGTTTAAAGGAGCACCTGTACTGATGAGATCACACATTCGTTGAAGTAAGACATCTTTTAATGAAGTAATTCCATTATTCCGTTATGTCCTTTATAAAATAATGCAATATGCCTCCAATTATCCTGCAAGGGTAGTGACAAAACTCAGTGATGTTAATTTGGTTATAAATATTCTGAATAAGTACACATTTCTTTCATGGGCAATATGGTGCTGTGGACTTGGTGCCAATAACCTTGGCTTGCTATTCCCACTCTGATATTTATTTGTAAAGTGTCTTATTTAGGAATGATGAGATAGTAAGAAAGCCTCATCTTCCTGAGACTTAGTTTCCTCATTTGTGAAGTGAAAGGAGTTAAACTAGATGGTCTCTAGAGTCTCTTACTGCTTTAAATCTATAATCCTATTATCCTGTGTTCCCTACTTCAAATGCTTATTTTTGCAAATGCCTTTGTAAATACCTTAAACCAGTATATAACCGTGATATAGCATTATTACTTAATATTATTAATTAATTTTAAAATATACCAGTACTACTTTGGATTTATTTTTTCCTTCAGTTTGAAAATCACTTTAGCTTCTTCTTTATTATGAACTTCTTTATGACCAGTGTGATATGCATAAAAGGTTTTAAATGGGGAATACACACACACACACATACACACACACACACACACACACACCCTATACTTCAGTAATATCTTATATACTTGTCAATTATTTTGCCTTTTAAAAAGCGGAAAAAATATTTTAAAAAAACAAAAAAAGAAAACAAATTCTTTAAATAGAAACTTTTTGTCTTTGTATTTGCCTCCAGGGTACTTCATTTGAACTCCATGATGTCCATGATTGCTATAGCAAGTGCTTACCTTTTTTGGCCAACAAATTTCTGATTTCACTTTAAGAATATTTTGCTTACTGTAAAGTGCTTTACAAATGCAAAGTATTCTTCAAAGTATTGTTAGTCAAAACACTTGGATAAACTTGTCTATTTCGCTGATTAGGTCCTGAATATCTTATCTGTTCACTTTACATACTTCTTATTTGTGGTCTAAAACATAGGTGAACTTCCCAGTGGGACAGGAAACAGATTAAAATGTAGCTGGGAAATATTTTTTAAAATAGATTTTAATAAAATAAAAATACAATTGAATTTAATGTTAATTTAGAAGTTAATATGCCAGGCAGGGATACTAACGCATGGTTGGCTCCATTTCTATTTGAGTTTGATACCACTGGTCTAGGAGAAAGTCAAAGACATGGATTTGGATTGGATAGGATTGGATTCTCAGCAATGCTCTTTCTTTCCCTGTGTGACCCTGGACACATTATCTCCATTTCTTTGGACCTATATTTCCTCATGTGTAATATGAGAACAGATTGGATTAGGTGATCCCTAGAGTGTATTTTGCTTATCAATACTATGAATCTCTGCCATTTAAAAAATTGTGGAGCTGAATTATGTCCAACACCTAAGTAAAGATAGAGTGAAAAGATTGTTTCTTTTCTTGTTCTTGCATAAATCTTCTGTATCTTTATTATTGATTATTTCCATAGAATCTCTATCTAGATTTCTACCTGGGATTATTTTAAGATTATTTTGAAAAGATAGAACTCAAACTGGACAGTAGACTTGTCCTTACAGGAGGTTTTTCACATACCATAGAACCATAATTGATTAAAAAATAAACCATAATGCAATCAAGAAGTCCAACTCTTCCCTGCAGTTGGGTATGGAGCAATAGCCCATTAATAGATAGGTGTAAAGTCTTGTTTTTTAAGACTCTCCAGGGATAGAGATCAAGTAGCTTTTCTTGGAAACTTTCTATAGTACTTCATGATCATTGTAATCTGAAAACTTTTCCTAGGTTAAATCCAACTCTCTTGCTATGATTTTAGCTATTTTCCTCTCTTCCACAAGTCCATTGTGGAAAGGGAGAACAAGTCCTTCTCGTAACAACTGTTCATATTCTTGACAACTGTTGTTAAATGACCTTTCAGCTTTCCCTTCTCATGATTAAGTATAGTGTGAACATCTAGGCCCACTGAGGTTTCTTCAGAACTTGTGTTCGATAAATTTAGGGTAATAATTGTACTTTGATAGGCTCTGTTAAGAGAGAGTCATACGATAGGGTAGAATAAAGTTGGTATTGAAAGATTGCTATACCAAATGGTGGCAGCAGAGATTGGGAGAATTGTCAGACCATTAGAATATGATCAGAGAGTTGAGATGAAGTAGGATAGTAAAATTTCTGAGTAGCCGGTCCTTGAAGGGAGAGATTGAATTAAATGGAGAAAGAGAGTGATAGATTTCCAAAGGTCAGGTGATTGACCCATTGAAATACTTAAATGAAAAGATACATTTTTTTATATTTAGCACTACCATTTAGGTGGCAGTGCCATTTTGAAGGGTTTAGAAACAATCATAATGAAAATAAATGTTGCTTGGAATTCAGAGAGTAGGCAGAGTTTATCTTTCCGGTTTTCCTTTCAGGTAGCTGAGGGCAATAAAGGCCACTCACTGCTGTTCATATCTTATTAGACAAAAAGAGAAAAAAAAAGACTGAACAAGCAAAGTAGCAAGTCTAATCTTTGGTATTTAGAGTGATGAAGAGAAGCAGTATGTGAAATCCATTTAAAATATGATTTCATGTTCTAATATACACTTTGAATTTATAGGGAAATGACTTGTGCCATTTATTCTGAATGCAAAAATGCATATGCTGTGCATTTGAAGTTAGCATGCTATAATAGTACACCTAACATTTTTTTTTGCAGATGATTGATATTTTCTCCTCTTACCACTTCTTGCCTGTTAGAAAAATGGAATGCATTTATAGTTTCTGTTGATTCAAGGCCGATCCTAAAGAAGTCACTATTATTTACCAGCTCTAATAAGAGCAATGAAAAGAAAATAGTGGGTCACTTTCATGTTATATGACTAAATAGTGAAAATTTCAACCAGAATAATAACAGGAATATATATTATTTGGATATATTAATTAGAATATTCCCAACTAACATGAAGGAGTACTGAAACATTGCTTAAAGCATGAGTGATATATTTCATAATACCCATTGGACTAGAAAAGAAAGAAACCAGATTAGTTTATGTGCTACTGATAGGCCAGGTGATTTTAAACAAGTTGTTTAACTACTTTGTGGAGCTCAGTTATCCATCTTCAGAATGAGGAAAGCAGTGTCATGACTACTCAGAGAGTCCAGAGTATCCACTAGGATTTGGTAATGAATTGTTTCAGATTGCTTCAGAGATTGAGAAGGATGAGGATCTGATTTAGAGGCTAAGATAATTGCCACTAAGATCTGGATTGAGTGACAATTTTGGATAGCATGTACCTCAAGGAGTTGATATTACTAAGTGAAGATGATAAAGGGAGAGCTTGGAAGTCAAAGTGGAGGCTGAAGAATATTTTTTACCTCTCTTCTACTACCAGTGTGTAGGGGAACTAGGACTGAAGTGCAGCCAGTGTTGGAGAGGGTGTCCAAAGGTGCTGTGTCTTCTGGGGAAATCTAAGTTGTTAGGAGTTTCAGAAGATGAAAAGAACAAAATAGGAAAAATGGTCTAAAATGGAAGTTTGTTAATTAAGAAATAGTAATTGCAGAGATCACAATGGAAAGAGTGGGAACAACTGGGGTAAGACACTGGAGGATTAGGTTTGAGGTACATGGGGATTAGAGAACAGGCAGGGAAGTTTAAGGAGGGGAATTGAGTATCATAGAGATTGGGAAAGAAGGGAGCAGTGTAATTTTTGAAAGGAATCTTTTGAATCTTTAATCTTTTCAGCTTTCAAATGCTCATTTACAACTGCACTAAAGATTTTATACTTGGATTTCTTAATACAAAATTTTTATCAAACTGTGCAAAACTGACTACCTAAGTTACCCTGCAGATTCTCACCTGACTTCCCTATTTGTGTACAACAGTTTGCATCATCATGGTGCCAGTCACCTATGTCTGAAATCACCCACCATTTCTGCTTCAATGATATCTTTTATATTCATCTCCTTTTCATTCTTGGGAATGAGGGAATGGTACCCTACATAGTCTTAATAACCTCTCACCTACATTATTGGAAAAGTTTTCTAATTGCTATCTCTACTCTGAGTCTTTTCCCCTTTCAACATATCCTGTAAGCATTACTAGTATAATTTCCCTATATATGCCTCTGCTCTAAAATATTTAATACCTTACCATTGTTTTGTATATGATATACAAATTTCTGTGCCTGTTCAACTTGGCTTCAATTTTCCCTCATATATTCCATCTTAAAAGCTAAGATAGATGATTTATTTCCTAAAGAAATCCCATACTTTCTCCCTTCTCTTTTTGTATTTGTTTATTCTACATTTCTTCTGGAATGTCTTCTCCTTTCTATTTCTACCTATGGAGATAATATTCATTTTCAGTGAAGCTCAAAAAATAATTTATTTTATTTTCAGTCAGTAAGCATCTGTATGATTCCAAAAAACTTTTAAAATACGGTTCATTCATACATTTTCGATCCTTTTATCTCATTACACATTGTCTCTCTTGCCACCAATTAGTCTCAGAAATGAGTTCTCACAAATCATTTTTCCGTTTGACTTCAGTGATTTGAGGATACATTACACATTTGAAGTTTAGTTATAAATAAAAGAAGCCATTTTACTTGTTTTCTTCAGTTCTGAAGGCAATTTGAAGTAAATTATTTCAAAATGTAATCTCCCATTTTCATTTTTTCATAGAAAAAAGAGACTGGTGCTTTAACATGTCAGTGGAGATATGATCTCAATGTGGGCCTTCATCGTGTGTATGCCTTCATCATAACCGATCTGTGTCTTCTTGTCTTATGATTAGCTATATTTTTAGTAAGTCTTCCATATGGAATTTGTACTAATTACATTGAAAGCCTTCTTCTAGGTCTTTTAATAATAGTGATAGTAAGGATTATTAATAATTTCAATTTGTATAATGCATTAAAGTTCCAAAGAACTTGGCAGAAATGGTATTTAATCTTCATATCAGCTCTCTGTGAGCTAGGTAATGGAAGGTGATGAACCTGAAGTTCAGAGAATTATAATAATTTATATTATTATAATATTGTTAATATATATACTAAAATATAATTATGATATTTCCCCAATTGTGCCACTGGTAAATGTCAGAGGTATTTATTAGACTTTATAAAGCCTTCTCTTACCTCCCTACCCCAACAACACTACCCAGACATGACTTTTCCCTTTAAGACTTTATAAGAAGTTCCTTTCGTGATGCTCTTTGACTCTTTTATTTTTAATTATGTCTTTTTTCCATATGTGATTGTCAGCTTGAGGGAAGGAACTGTCTTATTTTTCATATATCCCTCAATTCATAACATGGTCTGTTGGATATAGTAGTAATAAATAAGTATTTATTGATTTGAATTTACTTTCTTTGATAGGTTGATTTTGGGAAGGGTGGTGTATGTATACATGTAAGGAATAAACTTTATTGTGTTTATGAGAACTTAATTAATTTATATCTACTTTGATTCTCCTATTTGTAATTATTTGCATTCCTTTTTAATCCATTTTCTTTGATTTTTTATTTTGGGTAATCTATAGAACCTTATTAGCAGACTAGTTATTCCTCTGTGGGCCCATTGTGTCTGCTGTGATTTAGTTTGGTCCTTTCTGAGGTCTGTGGTCATGGAGACCCTACAGTCAAACACATAAAAATAAAATTCACATTACATCCCTTCAATCACCAGTGAAGTAGTCACCTTCAGGGTGGAACATGGCAGCCATTTTAATGGCATCAGCAACAATGTCATTAAATTTTATGGCAGATGAAGTATATGTAGGAAAAATTTACAGCATAGATTATTTTTGTCTTTATGGACTAGGGAGTGATTGACATGTTAATAAACAATGGGAAAATATTTTGGTTTGCTTTCTAGTTATCCTCATTTCCCGTTGGAAACTTGTTGTCAACCAGCTTATGTCTCACATGCCCATTATACACATGCCTGTTGATAATTACTATTTATACTTCATTTAAGAGATCTAGGGTAAATGTGTAGGAAAGCAGCCTACACTATCCACTTCCACTTTTATTTAGATCAAATTATCCTGTTTGCCACAAGAGTGGAGGGATAAAATTTGATATTTCTCTGCTTATATTTTTTTCTGTCTTTTCTTCGTTAAGAGGCAGATTAGTAAAATTATAGAAAAGAGATTGTAACTGAAGTCAGAAAATCAGTGTTTTAGCAGTCCAATGGGTTCTAGTTTGAGGGTTCTAGTTTTGGTTTTGCCATTAGCTCAGGTTAGGATCTCAGGTTAGCTACTTAACCTTACGGGGTCTCATCATCTATAAAATCTATAAAATAAAGGGCAGCTTGGCTTAAGAAGATTTCTAAGCTTCCTTCCACCTCTAACATTTTTTGAGTTCTGTGAAATTATTTGATTGCTGTTCTATTGAGTGTGACAGTCTTGTAAAAAGGATTCTGTGACCAGTGTTTGGAGTAAATCAGGATATTGCTTGAATGTGTTGCTTTGAGATTTACAAATAGTCCAGTGATAATACATAAAATATATGCATATACATACATATATATATACACATACATACATATACACATACATACATATATGTATGTATTTATATATGTGTGTGTTTGTATTTATATCCATATACACACATACATATACGTATCCAGTCCAGCGAGACATGGCATAATGGAGTTTTAGCTTTAAAG
>CM053583.1:78299300-78349324 GCA_028627135.1 Pseudochirops cupreus | reverse complement strand
CACACACACACACACCCCATTAGACCTGTAGCCAGAAGATCTCAACTCAAATTTAACTTTACTGCTTCCTAAGTAGGAACTTAAGCAGGTCATTTAACTTTTTAGGTTAGAAAAGGTTAGTTTAGAAAACTCAGTTTTCTCACCTGTCAGGTGATGAGGTCAGAATAAAGGATCTTTAGGTGACTGTCCTGTATAAAATTCTGTAAATAACTTTCTTCATCTATATCTGTTTAATTTCAAACCATATTGATCACATTTTTTCTCTTAAAAAAACTATTACAAGGGATGTTTTTCTGAGAGGAGGAGGAGAAGGAATATAGGGAGGCAGAATTTTGGTGATATAAAAACAGGATGTCAGTAAGCATCTGTTAAAAATAATAAAACATTTTGAAAAATACCTTACATTTAAAATTACTTTCTATACAACAACTCTATGAGGTGATAGGTTCTTCATTCTCATATTCATTTCATCAACAAGTTCAGAGAGGCATTTTGCCTCTTATCCACAGTAGGACATTTCAGCAAATATCTTGGAATATCATACTGCTAAGGAAGAGGAATTATGTTTCATGCATTTCACCATGTCTTGTGCTTATCCACATGATGGCGCTTCAAGTAGATATTTTCTAGGTCAAATGTTTTCTTTTATGTGACTCTGTACAGTGAACAAAACAAAACAGGAACCTAAGAACCTTGAATACACATAGGCTTGCCCTACCTTTGCATTTATCTTAGGTGAACATGAACCATGGACTTGCCTTTGCTCCTAACTGCCCCCTACCCAGCCATGCCCCAGATACCATTGGCAGAGCCTAGAGGAATCGGATGTAGCAAGAAATTCCTTACCCAAATTTTTGTGTCAGTTGTCCATTCTGTTTCCCTTTCCTAGCTGGATGATGATCATCCCATCCCTAGCCCAATGGTAGAGAATGTAAAGTCCCCATTTCCTTCTTCCCAATGCCAGGAGTCTAAGATCTACCAAGATGCCCCTTCCTCACACCTCCCACCCCATTGCTAGGTCAAGATGACTACTTTTGTCACTTTAATGAACAAGGAATCACCATACACAATCATTTCAGTAAGATAAGGGACCACCAGCTCTTCCATATGTTCTGTCACTAGTTCCCAACATCTACCTGCCCTTACCGTCTGTGCTGACACTATAGCTTCCAGACTACCAGGGATTGCTATTTCTCTTGTCAGTGCACTAATAAGACCATTGGACCTTTTCATGTATCATGCAACTAAACCCTCTTATATGTGTTGTCTTTCCAAATTGGAATGTGATCCTCTTGAGAGAAAGGGATCTCTAAATAGTCTATTTATATCACCAGGATTTCACACAGTGCTTAGAATGTAGCAGACACTTAATAAATG
The DNA here is from genome assembly GCA_028627135.1 of Pseudochirops cupreus. Classification (NCBI taxonomy): domain Eukaryota; kingdom Metazoa; phylum Chordata; class Mammalia; order Diprotodontia; family Pseudocheiridae; genus Pseudochirops; species Pseudochirops cupreus. The sequence continues at coordinate 78,347,947 of CM053583.1, read as the reverse complement.
TTCATTCCTTCATTCATGATATCACTCATTACTTTGCCTCAAAACATTAAGGAGTGGAATGTGGTGAGAGGACCCTCTCTAGACTTCATATTTTCTCATAGCTAAAAGGAGGGGATTGCATTAAATGCTTTTCTGAAATCCCTTGTTTCTTTAGATTCTACATCTTTCCTCTTTCCATTTTCTGAATATCTGGGTTTCACATCCTCATTTCTAAATTCTTCATTCAGCCTTCATAGGGTAAAAAGACTATAAATGCCAAGTCAGCCATCCATGTGACTCACATAATGGAGAGGATATAGATGTCCTTTTAAAATCACCTTTGGGGGTCACATTTTGACCATGTGTTGGATCATGTTTGTATGACCTGCCCTTCACTGAGAACCTTAGAGGAAATTTTCAGGTCCATGGTGTGTTATGATCCATGAATAAGTAGATTTGGTCAGTGATGTTTTTGGAGGTTGTCCTAGGAAGTAATAAATCTGAACTCTAAGGAAACCTACTCCAACCAGATATTGTTTCTGCTGCTACCTCCTTTTTCTATTCAGGTATCCAATCTATTTATTTTACCATGGAGTATGTAAATATGGGGTTCTTTTTATTAATTCAACAAATGTTTGCTACTTCTTGCTCTGTCTTTGCCTTTAGATATCATATGTGAAAAAAGTTCAAGGCATAAATAGACATCCAAGATATCCCACTGTATTCACAACATTACTTTTTATTATAGTAAAGGACTAGAAGCAAAGTGGGTCATGGTTGATTTTGAAATGGTCAATCAAAACCTATGATATGTGTATGCAATGGAATATCATGTTGTGGTACAAAATGGTATATGAAAAGTTCAGGGACATTTAGAAATATTTGTAGGAAGAATTGCAGAACCAAGTGGGAAAAAAAGGCAAGAAAAATACACAATGTCTACAATAACATTAATGAAAAGATCAGTAAAAGAGAAATGAACCTGATATAATGGAAAAACCAGGTAAAGTTGCATAGAACACATAATAAAACAACTTTCTTCCCCATGGGCTAGAGATAGGGGCATTTTAACACAGACTAGTGTCAGATTTGCTGACTGTATGCCCAATTTTTGCATCAATTTTGTGGCTCGCCAAAATAAGGCATTCACCTTGGCTTATATGTGAATGGAATACTATGTTAATGGATATAAAAATTAAAAGTATTAATAAAATATTCCTTTTAAGATGGGCAGCTAGGTGGTGCAGCACATATACTACAAAGCCAGGAATCAGGAAGACCTGAGTTCAAATTCAACCTCAAGCAACCTGTGTGATCCTGGGCAATTCACTTTACTCTGTTTGCCTTGGTTTCCTCATTTGTAAAATGAGCTAGAGAAAGAAATGACAAATCATTCCAGTATCTTTGCCAAGCAAACTCCAAAATAGGGTCACAAATAGTTGAACATGAGTGAAATAACTAAGTAACAATAACAAAATATTTAGAAAAACATATACATGACAGCCTAACTGTCATGTAATACCTGGTATTAAATGAATGAATGATTTATCAGCTTACTATTTGCCAAGCACTGCAGTTACTAAGTTAGCTGGTCCCTGTTCTCAACTGAGTTCTCATTCTAATGGGAAGATGGTATATTGGAGGATTCAGCTTCAAGGTATGTGGTAATACTCAAGTAGTCTTTAAGGTGTAGTAGTGATTGGATGGCAATGATAAATTCCAAATAAATAATAGTAAAATACATAAAAGGAATATTTATATCTATCTATCTGTATAAAATGAATTCAGAAAAATGAGAGATTATTGACAATTTTGGGTGGTCAGGAAGACTTGTGGAGGAAGTAGACTTTGAGCTTGACTTTGAATATGTGAGGTGTAGAAAAATGGAACAGAGAATATCAGTAAAAAAAGAACTTACTACAAATAAGTCACTTTAAGTAATTCATAGGTTAAATGTTGTCAAGAAGGGGATAACCATCCAATGTTTTTAGCCTTGTTGTCTAATTAATGTCCTGGAGTTTTTAAGTGTTATATTGGTTTTCCTTTTCCAGAAGTCTGGAAAAAAAAAGTCCCCAGCTTATATCATGTCTTAACTAACCAAATATTAATAGAAAGTGGAGAACAAGACACTATGTTTGTCTTCACCCCATAGATATCTATGTAGTTAAACATTTCTCTGAGCATGCTTGTGATTCTCCTTTTCTCAGACGAGTTTCTTTCTTCTACTCCTAGGCTTTGTCATCTATATTAGCTAGTTAACTCCTGCTAAGATCTTGCTTTGTCCTTGGTACCTTTTTGCCTTCTGGAAGGTCCCATAACATCTTGGGACTTTGTTTCCTCATCTGTATAGGAAGAGAGTTGGTTTGAATGATCTCCTGAAGACCTTACCAAATTCAGATCCTATGGTGCTATGATTCACTATTTCTTCTCTGAATTATATAATGCACTGGAAGAAAGGATCATAACAGTTATTCCAAGGTGGAATATATTTTGTGATATTGAGAATCTAGAATTCTCCCCCCCAATCCAGAAAAGGTGCTGATGCCTTTTGGGGCTTTTTAAAAAATGTGCATCTTTTCATGATTTAAAAATCTTTCTTTCCTTTAAAGCAGAGGAAATTTCTCGTAGCTTTGACTATCAACAGTGATATCGTAGATGAAATGATTTCTGTTTCATTGTGACATTCTGAAACATGTAATGTTAAAACTATTTTAAGAGTTTTGAGATATTTTTCTTGAAGGTATCATTCACATTGAAGTGATTTTGAGGATTTGTATAACACTTCACATTTGCAAAGGGCTTTTAAATAATTTATCTTTATTATGGCTCAACTCTGAATAGAAGCTCATAGTAATGATTAGTCAGTTCATGTCAGGTTTATAATTATATAGTGAGGGAATTTGTTTTTTTTTTTCCAGGTTATCTGAAATTCCTTGTCCTTGATTCTAAAGTTCAAAAGATTGCCCAAGAGTCACAACATTCTTTTAAGTCAGTGCCCTTCCTTTAAGACTTAATGAAATTAGAACATACCTTGGAAATTCAAGCACATTATCGCTCTTCAGCACTAATGATGCCAATTAAGATAGGGGAATTTATTTCAAACAGACTCTTCATTAAGTTCATAGACATGTAAAAAAGATCCTAAGGAGTTAATTTGGTAATAGTTCTTTGTGTTTGTCTCAGTCAGACTGGAGTCTTCGGCTCATCTATATCCACCATATGTTTTATATTTTACAAATGTGAGATTTAGGGAGAAAAAAAATCTATTAGTATAAATTAATATATTTTTTTGTGATTCCTTACAATTTTAGGAAGGGAGCTGAAATTATTTTCTGTATTGCAGATGAAGATGACAAAGTGTAGAGTGCTAGGACATTCATTTTATCTAGGTATAATATTGCTGCATGGTCCCTGCCTTGAGAAGAGATAAGGAATGCCCCAGGGCTACTTTTTTCTTGTCTGTTTTTCTTTCTCTTAGAAATCACACTGTTATTGGTTTAGTAAGCCATTTGTAAGCATTTAACCTACATACTGAGTCTTCAATATGCCATGTATTCAATAAATAGCCCTTTCAAATGGAATATTTGTGTAGGAGCAACTTCTTGGCAGTTAAAATTTAAACTTTAAAAATACATGTAAAACATACTTCTCTGAAAACATTCTACTTTGAACAAAGCAGCAAACTAGGAAATATAGAATGAACACATTTCAATTTCACCACATCTTCATAAAATGAGTAAAAGTCATCTATCTATTCACTAAGTGTTCATTTTTAAAAAGGAGCTAATAAAAATGTCCACTAAACACAATTCCTATACTGGTGCTTGTGTCAGAAATTCACCATCTTCATACTTGAATAGAAACTAAGTGGATTGAGCTGTAGCTGGTCTGTGTCTCCAAAGCTGTAATAAAGGAATCGTGATTGTCTTCTGTAAATCTGCTCCCTGTCTTGGGCAACTTTGCATCTTTCTGTTCCTCCACTTTCCCTATAAAATCTGCTGTAATCCTCACAGTTATCATGTCCTTGGTCATATCCTCCAGGATAGGAATCATGACATCAGGAACTGTCCTAGGTAGATCATCCTGATGAGGGCTCAAGGGATCAAGGAGTTCAGGGAGTCCAATAACCAGAGTCCCTGGAAAGCAGTCTGGAATGAATTCATAGACTCAAGCATTCTCTGAGTCAAGGTGGCAAAGATTTATTGTTAGGCTTTACAGGGGCAAGAGTTCTTAGGGAACCTGCAACCTTAGTGAGGTACATTTAAAGTTTATATAGGATAAGAGTAGTAAAACATATTCAAATTATGCTAACTAGGTGAGTCAGGGCATGATTAGGGAGGAGTTAAGGAGTGGTCAGTTCTTAAAGAAACATGCACTTTTAATATCTACTGCGCAGACATATTGCCCAGAATTCACTGGGAAATAGCCCAAGGCAGGGCTGCATGGAGGTGTGGTTTTAGGCTTGAAATGTCACTAAGTCAGCTAGCAGTCAGGGCTGAACAAGCTGCCACTCATCAATGTTGTGTTTGACAAGATGGATGTTGGCAGTTTAGTATATCCCAAACTACCAAGAGATTCTGGATGTGTATAATGAGCTAGGAAGTATACATATGACTGAGTCTAGGATATATATGATAGGTATGACCCAGTACACAGCTGCTTCAGCCACTGCACAGTTGGGTCAAACTACTAAATTCTATAGGTACAGCTGGCCACTGTAACAGGAAGAGAGATGAATATTTTGCTAGGGCATGCTGCCCTTGAGCTAGAGAGAAACTGCCTGAGACTATGTTTTGAGGCTAAGAGGATTTGAGGTTAGGGAGAAATGTGATTTTGCAAACTAGGGTTCAAACACAGGCACCCAAGCACTCTATCAATACCCTGCACACCAGTGCAAACCCTTTCAAGTACCTGGAATGGTAGTTAAATATAATGAAAGGTCAGCAATTGGACCATTATTGAAGCATTCTTCTCTTAGATTTCTTTCTGTGGTATACAAGTTCAATTAAATTAAATTGAGATAATAGTCATTTCTTGAGAACCCTGCCAAGGGGGAGAAGAGGACTTTCAGCAACCAGGATTTTCTTCTTTACATATTTACTCTATAACTGAACCCACTTTTCCCTAGACTTTTTTTTTCTCAAGGCTTCCTTCAAATCATAGACTCTGGAGGAATGTTTTGTGGCATTTGTTCTTATAATGACATCTTTGTAAATAGCCTTCTCTAAAAATTAATTCGAGACAACTATGTGGCACACTGGATAGTGTTGGGCCTGAAGTAAGGAAGACTCATCTTTCCGAGTTTAAATCTGGCCTCAGACTCCTACAAACTGTGGTAATCCAAGTCACTTAACCCTGTTTGCCTCAGTTTCCTTATTTGTAAAATGATCTGGAGAAGGAAAGGCAAACCACTCCATTATTTTTCCCAAAAAACCCCAAATGGGGTCATGAAGAGTTGGGCATAGCTGAACAACAACAAAAGTTAATTGTGTCTGGCTGACTAATTGAGAAGCAACTAATAATATCCAGGAAAATACATTGGAATTGGAGCTCAAGTTAGCACCCTTAAGAAAGATATTCCGATCCCTCAATATTCTGACATTGTTACTAATTGGCTGTATGCCCTTAAGCAAGCTACTTAACCTTTATTTAGAGAGATAAAAATACCTTTTGTATCTAAGATGGTTGTTGTAAGGATCAAATGAGAGTCTGCATTTGAAAGCCTTTTGAAACTAGAAGGCTTCATTCCCTTGCCAAACTTTTAGAAACAGTGCTTAATATTCTTGGCCTTTACTTCTTTGGGATCCATTCACTTATCAGCCTTTTGCATTCTGGATTCAGGAATTCATTAAAACTGCTGTGGAATCAGGAAGAACTAAGTTTTAATTGAGCCTCATACACTAGCTGTGTGACCCTGGGCACCTCACTTAACCCTGTGTGCCTCAGTTTCCCCATGAGTTGGAGAAGGAAATGGCAAACCACTCCAGTATCTTTGCCAAGAAAGCCCCAAAATGGGGCCATGAAGAGGTAGACACAAATGAAACAACCAAATGAATTAAATAAAAATTTGTGGTATGCCCAGTCAGTGCAGTTTAATGATTTTTTTCTAGTTTTATTCAGAATAGGAATGTGAAGAAGAGTTATAGCAGGGGATTGTGGGGGTGATCCAAGATTGAGACATGGAAGGTCAAGATTAGCAATAGGATAAGGAGTCAAAGGATTCCTTAGAAGAGGATAATGTAACATTGGTGTGATTTACTAAGAAGTCAAGATGAAAAAGTTAAAGAGTGTAGTCAGTATAAGTTTAATGACCTAGGAAAGAGTTGAGAGGGATTGAAGGCTGTGGAGAAGATTTCAACTCAGGGAGATTTAGAAGGTCAGGGCTTGATAGGCAGAGAGAAATGTGAACTAACAACCGATAATGATTAGAAAAAGGCATTTGAGTTCATGAATGTGGAGGTTGAACACCTGTGGGTGATGGGACAATCAATAATATGACCTTTCCTATGTGCATCCGAGGTGGAGTAGTGGAGTAGGTCATCATGGGAAATGAGTCATTGAGGAAGTGAGAGGTTGGGGTGGTTGAGAAAGTGTCAGTATGTATGTTGAAGTTCCCTTGTGTGAGGGTGGGAGTTGAGGAGGAGAAAAAGAGACACATTGAACTCATCGGGGAAGGAGAAGAAGAACATTGGATCCCTTCCTGGAATTCCCATTTGATTTATTCCTCTAGTGAGCCCCAATGGCAGACAGGTCTTCCCCTAGTTTTGTCACCAGCTTGTTAAGCAATCTGGGTGTCACTTTTTAAATTTAGACTGGAGTTTCTAAGCCCATTGAATGGTTTTAATAATATCTTTCCATGTCTTCTTATAGCAATACTGCTTTGAAAACGCTGCTATAAAGTTCGTTGACCTCCACCAGAAAAATTGATAAATTGATTTAAAATGTTATTGTTTTTATAACTAAGATGTAGTTCAGTGAATAGACTGTTGCACTTGGAATCAGGAATCCATCAATGTGAATTAATCAACATTTATTTATTAGCTAAATGGTACCAGGCACTGTGTTAGGTGTGAGGATACAGACTCCAAAAGTAGATGTTCTTACTCCAAAGAGCTTACATTTTATTGGGGAATACAGTATGTGCCCACACCTATATGCAAAAATAGTAAAGGAATGAATTCTGTCTCTGAATTTCTTTTTTAACTTTTTGGATGAACTTAATCCAGTCGGACTAATTTTCCTCTTCTGTAAAATTGGGGTAAAAGTAAGTGTAGCATATCTATCCCATGGGGCTGTTGTGAGATTTAAATGACGTCATGAATGTCAGTGCTTTGCATACTTAAAATCCATATCTGAATGCCACTTACTATTTTTACCCCATTGTTATTGACTATTCAAATATTTAATTCCTAATTAGCAACATGTTGTTCTGTTGTTTTCAGTTGTGTCCAACTCTTTGTGAACCCATGTGGGGTTTCCTTGGTAAAGATGCTAGAGTGATTTGCCATTTCCTTTTCCAACTCATTTTATGGATGAGGAAACTGAGGCAAACAAGGTTAAGTGAAATACCCATGGTCACATGGCTATTAAGTGTCCAAGGGCAAATTTGAACTCAGGAAGATGAGACTTCAGGCTTAGCACTTCTATCCACTGCACCACCTAGCTGCCCTAGTTTAGTAATATAGCCTCTCCCTATTAGCTGCCCTTAAGATCCTATCAACCTAGTATGATTGATTTTTACTGAAGAAAACTGTGGCTCTTTCTTTGCTTCAGATGGTCACATCCTTAGATCCTGAAGGGAGAGATGCAGCACGTTCTCTCAGGAGTCCAAATGCAGCAACAGATTTTGCCTCCAAGCAAGTAAGATATGTCATAAAAAAATCAACTTTCTTTCACTAGCCCTTTCCTCATTTGCATTTTTGATGCCACGCTTGGTCATTTCAGGCTGATGTATCCTGCAGTGAGAGAGCATCATTTGAAAGAGAAATCACTTGCGAAGTTCACCCATGGGTTATTCTACTTCAGCTCCTGCTCTGGAAAATATGTACTCGAAGTTCATTTCTTTCTCTCTCTCTCTTCCTAGTTACTTCACCTATCTTGCCTTGTTCATTAGTCCAAGAAGTGAGTAATTGGACTGATTGTAATAGGAATAGCTCGGCTTAGGATTGGTCCATGATATCTATTACCTTGGGAACCAATCATACTTACTAAGGACACTTGAGGACACTTCCAGGCTTCACATGCTTTTAGCTAGGTTGATTATTCCTTGGAATTAAATTGCTTCTTGGTGGCAAGCTCAGTGTATGGTTATGGAATTTTATTCTGAGGTTCTTAACACTTATTGAGCTTCAGCAAAATCTTCTGTTTATCTCATGTGTATCCATCCACCTTACCAAATTTTGCTTCTTTGGAGGACATTTTGTTAGGATTACATTAGAAATCCTTAGGAACAAGGAATTTTGCCTGCCCCTGTGTTTTTCAATTCCCTCTCTGACTCCTCAAAAGCATCTTGGCTCAGCATCTTCTGTTGACCATAATGGTTATTTGGAGCCTGTGCCTAGTGATTAGCTTTCCCTAGGAGCTCTCCTGATTCCTGTTAGTTCCTGTGTTATCTGGAGAATTATTTAATATAGCTTGGGGGAAAAACAGGCCTCAGTTGCTTTAATTTTTTTTGAAGCCATATTAAGGAAGATTGGACTTTCAGTTTCCAAACCCAAGTCCCCTAGTTGATTATAGGATCAACCTTCTCTAACATGCTTCAAGGGTAAATTTATCAGGTAATGAGCATATATGAAAGAATCTTAGGGCATGTTTTCACATAGTGCTCCCAGACAAAGATAGAGGTTCCACTTTTTTGTCTCTTCCTTAGCAGATGCCATTTTTAGGTCATTGACATGTAATGCAACTCTTGTTTAGAACACAGTCCTGGCACTCTTTTCAGGAATTTTAAGATCCACTAGAGATTCCTGTGGGTATCTGACTAAGGTGAGGTCAGTATATGTTATCTTTTTCTCCCCCTCCCCCTTAATTATTTTGATGATTATATTAATCCTGAAAAGTATCTTCTAAAGGAATGTCATCCGGTTTGCATGTCACTAAATTTCTGACACTTTGACACCATTGGGAAGAAAAGAAATACCTCATTCTTTTCTCTGGTTACTCTGATTATTGGGTTCATGATCAGGTGACTGGTTATTGACACTTCTGAATGGAGTTTAGGTTTGTACCTGTCTATACATTTATCTCTACCTGCGTCCTTGTCATTTGAAGGTGACACCACCATTGGTTTTATTCTTTCTTGTTGTGTTGATGGTTTAGAAACCATCACACCTATGTTTTATGGTCTTCTGCCTCATGAATCCAGGTAACTGACAGACAGACAACACAGGCAATTTTGGACTCCTGACTGAGCTTTTTCCACATGACCCTCCAAGTAGTGGGCAGAAGCTTAGTGTGCATCCTCTTGGTACCTTACGATCCTGCAGAATCCTCAGATCTTCTACAAACAAAGAAAAAATTTGTTTTTGTGAAGCAGCTAGGCTTAGATTTCAGAATTTTTAGTTTGAGAATCACTACCTTTCAGGTTTAATCCTTTGGATAATTGAGCTGTAATGGACCAGAGTTTTTACAGACTTTTTGGTGCACTCAGTTCCAGCATTTAGGCTCTCAAATGAACACTTCCCTTGTGAGTCTTTGGACATGCAATTTGCCTAATGTCTGCGCCTAGATGTTCATTAATATGTGTAAAGGTAGTGTGTTAATGGAGGCATGTGTGAAAACTTCATGTGCATTCAAAGATGGCATGAGATGTTTCCAAAACATATTTGAATGAAAAATAGCAGGATTTTTGAGTAAAGCTGAAAAAGGACTTTATTTATCCTTGGATCTCAAGTACTTTGAATTTCATGCTCTTAAAAATTGTTGCATCAAACAAAAGTAAAATTCTCTTTCTTTTCTCCCCTTTTTATATATACTATGGTCTAATCTTTGGATTTTATTCTGACTAGCTATACTTTACACTCTTTTGATCTTTCTGTAACACACAAAGTAATTTAAAAGAATCATCAACTTAGAACTTGTGACTTATAAACAATTTTTATTGCTAATAATCTTGCAACCTTTATTTTTAAAAGTGGAGTCCCTGTACTATGAATTTTCTTTGCATTCAAATAAAGAAAATTTCACTAGAAAGTGTCATCTACTAGGTAGAGAGCTGGCCTTAGAGCCAGGAAGACCTATGTTCAAGTCTGTGTCCTGAGACATACTAGCTGTGTGACCATGGGCAAGTCACTTACACTCTTGAAGAATCTCTTCATCTGTGAGTTTCTTATACCAATGAAATCAGAGTACCAGTCTCTATCCCTAGCCTTTATTCAGCTAGCAAGAAAATTTGATATGAGAAACCTTATTTCCTTGCAGTATACTGCCAAGAATATAAAAAGTTAAAAGAGATGCTGGACAGAGGCCATAGAAATACAGAGATTAAAGGAACAGTTCTCAAATCCAATAGTCTTGCATAACAAGCAATCCATACAAAGGCTAAGAGAAGATGAAATGTATTCTCATGCACACACTAAGTAAGAACTTGTCCTTTACATGTGCTCTACAGATTTATCCAGTTTTTAGGGGTCAAGTAGATAGACAGCTGCAAATTTCTTGATTATAGTGGGTGAAAAGCATGGTTAACCATTTCAATGGCCAATAGCCATGACCAAGGAGGTCCAGAAGAGAAAGATCTGAATAAGTTAGGTGCTTTCTAAAATGAATAAGCTGGAGTTTGGATCCTTTTCAGATCTGGTATCTGCAAAAAGGAATGTTTTTTCAAGTGACTGAGCTGGTTAGTCTTAAACTATATATCCTACCTACTTTATTATTGGATTAGAATTAGTAATAATCACATGCCCCAAAACAAACTGACCTAAATGATTTGTTGAACAGAAAGTTCTCTCTTCCTTGTTGACATTAATTCATATTTTGAGTAAACAAGTGATTGTTCTGTACACCTTGATGTATCTAAGATAGCCGCTGATTTCACTACAATTGGACTTGTTCTTTGCTTCTGCTTCTTAAAACTGGTAAGTTCCTAGAATTGAGAGCTGCCCAATTTATTGTTTATTTAGACAGACATATTTGTGTCTGAGGTTATATGAAAAAAGTAAAAAACCCAAACAACCAGCTAGCTATGTGATCATCAGATTGGGATATATCTATATCTATGAAATGTATGTATATGTATGTATGTATAGATGCATTTATAGATGTATAGATATGTGTGTATATTTATTTTTCTCTTTCTCTCTCTATATTTTCATGCATTTTTCTATGTATCTCTGTATGTCTGTATCTATGACTTGTGAGCCCTCTCAGTTTAGAATTATTAAAATGACCAAAGAGGTGCTATAATTTTAGAAATCTATTAGTAAAATCTAGGTAGTTTATAGGCTTTGTGTCTGTATGAAGAGAATATGGGGATCAATTTTAACTCTAGTATGCCTTTTAATAAGTATTCTATCTTCTCAACATCTATATTTTTCTTTGAAAAAAAAAATCAGGCAATGATGCAGTCTTCCCAAAGCCCTGATAAAGTCCTTACATGAGTTTGAAGGGCTTTTACTGGTATTAGAGAGAACGTTGTTTCTGTGGGTCAGTTTTTCCCCCTTGGAATTGTCAGCTTGTTATGCCTTTGTTGAAGAAGAGGAAAAAATATTGTTTTATTGAGCATCATTGGAAACTGCCATACTCTTTGAAAGGCACTTCAGGGAAAGGATCTTGAAAAAGCTCTTTGCTTGTACACACTGATCTCTAGCTTAGCCTTTGTTTATGACTGAGAAACATTTAAGGTACCCAGAGATTTTTATCTGCACATGGATAAAAGCCAGGAATATTATCTAGTCCTTTTGTTTTACATAGTCTTTATATCTAAACACAAGTCACTCCTTTCCAAGGTTCATGAAGCAATGTAATCAAGTTGTACTAGCACAGAACTGGGGAGAAGGACTGAACTCAAAATTGTAGCTTTACTTTCCCTCCCTTGGACAACTAATTTTAGTTGTCCTGGTCTTTTCTTTTCTTTTCTTTTTTAACTTATGTAAAATTGGGTATAGACCTGCTGGTGTGCACCACACATATCCATAAAAAGTGTTTTATTTTGCTAAATTTTTAATTTTTGTTACATATACATACACATATATGTATGTATGCACACTTACATAATATAGTTACCTCTTCCACATTGCGACTTTCCCCATCATGGTTTCAATATACTGTGGATTGTCATAAGAAGTTAAGTGGGAATTTTGGGGGAGTTTTGTGGAAGCCATGACATGTGAATGCCAGCAAATAACACACAAAAAAATTTAGAAACTCAGAAATGCATAAAATATATGTATAGTATTGTATGATATCAACATATTTTGACTTTTAAGACCATAATAATACAAATTTCTTCTCTGGTCTGCAGGAAGGGCCAAAAAATGTTATGTGAATTTTCCAGATCATGATGTAAAAGGGATAACTGTATTAAATAATTATTACACATTTTATATTTTTGGTTACATGTTATATACTTTTATTTAAATTGTTTTTATTTTTTCTGTTTTTTTAAAGTTCTGATTTAGAGACTCTTACAAATGCAGTTCTCAGATACTGTAGATTTATTCATATTACACGCACAAGCAGACCTTAATGCCCATCTTAGCATGTTTAACAGTAAGTGGTGAATCATAACTCTGTTGGTATTCATTAAAAATTCCAGTTAAATATTTGACTATCGCCAATAGCCATGAATTCTGTGGTTTAAAGGTAGTCTTTTTGGAGATATAAAGGCACTTACTAACATTCAGTGTTCTCCTCAGAGTTCCTCCCCCCAAAACATTTTCTGACTTGCCTTTTCCCTTTGCAAGCTAAATACTTCAATTATACTTCAATATATCTACTTTATATGTTTCTGGGCAATAGGTGCCAACTTTTGGATGTTATTTTCTTATTATAATGAGCAAATCTTAAGGCTTGAGATTTCAATGTGAAAATGACCTGGGACCCTTCCAAGTGACACTACACTTGCCAACCAACTCTTAAATATTGTGAAGGGACTCCTTTGCTCTCATTCTCTCTTGGATCAAATCATTAATGAACACTTTTTACTCTTGACAGGCCCGGATAAGTTTAAGAAGTTTGTCCCCTGTTGTGTTTCAACTATCTTGTGATAGTGATGCCTGAAGAATCAACATATCGACACCCTCCTCCAAGCTTATATTAAATTCTGAAGGATTATTCAAAACTGCACCATGTTGTGAGCAATTAAACCCTTGAAAGGCAAAATAAATTCAGTCTCTGCACTAGCAGCTCACCCACGACTTGTAGCCTGAATCAGGCATTTTTCAGTTCTATTACAAATAGATGAGTTTTAGCTCAGGCACACTTTTCAGAATGTGGGAGTGGCTGAAGAACCTTCTGCGAAATATTGCATGGCAGAGAGGAGAGAGCAGAAACAAACTATTTTAGTGTTATGCAGTATAGGATTAGGAAAATGAATAGCAAGGTAGACTGTCCCTGAAATGAGCACAAAGTTGTATCATGTGGTAAAAGGGAAAACATCATAAGAGTTTCCTGAGACATAATTAGAGGTGCATCATTTCAATTGTATGACTTGGCCCTTGCTACTCACATGAGCTATGTAAAGACTAAAGAGAAGGGTTAGACTACGTATTTTGACCATGGGTCAATATTAATTACATGACAACTTGCTGTTTAAATTTCATTTGCATATGAACATAATCCTAGAGGAAACTTCTATCCTCATATACGGACTTTTCTTAAATCCTGGGAAGAATTTTTAAGAAAAACACCCACGTAAATTCCATGATGGCATCATAGCTTTCATTGTACCCGTGATCAAATTCTAAAAATGGAGTAATTTACAGCACATTCATTTCAGTGAAGGGTGAAAGAGGGAAATATTAACTTTAGATCACTCTACTGTGACACATGATGGCTAATCAAAAGCTATGTTAAAGGGAAATTTATGTGGACTGGGTTCCACGCTGTTGACATAGTCATTTGATATGTATATGAAGAAGTTAATGGAAGTATTAATAAAGGCACATGTTGAACAACACTTCCATTTTTTTGGTCCATTTTTCATAATAAATTTCATGGCCTGGTGAGGATGCAGAGCTCAGGAAAAAGAAAATCACATGACCAGTGTGAGTAGCTTACTGTTAAGAGTGTGGATGCTTTCCGTTCTATCTGCTCTCCCATACTCTTCACTTTTTGCCCCATCTTTTCTTTCTCTTCCCCCCCCCCCACCCAGTAAAATACATTCAGCTTTCTTATAGATAACTCCACAATCCTGTAGTTAATCCGAAATTGTATTGATTTAAAAAATCATTTTCATTGAACATGTATCCAAATGACACTGAGGCCTGTAACAGACCAAAAAAACCCTATGTATATTATAAAACTCCCTACAAGGAATAAATTTAAAAGCACCTATCAAATAGAAGTGTAATGGTTAGGAAAATAAGAGTAATTTGCTTAATTTGTACTAAAGCAGATCTACTTTAAAAAAATATTGGAAATGCAATGAAAAATCTTGTGACGTCCAGAATATGGAAATAAAATTGCTGATTCAGTAGCTATGTGAGCTTGCAAAAACATTTCCTTGATGAAATCTTAAAAAGGCAACAATTAAAATATAGCTTTTAAGCATCAAAATGAAGAAATGATAAGTGGGTTGATTTGTAAACATTTATTTGTAAACTTACTTTACGAAAAAGAAGCATAGGCCTAGACACAGGAATGTATATTTGCAGATATTTTGTCCCTAGTAACAATTGCACAAGGAACATAGGTTCCAATCATATGTTCAAAGTTTGTATTTGAATAAATTAAGACAACCTGTAATTCTTTTTTTAAGCCTCTTTTCATATGGTTTGCTTTGCCTATAACCAGAATAACCGGATCTTGTTTACAAAAGAAATTTGGTAAAAATAATTATGCTTTTCACCTTGAACTTCATCATTCAATAACTGAACCTTTTATTTTCTTTGAAATAGTAGCTCTTTTTTTTTTTTAAAGCTACGGGTGGTATTCTTGTCATGTGATATGAATCAGAGACAATATTTACTTTGACTCCCCTTATTTAGTAAATAGGTTTGCAGCCTCTGATCTAGGTTCTATTGGCCTTCCACTTGACCTAGAAATCCTTTACAACTCTTATTAATATGTTGGGAGAATCCAATTTGTATTCTGAAAAGCACATTTTTAACTCTAATATAATGTTGGCAGGCACATGTATCCAAATGATACAGAGGCCTGTATTTAACAAACAAAAAAATAAAAAAATAAAAACCCTGAAAAGCCATACCTTAGAGTCAAAATATTAATCTTGTTACTGGGACAAATTTGTACTTCACTAATCTTTACAAATCTTGAATATAAGATAAAGTTCACCCCACTCCCTAGCCCCATATCTGATGATAGCAGAAAATTATGAAATCAAGGCAATTCCATATTCCAGGGAGGTACACACAATTATCTCTGCTGCCAAATAAATAAACTTTCAAAAGAACTATGTCTGCTGGATCCCAAATTGTGCCAGTGGTATACAATGAAACTCCTCTTAAAGGAATACCCAATAAAGAAATAAATCGACTAGAGTAGTGAATTTACTTTCCACTGAACCTATGCATTTGCAAGACCTCTGTATTGTGCTTGCAAATAACATTTATTTCTGTAGTGTAAATATGCAAGAGTTCATTTTAATAAAAAGTAAGTCCTAAAATAAGATAAAACCCATGACTAGACTTGCATTTGAAGATTTAGAGTGCATTCATCTGCTGGTTTTCGGTATAAATATTCATTGGTTTAGTGCTCTCAGGTGTTAGAACTTTTAATCTGCATTCAGATGGAGGCACTTTAATCAGAGAGTTCATAAAAGTCTGCAACTTTTTTCCCCCCTTTATAAAAAATAGAGTAGTAGATAGAACAGAGGGTAAGGCTTCAAAACAACCCACTAGCTAAACTGCATTGCTAGGGGGAAAAAAGTAAACACCAAATGCCATTTTGTACCCTAATATCAATATTCTATTAAAAATAAATCTCTTACTGTTAGACTGAAAAGTCTCAAAAACCTGTCACTTTATTGCAATCTTCAGAGATGACTGATAATGGGTAAAAAAATCCCAAAGCATCTGTTTACTGTGCCCTCACACAAACTGTTAGGAATGTTTTAAAATGTCAACAGTAATGTATGCATGTGTATTAGCTGTTATAAAGCAAGAGCAGCAGCACACTGGCAGGAAATACTATAAATTAGGGTGGTCAGGTAAACAAGGTACAAGAGGAACATATTTAAAGTACCTGTTTGCCTGGCTTAAAAAAAAAAGGCCGGAAATGAATGGCAGCGTTTAGTTTATGAGTACTTGGGAAAAAGCTTCAATCACATGAAGGTTAACCCTCAAAGCGTCTGAATTTCAGGTCAGTAAGAAAGGAAAAAAAAATTAGTTTAGGTGTATTTTGCATATGAAGAGATAACCTATTACTTTCAGTAGGCTAAGTATACATTAAGAAATCTTTGAGGTAAGTGCTGGCTAGATGATGTGATTGTGCAGTATTGTTAAGAGCTGCTATATTTCTGGAGAATTTTGTACTATTTAACTACTTTGAAGGGTGACTGTACATGTTGCCTCAGCAAAGTCTTTGAAACAGCCGGCACTCCTCAAAATGAACTTTTACTGAAGTTAAAGGGTTCATCTACCACAAAGCTATAATAGGCTCATAATTGGCTTTGACGGGGCCACTTTTCTGTCATGGTTAACTCACTAATTTGCACTAATTAGGGAGGAAGGCCAGTCTGAATTATGGAAAAGATTAAATGTTAGACTGTTTGAAAAGAAACACAATTTTATTATTTCCAAGCACTTACTTGTTTTCTAGAGGCCCTGCTTTAATGAGTAGATAAGAATTGATTTGTAATTAGCATCTCAAAACACCTGTCTTAATCATTACCATCTTGCTGTAGACTAGAAGTTGAGTCTTACTAAGCTAATAAGGTAAGAATAGTTTGTTCCTCTTCTTCATTTAATTTATTCATTTATTTTTGTTTTTTAAATGTTATTTTTAATTTGTGGAATAAAATAAGCATTTCCAAAACATAGTAAAATAAAAAAGATGATTGCACATGAACCTTCAAATCTACTCGGCATAACTTGCTATTCCTTTCAAATATACAGCACAATTATCATATATATTTCTTCTTTTTCTTTTTTTCTTTCCTTCCCACACCATAGAGATGGCTACCATTAGACACAAATAGATATGTATGTGTATATATACATATACACACATATACAAATACACATATAAGCATACATGTATATATGTATACAAACACACACACATATGTATATATATATATATACACACACATATGTACAATTATACTATATGTACTTCTATTTATCAGTTCTTTCTCTGGATGCACATAGCATCTTTCTTCCTATGTCTTTTATAGTTAACTTGGATATTTATAATAGTCAAAATGACTTATTCGCTCAAAGTCATTCTTAAAACAGTGTTGCTGTTACTGTTACAAAATTCTCTTGGTTCCGTTCATTTTGCTCTTTATTACTTCATGCAAGTCTTTCCATATTTTCCTAACATCATTGTACCTATAATTTCTGATAGGACAGTAGTATTCCATCATGATCATATACCGCAACTTGTTCGTCCATTCCCCAACTAATGGGCATCCTTGTGATTTCCAGTTCTTTGTCACCAGAAAGAAAGATGCTGTAAACATTTTAGAACATGTAGATCAGTGGTTCTCAACCTGTGGGTAATGTTCTATTTGTAACAATGAAAATACATCCTGCATATCAGATATTTACATTACGATTCATAACAGTAGCAAAATCACAGTTATAAAGTAGCAACGAAAATAATTTTATGGTTGGGGGTCACCACAACATGGGGAACTATATTAAAGGGTTGTGGCATTAGGAAGGTTGAGAACCACTGATGTAGATTCTTTTCCTTTTCCTGTAATCATCTTTGGAAATAGATAAATAAGTAAATTTTTATTTATGATATTAATTAATCCGTATGGACTATTTGTGCCCAACCTATGATACAGCCTTTCAAGCTTTTATTGTTCTGATTATCCACAATCAGACACACTGTACCTTGACCCCAACATAGGGATGTCATTTTGGTCCTTTTTGAGACTGAAGAACAACCATTGTAACATTAATTGGTGTATCAATCCTTTTGTATTTAGACAGAAGTATTAAGGCAATTTTAACCTGTCTCTGTGAATTACCAAAAATTCTAAGTTAGTTCCATTTTAAGATATTTATATAATTGTGTTAATTGTAGTCCTGCACAATGACAATGAGAATTTTTAAAAAGTTTTTTCCACTAATTAAATGTGAAAAAAAAATAAAAATATTTTGACACCCTCCTCTTCCTTCTTTTTTGTTTTTTAGAGTGGAGGAGAGGTTAAGGGTAGGGAGACTTGACAATTTGTAAGACCTTTTTAGACTTTAAGGGGATCAAGGAACATATCACAAAAGTTTTTCCAATACTTTATTCTCCAGGGTTTCAATTGTAAGCCTTAGTAGAGTGGATAATTGTGTTTGTGCCCAGGTGGAGACATTTCAAAGGTATGGATTGCCTGGAGTTCTTGCTTCTGTGCCTGCTCCTCTGCTTTCCATGAGAACAGTGATGGTACTTCATGTGGGCATGCTTTCTTCACGTTTAGTGCTTCCTTCTCCTGGTGTTATAGGGCTGCACCCCAGGACAGCTACTTTCTCCACCAACTCTCCCCCATGCCTTTTGATCCAAGTGCAGATGTTGCTAATTACACTTCTAGATCTCAATGCAATAATCCCAAATACTCAGATTAAAAGAGATCCCATGAAGTATTTCATTTGGTTATTTTTTTCTTCTTCGAATCAGAATATGTGCATTGCTAGGAACCAGATCTCATGTAGTCCTGCCCTTTTATTTTACAGATGAAAGTTACCTTAGTGACCAGTAGAATTAATCCTCCTGACTTCTCATCCAGCACTACTTGTAACAGAAAAGTATGGTGTGGTGCAAAGAGTGCTGATCTTGTACAAAGATTTCTTTGGTACTTATTACCTGTATGACCTTGGGCACTTTTTTGATTTTTTTTAGCTTGCTTATCTTTAAAATGGGTACAATGTGACTTTTACTATTCACTTTGTTGAGATTGTTGGGAGGAGGGCATTTTATAAAATGTGAAATACTCTATAAACATGAAATACAATGATAATCAGTATTAGATTGATTGAAGTGGTAGCTTACTTATACTTACACATATTTAATGAGTGACCTTGGGCAAATCATTTAGTTTTTTTTTTTTTGGAGCCATACTTTCTTTTGCTGTAAAGTGGAATGTATATTCTGGGTTTTATGAGGGAAGGGCATCGTAAATTTCAAAGAATCATACAGATATAAATTATTATGATGATGACCATGCTCCTTTTTCTTTTTTAAATTTCCCCCTAAGATCGCTATAGTTGCATGTTTCTCAGTCATTAGTATTCTGGGCCTCCCTGCTAGATGACAATTAATAAAAAGCCTAATAAGGGATTTGCTCTGCTTTGTTACCTGCTCTTTGCTGAACTCTTCACGGTTGCCCATGATTTCTAACAATGCCTTACATGACATTAATTTAGGGCTTTCCTAAGACTATTGACAAAGCAGTAGGCGCTCTTTTCTTAGGAAGCCTTTATATTCATAAAATATTGTGAAAAATTGAAATTGGGTATATTCGATCTCATTGATATTCACAACAAACAAGATTCTTTGTCTTCTTTTCTAATATCTCTTCATATGATAATGGCACCTTTGGTTTTAATATTCTTTTGCAACAGGGATACTTCCCCACCCCCCCCACCCCCACACAAAGCAGTTTATATTTACAAACAAATATTTAAATACTGTAGGAGAGTGATTCAGGATTTTGAAGTCCTTGGGGTTGGGTCATGATTTTAAAGTGATAAAAACTTCTGTAATTCACATAACTATCCTTTAGTTTGTCTGCTTTTGTAGTTTGAGTTTTCCTGAAGCAGAACACATCTTTAAGATACCTGTTTTTCTAGTAGTTTATCTATGACAACAAATGGGAAATAAGACACATTGTTTGGATAGGTTCTGATCAAGGTCAGTGACTTTTCATGAAGAAAAAAGAAAAAAAATTTTTGAAAGATTAATTATTTTTGAAAATATTAATTTTTGAAAATATTAATTTTTGAAAATATTAATTATTTTTGAAAGATTAAGAAGGGCACGGTATAGTCATGATAAGACAGAAATAAATCTCTGAGAAAAGCCTTGTTCATTTAATCATCTAGATTATTTGATCAGGTATAAGCTTATACTTTGGTGTCAAAAAAGGAAGTGGAGCAGTAATTTGCATTGGAGTTGTCTCTGCAATGGAAAAAGCCATTTAAATCTTTCCTAAAATTAAAGTAGGTGGAATAAGCAGGTTTCCAGGTGTAATGGGTGGTAGAGAGTAGAAAGTTCTTCTGTTGCTCTAGATTCTGTTTTATTTCATTAACTCTTATTTAAATTTCTTATATTGAAAGTAATTGATAGACTCATTTTTGAATGCCAAAAGTATTTATCAGAGATTCAAAAAATTATTTTACCCACTTGTTGAACAGTATACAAGTATAACATCCATAGGGTCTTAGGAAGTTATCAGTATTAGAAGGATGAGCTATGGTGGATAACAGCTGTTTTTGTGGCAGTGGAACAGTGATTCTCATAAAGTATTATTTCATAAAGCTCTCGTTCTCTCTCTCAAATGTCTTTGGCTTAGAATTCCTATACATCTGTCTCAGATTTGGATTTTCCACTTTATTGAAATGTAGTTGGTTTTAAAATGCAATGGATATAATGCTATGTGTCTTACATGCCAGTGATCCCTAGATGGACTCCTTTACTTGGCTTGTGAATTATCCTGGGGACTATGCTTTTGATCCACTAGTGGATATAATTCCAGTTGGTCTTATTTGCTTTCCACCTATTGAAGAAGTTCTCTTTATCGAGGGATTTATATTCATCAATTTATAGTCTTACAAGTTGCTTTGGGGGTGCTGAGAGATTTAGCTAAAGGATTAATGACGATAGGGAAGCAACCAGTATAATTCAGAGGAGGAGCTTAAATTTCCTAATCTACTATGCACGTTGATGGTTTGGTAGAATATCCTAATTAGGGAAATTCAGTAAATCAGGTGAGCAAATAGTCATAGGTAGACCATGGCTGAATTAGGATCACTCACCATAGCAATTTGAATGAGGGTTGTCTATGTGAGTTAAAATTGGGAGGCTTGATTCATTTATCCAACTCAGCATAATCCCTACATTTGGTAATAAATACCTTCCCAAATTAATGCTTACCTAGTAACTTGGCCTGACCACTCCACTAAGGAAAGGAAAAGAAGAAAACTCCTATAAACTAAATGTGTTCAAATGAATTTTATTAAAAGTTGCTCTGAGGGGCAGCTCAATGGCATAGTAGATAGAGCACTGGACCTGGAGTCATAAGTCATGTTACCTGTTTGCCTCAATTTCCTCAACTGTAAAATGGGTATAATAATAACACCAACATCTTGGTGGTGTTGTGAGGATAAAATGAGATAATATTTGTAAAAAGCACTTAGCACGGTGCCTGGTCCAGATTAGGGACTGTATAAATTCTTATTCCCTAGAAATAAGATATTCTATAGTTTTTGGTTGTTAGCTCTTCATAGTCTGTCCTAATGAAAGAGAATGAATTAAAAAAAAAAACATCCACAGGCAATTTCAAGGTATCCCAGAGCACCTTACTTTCAACTCCCTTTCTTACCAAAATTTTATCAGTGTTCCTATAATAACCAAAGTAATTATGTAAATGAGTTTTCTTTCATGTATTCAAAGTACAAAACATGAATTTTTTCTGCTATAAAACAATCAATGAGTTGATATATATGTATTACTTGCCTTTTATATGCCAGATACTGTTTCAGGTACTGGAACTATAAATACAATGAATGAAACAATTCCTATTATCAGGAACCTCACATTATAAATAATGCAATTACTTTAATAAAATTACTATTTAGAAAAATTAATATTTACAATTACTGCAGTGAAATACAAAGTAGTTTGAGATGGAGGACTCTAGCAGTTGAGGGGATCAGGAAAAGCTTCATATAGGCATGTGGTGCTTAAACTGTTGTATTAAACGAGTCAGAATGATTTCTGTGTCATATTGATTAGGAGGGAGTGCATTCTAGTTTTGTGGGACAACTTGTATGAAAACTTAGAGAGGGTAGATGTAGTATCAGGTGTGATGGATTAAGAGACTGGTGGAAATTACTATTAGAGAAAAATTGTTGACCTGAGTCCTAGGACTGAATTCATTTTTATGAAGGTGTGTGTTCATCTCTGTGAAGCTTTTCTGCATTCTCCTTCCCTAAATGATATTCCCCTATCACCTGTCATAGCATTTTATCTGTCACTCTCCTTTGCTCTTCACATTCTATTACCTGTGTCCTTGTCTTATGTCCCCCAAAGATGACAGTTTGGCTGGATTACAGCAAAAATGGAGAAATAGGTTGGGGTCCTTGAGAAAGACTTAAAAAGTTAAATAGAGGAGATCATATTTTCTCTCAGAGGTGATAAGTAGCCACTGCAATTTGTTGAGTAGGGAAGTGATATGATTGAATATGCCTTTAAAGAAAATCACTTCAACAGCCTTGTCAGGGGGGAAGACTCCAGTTGAGAGACCAATTAGGAGACTTGTTATAATAATCTACACAAGAAAGCGAGGTAAAAAGATTTATTAAGTATTTACAGTGTGCCTGGCATTGTGCTAAATTATTATGGGTGCAAATATAAGCAAAGATGTTAGTACCTTCCCATAAGGAACTTATATACATTCTGATGAGGCAGATAACAATAAAAAGGGAACTGAAGAAGGAAGGGGAGGGAAAGATACTAGCACACGGGGGTAAATTTCAGAGAGTAAAAAGTAGAAACAGAGAAGGCGCTGAAGCATACTGAGCCTGTGCCCCCACTTCCAAGTGGAATCCCTGGGTAGAACTTATCTATGGAACAGAGAGACCCTCAAAGAATGAACTAAGATTGTAACTATGTGAGTAGAGCAAAGAGAGCTTGGATGCATGAGATGTCATGGAGGTAGAAATGCCAAATTTGGCAATTGATTGATTGCCCCTAGAAAGCAGAAGATACTGTCAAAATGATGAATCGGGGAGACTGGAGGAATGGTGATGCCTACACACATGCACCATCGGAAACACTGGCTGATCCATTCCTGGGGCTGACTTCTTTTTTTAGGATGAAGGATTATCATCTCCTCTAAGGAGCCTTTCTTAATTCCCTATCTTTTAACTGATCTCTTCTCGCTATCATTTCTCCCAGCCTTTGGTTTGTAGCTCTCCTGGTACACTTTATATTCAAATTGGGATGATAGTTTCTTACACACTTGTCTTATTTTCCCTAGTTAATTTTAAGCTCCTCGAGGGCAGATATTCAGTCTTACTTATGTTTTTATGTCCCTTAGTGATTAGTTTAGCAGATAGTTCATAAATGTTTGTTGAACTGATTGTTTGTTTGTTACATCAAATTATTTTCCTGTTTGCTTTCCCAGAAAATTCTATTTGCAGTTCCTTCACTGAGATATTACCCTACATCATTTTCCAACTCCTATCTTAGTCTCCTTCTGTTCTCTTGAAATGCAGTGCATTACATTTCATTTGAAGTTCAGTGATTTATAAGTCATAAATGTATAACTTCATTGCACCTATTTAGAAATTAGTACTTAATAATTTTTTTCATCATAAAATCTTCTCTTGAGCCAAAGACTGACAAACTTTGGTGGTATTCTTGAATATGACTCAATTAAAGTATAATGCAGGAAATGAGTATCCATATTTACCTCAAATGAGTAAATATGACACATCTTGTGATAATAAGAAGAAATCCATCTGGACTTTTCATACTAGGACTTGAAAACTTATTTTCAAAGCTAACTAGTGGCCAATGCAACTGAAGCCTGGGGAGATTTTTTACTTTCCCAGGATTACATAACTGTGATCTTTTGGATCTGATGTTTAAACCCAAATACCTCCTGATTAATTCTGACCCCTGGCAACACAGTCCTTCATCCCCCACCCCACCCCAATTTTTTAAAAAATTAAATTATTTTTTTTAGTTTTCAACATTCACTTCTATAAGTTTTAAATTTTCTTCCCCTCCCTCCCTCCTCCTTCCCCAAGATGACTTGCAATTTTATTTAGGCTCTACATATATATATATATATATATATATATATATATATATAGTCTTATTCATCACATTTTCACATTACTCATATTCCATAGAAGAATTATAACAAATGGGAAAAACTATGAGGAAGAAAAAAAAACAAAAAAGAAAATATTCTGCTTTGTTCTGCATTCTGACTCCATAGTTGTCTCTCTGGATGTGGCTGGAATTTTCCATTGTGTGTCCTTTGGAATTGTTTGAGGTCCTTGCATTGCTGAGAAGGACTAAGTCTATCAAAATCAGTCTTCGAACACTGTGGCCGTTACTGTGTACGATGTTGTCCTGGTTCTGCTCCCCTCACTCAGCATCAGTTCACATAAGTCTTTCCAGGTTTCTCTGAAGTTTGCCTGTTCATCATTTCTTATAGCACAATAGTATTCCATTACATTCATATACCACAACTTGTTTAGTCATTCCCCAATTGACAGGCATCTCCACAATTTCCAGTTCTTGGCCACCACAAAAAGAGCTGCTATAAATATTTTTGTACATGTGAGTCCTTTTCACATTTTGTATGATCTCTTTGGGATACAACCCTAGAAGTGGTATTGCTGGGTCAAAGGGTATACACATATTTATAGCCCTTTGGGCATAGCTCCAAATTGCTTTCCAGAATGGTTGGATTAGTTCACAACTCCACCAACAGTGAATTAGTGTTCTGGCTTTCCCACATCTTCTGCAACATTTTTCATTTTCTTGTTTTGCCATGTTAGCCAATCTGATAGGTATGATGTGGTACTTCAGAGTTGTTTTGATTTGCATCTCTCTAATCAATAGTGATTTAGAGCATTTTTTTCATATGACTATATTTTTCATATAACTATAGATAGCTTTAATTTCTTCCTCTGAAAACTGCCTATTTATATCCTTTGACCATTTATCCATCCCCCCAATTTCTATCCCAGGACCTTATCTATGAAATGGAGTTAGATTACATTATCTAAGTCCAAGCCTCATTTTTTGGTCTAGGTCTCAGGTCTAATTTTACATGAATAATTAGGAAATTTTACAACAAAACACTGTATTAGTAGGTGTTCAGTTGTAATTTAGATACCATATTGTTGTGATATTGGTTGTTCAGTCATTTTCAATCATGTCTGATTCTTCATGACCCTATTTGGGGTTTCCTTGGCAAAGATACTATAGCGGTTTGTCATTTCATTCTTCAGCTCATTTTATAGATGATGAAACTGAAGCAAACAGAGGTCAATGACTTGCCCAGCTAAGAAGTGTCTGAGGCCAGATTTGAATTCAGGAAGATGAGTTTTCCCGACTCCAGGTCCAATACGCTATTCATTGTGCCATCCAGTTGCCACTGTTATGATATAATTTAATATTAAAAGAGCCATGATTTCATTAGTGAAGACACTTCTTCCTCTGATACAGACTTTGAATCTTCTTCTACTTGGTCTTTGAGAGTTGTGTTGGCTCAAATAATCCATCCCCCTCTAGCCAACCAGGCAATGAACCTCTGAACTTTATTTGTATGGTCTTCAGATAAAAGACACAAAAGCTGATATTCATAGCATGTGTCTCCTGGAAACTTGTAGAACTTAACCTCTACTGGCACAGGATCACCACCTTACTCACACTGAGGTATTGGAGGAGGACTTAGTGTTACATGTAATAAACTAAAATTAAAATATAGATTTTTAAAATAGTTTATCTGTAGCAGCAACTTTTATCTAGAATCCTTTGTTTAGTTCTGTGTGCCACATTTTGGGGGAAATAAAATTGTGAAATTTACAAAGCTGAGCAATCAGTGCGGGATAGCAAGTGGAGTATATGCCTTATGATATTTTGTTGAATGAGCTCTGGATGTTTACTATGGAGGAGATTAACGGACGGATTAACAATCCCTGTTTTCAGTTATCTGCAGGGCTCTCGGATGCCAGAGTAATTAGATTGGTTCTGCTTAGACTCAGAGGGCAGAACTAGGAACAATGAATAAAACCTGAAGAGAGGCAGATTTAGGCTTCATGGTAGGAAACATTTCATTACAATTGACTATCCAAAAGTGAAAGAGGCTGCATCTGGAGACACTAGGTTTCCCTTTCACTGGGTAAATTTAGGAAGAAGTTGGGTGATCACTTGGTGAACGGTCCTGGTTTCTCTCTCTGCAGAGCTGATTAAATACCAATGTAGTGCTTTTGGGCTTTTTTCTCTTAGCTACAAAAAAAAAAATAATACTGTGCTACAGACTCATTAATGAGTTAATTAATTTAACAAGTAACTATAAATCTTGATTTGTGCCATGTGACCTCTGAGGTCACTTCCAACTTTGAGATTTCAACTCTAGTGCTTGCAACTACTCTAGCTTGCCTTCTCTTAAAACACACACATAGAAATAAACATATACACCAATGATATAACATTGATAAAGCATTTTAAATATCTATTAAGAGATTTACATACTTATTTCATTTGTGTCTCTTACCTCATGTAGATTATATCGCTTAAATCAAATTATCTCATATCAAATTATATAGCTCTTATATCAAATTATATAATATTATAGGATATAATGTTATATGAGTTCCCAAGGGAAAATAACATCCATTCACTCACTTATTTTTTTCACTATATGTTGTGCATGTGTTTGTGTGTGTGTGTATGTGTGTAAACATGAATGATTCCTGCCCGATAGGTGGTTATGCCCCAGTTATCATATTGCAATATAAAAGTTAGTTTTAACAATTTAGTACATACTGGCTTTAAAAGTTAGGAATACGAGAAATCTTTGAATGGGGAGGGAGGGGTTTGAACTAGATATTCTCCAAGGATCCTTTTGGCTAAGTTTTTGTGAGCTGATGAGTGCAAGGACTGAGGTGGTTTTATGAAATGCTGTGATTCTGTTTTGTCAACTCTAATCTGAGATCGTGATTTTATTAACCAACTAATTTTAATCTTATTTGAAATCACAAATAACATTTTAACAGCTTAGTAGTCCTTTCAAATTCCTCCCATTATAGGTTAAATATGACTCTTTCAGTCATGATGAAACAGA
The DNA here is from genome assembly GCA_028627135.1 of Pseudochirops cupreus. NCBI lineage: Eukaryota > Metazoa > Chordata > Mammalia > Diprotodontia > Pseudocheiridae > Pseudochirops > Pseudochirops cupreus. The sequence goes on along the minus strand of CM053583.1, from coordinate 78,320,595 downwards.
ACCAACCCACCATCAGATATCGATGAGTAATTTATTATGGATCGAAGAAATTCATGGAATCAATTCCAGTTGCATTTCCCTTCTAATGTTTTCCTTCCCCCCACCTTATGTCAACCTCTTAATGTCATCTGAAGACTATATGTCTCACGACTTTCATGTCTTTCCTGCTTTATTGATGTCTACTCACTTCTCACAGAAGGTCCTACAGTGCTATCATAATTGCATGTACATTGCAGATCAGGCACCACAGGCTTAGGAGTTTACTTTTCAGGAAGTGATGATTTAAGAAATGAATAACGCAGAATTAAGATAGATGTGTTGGTTTGTGTTTTTCCCAACATAATAGGCAAATAGGTGTTTATCTTATTTCATATCAAGACAGAAATTGGTCTTGGAGTGATTCATCTGTGATCCTGCCTAAGCAGTACTGTTGATTTCTTTTTTGACTTCAAAGTTCGTCTTGGTATTTAGTGCAAAATTGCAGCACTGCTGTTTCACCTCTGTATTTGTATGTAGATCATAGGGTTATGGGCTAGTTGTGCAAGGTGGCATGGGCTCCATATCTTCTGTGTTAGAACTTTGAAGAAGAATGTCCCCAGAATGTACTTCAGTTATTTCTTATCTCATATTCAGAAACATCCTGGTGTAATAGAGAGATTCTCCAGAATCAGGAGAACTGGATCTGAATCATGATTTTTGAACAAGTCACTCAAGTTCTTTGAGTTTCAGTTTCATTATGTTTGAAATGGAGAGTACAATACTTACATTAAAACAGTAATAAAAATACCAAGAGTCAGTGATGGAGAAATTCAATTCAAAATACACAAAATATCTGGGTGTTAATAAATAACCAGACTTTTATTAAACATGTACTATATTCCTGTGTTCTATCAAGATACAGTTAAGAGAGAAATCCAATTAAGAAATCTTTACACTCAGAGGTCCTGCTGCCAATCATATTACTTAAGGAGGATCAGGACAAAAGGAAAGGTTTTGAATATGCCACAAGATTTGTAGCAACATTTATTATGGCAGGAAAAAAATCTGAAATAATGGGGTCCCACTGATTTGGGAATGGATAAAGGAAATGGGTTACATGAATGTAATGGAAAATTATTGTACCACAATATATTGTGAATGCAGAGAGTTCAGAGAAGCATGGGAATACTTGTATGATCTTCTATCAGGTGACATAAGGAAAATTTGGAAAATTTTACTCTATGACTACAGCAATGTAAGTGAAAACAACAATAAAATGAAGCCAGTTGCATGACCCCAGATGAGAAATGAGCAAGCCTACCTTTCCTCTTTTATTGGAGAATGGAGGAATTAGGAGTGTGGAATGTTTTATACATTTTCAAGTGCAGTCAGTGTGTCAGTTGATTTTCCCTAACTTTCTTTTCCTTGCATCAAGGGAAGGCTCACTGGGTGAGTGGGTTTATTTAAAAATATGGCTTGAAAATAAAAGCAAAAGGCACCAATAAAACTTAAAAATACTATCTACCTCAAAAGATCTATCTGTGGAAGTGCTTTGTGAATTTTTAAATCTTATAGACATGTAAGTTATTATGCTCCCATGAACTTGTGATTACAGATATGTTTGGTCAGAATTTTTGCCTTTATTTTGGTGCTATGGATCTAAATGGAAAATAGGTAAGCTTCTTGAACACTCAACACAAAATAGGGATGAATCAATTTGGAAGGCAAAGAAATAAACAATCTTTAAGGATATATTTTATTGACAAAGCTTTCATTAAGTTAATTTAACCAATAGTTATCAAGGACTTGCTAATTCATGTTGAGAGAGGATACCTTCTTTCCAAGGTTCTAGGGAAGATAGGGAAAGCTTCAAACCTATGCTCTTCTAGCTTATTTGACCTGTTCCTGCTCTAGCTCTCCCAGTAACCTGCCCATCGAAAGATATTTTGATATTTCTTTCAGTAACCAACAGCTGACCAAAATTAATTGCTGTCCCTTTCCCCCATGAGATCCTTAGTTCTTAGGATCACACAGACAGGGTATATCTCCCTTTAACCAGTGTTTCAGTCTCTTACTTAGATAGAGAGGTAGAAATTCATAAGGAGGTCAGATGATGAGGAGATGGCAAACATTGTAGGGGAGAACTTTTTTGGGGGGGTACATCTAGGGTGGGATTCTATCTCGAATCACACAGAAGTCCCCTTGTGAGTTAAAAAAGGGGCATAAAGGAGACAGATGCATCAGCAGTGCTGGACAGATTTCTGACAGTGTTAGATAGAGCCCCAGCTTAAACTGCTTTCTGCCTCAGTGGTAGCTGGAGAGAAATGGGACTTCAGTTATTCTCAGGTTTGTGTCATTACTTCTGTACCCCTGGTTCTTTGAATTGATGTGGCTCTTTGGACTATGGCTGATTAGTGAGAATAGTTCTGTTCATTCCACTTGCATAGATGCTTAAATATTAACTTGATGCTTCAGGATTTTTTCTTTTGGTAGCATCAAGAATGGATTCTGCTAATCCATTATTCATTCCAGCTGATCAATCAATTAATTCAACAATTTGTGTTGAATCTTGCCAGAATCGTGCTAGCCTAAACCATGGATCTTAAAAGAAAGAAGAAATGGCCCATGCTTTCATACTGAATTTATACATTTATTAGGCCACATAAGACATGTCTACAAATAAGTATAATACAAAAATGTTCCTATAAGTTCATAGGAAAAATATAAATGAGTGATGAGGGAAGGGAAGGATAGGAAGCTCCCTCCCTAGCTGACAAGTGATTAGACAAGTTTTTGTGAACCAGGCTAGAATATATTTTTAATAGATTCTGGCCCAGCTCAAGTAAGCCATGTCTTCTGATCATGTTGCTTCTAATTCAGAAAACTTGGTGGTTCCCTTTTGCCTCTAGGATAAAACACTGACTCTTCTGTTTGGCATTTAAAGCTCTTCACAATTTGACTTCACCTTCTTTTTCCTCATTAATTTCATATTGCTCTAACAAACACACTCCATTCCAACCAGTCTGGACTGTTTAGTGTATCTCATACATCGTGTTGCATCTTTGTGCTTTTAAAGTCTTCACAATGTGACCCCAGCCTATTGTTCGAGCATCATTATACTTTTCTTCCTCCACTCTATTGTGCAGCCAAACTGACCATCTCTTTGTACCTTACAGATGACGCTCCATTTCCTATTTCTCTTCCTTCTTGCTGGCCTTCTATTTGTCAGTTCTGTTTTATACTATTCCTTTTTGTCTTGTGATTTAGCTCAACCATTACCTTCTACACGAATATTTTCCCTATTCCTTCAGCCTTCCTATACTACCTTTAATTTATTTTCTATCGTGTACTTATGGGGACTGCACCTATGATTTTTTTTAGTGTATGGAGTTCCCTGATGAGAAAATTCTCTACCACTTAGTTTTATAGCCTTAGTTGCCTAGAACACTTGCTAGGTTATATGGTTTGCTCGTATAGAGCAAAGAATGTGTCAGTGTTAGGATTTGAACCAAGGTATTCCTGGCTTCCAGCCATCTCTCTATCCCCTATGCCTCTCTGTCTCTATATTTGTTTATATATGTACATGTTGTCTTTTGAAAAATATAACCTCGATGAGAGCGGGGATTATTTCATTTCTGTCTCTGTATCCTTAGCTTCCAGCACATTCCCTGGCCTATAGTAGATGGTTATTAAATGTTTGCTGATTTATCAAATTGAATTTATTGAGCAGTTCTTAGTGTATTCCATGGATTTGAATTGACACTGGGGTGGAGAACCTATGGCCTTGAAGCCGCTTCTGGCCTTCTGGGTCCTTGGGTATGGTCTTTTGACTGAGTCCAAGTTTTATAGAACAAATCCTTTTATTAAGAGGATTGTTCTGTGAAGTGTGGATTCAGTAAAAAAGGCTGCACTTGAAGAACTAGAGGACCACATGTGGCCTCGTGGCCACAGGTTCCCCACTTACTACCTTAAGAAAGCCCTGTCAGCATGCAAATTTTTATAAAACAGTCCCTATTAGGGTCATGGACTAAATCATCTAGGAAATATAATATTTCTAGGAGAGATAAAGAGATGTATATAAGGTTGATTGTGGCACTGAAATAAGAGAGGGGCAGGCAGCATGGTATGGCGAAGAGAACGCTAGACTTGGAATCAAAGGAAACCTGGGTTTGAATCCTCCTTGTGACAGCAGCTAATGGGGCAAGTTTCTTACCCTCTGTCATCTGTAAAAGATAGATAATAATATCTGTCATTCTTATTCATGGGATTATGGTTAAGATCAAAAGAGCTTTGCGAGTCTCTCCAAGTATCATATAAATGTCCATGATTATTATTAACAATAATTAGTACTGGATGATCTCCAAGGGTACTTCCAGCTCTTTATTTTACAAACATCATTATCTTTGACAAAGTCCTGTCAGGAGGGTGAGAGCATCGCCAGGGAAGTTACTATGGAGATGGTAGGACCTTGAAGGATGGCTGGTAGCTGACATTAGAGTGCCTTTCACTCCACCTGATGTTTTCCACTTCTATTTTCCTCTATACTTCCTGCCTTGGAGTGTAGCTGCCCATTAGTGAGGCTTTCATGGCTGTTTCCTAGTCTGGCTGGAGGCCAAAAGCAGAAGAAAGAAACTTCACAAACAGTCCCGTTCTTGCCAGATTGCCGGCCAAATTGTGCCAACTTGAGCTGCTCCGTGAAACCCTTGGCTGGGCTTGCTGAAGAAGTGAACCTTTTGCGTGCCCTTGGATGCACACAGGCTCTATTCTCTGCTACCCCCCACTGTTGCGAACATTCGCATTTCTTAAAGATGATTCCTTTTTCTTCGAGCTTTTAGATGGTTCTTTATAGCCCCATCAGTAATCAATTGCTTCAGGTTTCATCACTAAAATAGACAACTCAGGTTCAGGGGTAAGATGCTAGAATCAGATTATTCTTCTCTGGCAGTAAATTGATATGCCACTCTTACCGCCGCCACAGATAAAATTAGCCATGCATTGAAATCATTGCAATAGGCAGTGTCATCAAGCTTATTTGTAATGAAAATATGATGTTTCAAACCTAAACTCAGGAGTCTAATAAATGTAAGGCCATATGTTCCCCTCCCACATAGGACTGCAGAGAAAAGTAGCTATTTAAAATGCACAGCTTCTGATGGCATCCAGTTTCCCTGCATTCTCCCTCTTTTACCACAGTTGGGTTTTCCAGGCAGAACATAGTAGGCTCAAAGCAGCAGAGGTCTTCTTTGATGAATATGTCAAGATTAAAGATACATTGGCAAAGTCATGGATCCAAGATTGTGCCAAATGAGCCTTCGCCTCTGCTCAGCTTCTTTCTCTGCAGCGCTCAAGGCAATTCTTTGCCATTTTTTCCTCCCCTCACCATTTGTACCTACACAACTCTTGGAATTCCAATGTGAGGAACTCAGGGTAAGACCTAAGGGAACATCTAATGGGGCCAATTTCATGAAGGCAGGTGAAAGTAGGCAGCATCCTTCTCTGTCACAGTGATGTGCCTTATCTATATCTCAACATCATGGTATTATAATGATACTTTACTTATGCATATCACTTTACATTTTTCTTTGAGGAAATTGGGGTTAAGAGACTTGCTCAAGGTCATATAGCTAGTAAGTATCTGAGGCCAGCTTTGAACTCAGGTCCTCTTGACCTGACCACTGTGCCACACAGCTGCCCCCCACTTTGTACTTTTAAAAGTATTTTAACCTTGATGATCTCATTTGATTCTTACAACAACCAACCCCCCAAGGTGGTAGTGGCTATTGTTCTCTCATTGTATGGCAAGGAAACTGCCCCTCAGACTTGCCATGGCCATTAGAGAAGGCTGAGTGAGGATGAGGACAGGAGCTGAAACTCAAGTGCCCTCCTGGCCCAGGGAGAGGCTTGGATTTGGAGGGAGAAGTTCAAATCCTAGCTCTCCCACTTACAAACTATGTGACATTCAGCACATTGCTTAACTTCCCATGACCTGGGTTTCCTCATCTGTAAAATGAGAGGGTTTGGCTAGCTGATTCCCAAAGTCCTTTCCAGCTCTAAATGTCTGACCTGTGTGTCTTCTGACACTGGTCCAGCATACATCGGGGAAGGTCTCTTCATATTTACTTTTCTCATACACAAAACTAACTTTTAGGGGCTGGTGATAATTGAGTCAGAATACTCAACTTTAACACAGATAGATGTACCGTAGTTCTGGCTGAAGTGACCAATTTAGGAATAGGAATAAAGAATGGATTTGTTCATTAGTTTAGGTAACTTCAGGTGAGAAAACTCCTCTATCAATGCACATTGTCTTCGTCTTTACAACTTATCATTTTAGGAGCAAAGAGATATTTAGCAGGGAGGTAAGTGACTTGCTTAGGGGTCAAACAAACAGGATGAATTTTTGAACCTGGGCATCCTGGTTTTTCAGCTAGCTTTCTATCTAGAAGACTGTGCTGTCTTTTTGTGTGTCCAGAGGTCTCATAAGTGAAGGATTATGCTATTTTAAAATATGGGGTTTTACTCTATATACTAAATGCTTTGTCCCATTTCCTTGTATTTGGGGTGTTATCAGTTTATCAACAAGCATTTATTAAATACCTCCAATGTATCAGGCACTGGGGATTCAAATACATAATTAAGATAGCTTTTGTCTTCCAAGAACTTCTATTCTGATGAGGAGTGAGGAGAGGGATTACAATTTATTGAGAAATAAATACAGAATATATACAAAATAAATAGTAAGTGTTGGAGTGGGGGTGAGGGCATTGATAACTGGAGGAAGTAGGAAATGCCTATTGGAAAACGTGGCTGGAGATGAGCAGAAGGATTAGGGGTTTTAAGAGGTTGTAGCGAGAAAGGAGAATATTTTAGGACAGTATTAGGCAGTGCAATAGAATTAGTGGGTGTTAGAATGTTCTCATACTAGGAAGAGAAGTAGGCTAGATACACTAGAATTTAGAGTGTGTGACAGGGAGTAATGTGCAGTTAATATGGAAAAATAGTTGGAGACAGATTGTGAAGGGCTTTGGATGCCAAATGGAGGTGTATGGGGAGGAGCCATGGAAATTTCTTGAGCAGGGGATTGACATGGCCAGACTTAGGCTTTAGGGACATCATTTTGGCAGTCATTATTGATGGGCTTGTAGTTGAGAAGGGATTCAGAGAGACCAGTTAGGAGACTATTGTAATAGTCCAGGCTCTGCTAATAAATAGTTATTTTGTAGAATTTGTGTCTTCAGGGTTGGTCCTACACAAAATTGTGAGTTGGTTAAAATTTTTCTTTGTTGTTCTCCTCTACTTTTTATAGAGCATCTTTCCTGTATTTTGGTGTCTGTTCAGTATCTCCCTCTCTCCCCCTCCCATCTCCTAGGTCCTTTACTTTTTTTTCCTACCCATCAATTAATTCCTGCTAAAGTGTTTTCTCATAAAGGACATTACTATCCTGTGGATATTTGCATTTTAATAGGTGATTCTTAGAGACAAAAAATATTAGCCAAACAAAAACCCTTCTTCCCAAAGGAATGACTCTTCAGTGTTGTGGTTTTAAGAACCTTGACTAATAGAGTGACATCGGAGCAGGATTCCCTTGTCTCATGTCTCTAGGTCATACCCTATAGCTTGGGAGGTGCATTGCAAAGATCACTGGATTCTGAATAAGAAAATCATATTTAGTTCAAGCCCTGCTGCTCTCTGTGTGACAGCCAAAATGGAAATCAGAGTATATCCCCTACTTCCCTCATGAGGTTGTTGTGGGGATCAAATCAGATGATATTTGTGAAAAAGTATTTTGAAAACTGTAAGGTACTATACAAACTATGACTTTAGGGTTTTGGATTGAGAAATCCTTCTACCTGAAGTGAGAAAACACAGCTTTGCAGGAGAATTAAACGATATTCTTGCATCAACTCTTCTTTCTTTTGAACCTATCTTTTAGATAGGTTTTCTGATAAAAGAACCAATCTATTAAATGAAAGCTTGCTTTGTGCTGCAGTTTTATGTTAAGACAATGCACAATAAAACCTCTCACAGATGAATGTCTGATGAAGGAATAAATTGACTGTACAAGGTTATGTGTTGGATAGGTCATCCCTACCAGAGCACAAGAAACACCTTCTATTAAGAGAAAACGAGGACAAATTTGTTATGCACTTTGTTATTTTTAGACTGCATTGACTTTTTTTAGGTTGGATCCTATTATTCTGAATTTCTTAATAAACAAAAGTGACTTAGAAAATGATACATCATATTGACCTCTACTAAGTTTTCTACATTAGTGGCGAAAAAAACTATTACCGCACACCAAGTGCCACTTTAAAAATCCCATGTGTGTGTGGTGTGCTTATAAATAGATGCTGATGTGGCCTTGGAGCATATTTTTGCTAACCTTGTGTGGGACTTCACACAGACAAACACACACACACTCATTTTCCTGAGAGTGGAGGAAAATGGTTCATTTAAGGATCATTGTGGTTCTGGAGATCACATGACTGCTTAAAGTTAAAACCCTGTAGTATTCTAAAAATAATAAAATTCCAGTGTGGTTTGCCTTTGGTGAGAGCTTTGAGTAAAGCAATTAGACAAAAACAATATTCTCTTGTTTCTATCTGACTAAAACAGAACATAGTGACGTGAGCAAAACAAAGCAAGACCATGCAAAGGGAACAGTAGAACCCACGCAGCATTAGGCAGAGTTGTACCTATTCAACATTTGGCATTTTTCTTTTAATTGTCTTTAGACATTCAAACTGTAGGAATGTGTGCAGCTTTTCTTTCTATCCAGCACTTTGGGCAGTTGTCCAGGAAAACCAAAGAGCTTGCTGGAGTCTTTGGTTTTTGTACAGAAATAGCAAAAGTGTATGGTTTTGGGGGATGCTTGTGCAGCTCATTGGCTGTCTGTTTAAGCTAGGACACTGATGTGTTCTACAGGTGACAGGAAGAAATCTGCGGGCAGAACTTGGTTGTCAATTCAGTCTGCATCCCTTACTCCTCCTGAACAGCAGTGGCTTCCAAGTGATTGCAGGTTCTTTGAGTTACAGCCAGGAGGACTGGAATGAACGATCAGTTGCTTTAACACAGCTGTTTCCCCTGTCTTATGGAATTAAAGAAAATGCATGGAAAGAGATTGTGTGGTAGCAATTTTGGGATTAGAGATGAGCTTTGGATGGCTTGACAAAGTGTATATGGCACTACACAGGAAATGTCCAGAAATGTAGGCACCTAATCCAGGACTATGGTGGGCAGGTGAGATCTGCTAATTGAAGAAATATAATTATAATAAGAACAGGGAATGAGAGGTTCGAGAGCTATGAGGATCATCTGATCCAATGCTGATCTTTTAGAATCTAAGGCCCAGAGAAGTTCATAATTCCATTTTGTATCTGCTTGGATTATTTTTTTTTGTTTGTTTCCTGAGTGAGAGCTCCCTTGCTCTATCATTTTTATCCTCCCAATGTTCCTGTGACACATGTGGAGTAGGTTATTATGGCACTACCTCCTGACAACACGTTATCAGGTGCACTTGTTGAGGATAATTTTATGAAGAAGGATCTGTACTGGCTGCCTTTCAAGTTTAATATAAAAAAACTCTGCAACTACTAGGAACCTATGATCTAGTGACAGTTAAGAAAGACCAAATAAACAGATTGAACATTCATAACATTCATTCCAATGAAAAGTCCCCTCAGTATGTCAAGATCGAGTTTGGTATAGGTTGTATTGTTTGTGTTTACATAACTGAAGGAATAAAATGGAATTGGGTTTGTGAAAGCACTTTTAAAAGCACAAAGTGGCATATATATTTGTGTACACGCATATGTACCTATACCTATATACATATATATGATGTTTTACATATATACATATGTATATAAAAGTATTATTCTTATTACAAGTTTGACTGAAGACCCAGAGGTATCTCTCCACCCCCAAGGCACTATACTTAAATGGACTTACTTTGATCCTGGGGGCTAATCCCCTAAGAGGGTCATTATCTTCTTTTGGCTCATTGCCTGGAGTTATTCTGCGTAAATCTAGTATACATTGTCAGGGCATATTTTGCTTCTAAGTAACCCTAAATGTGAGCAAAAAGGTATTCCCAAGTGAAGTATGAGAAATCAAGGTACCAAATGTATATCAAGAAAGGGGCAATCTTTATTTTACTCTGTAGAAAACACGCAAGATGCAAAGTTCTCAAAGGAGCCTATAAACAGTTTAAGAAAAAAAAACCCACAGAAATCACACAGTTTACCTATCAGAAAGGACTTGACCTGGGGCTTGCCACTGAGGCATTCCTTTGGTATTCTGATTACTGCTTCTTTTCCATTGAGCCTTACACAGTCTCCTTTCACTCCCACTGGCGAATCACCATCACCGTTCTTTCGAATGAATAAGCAAAACCCTTTCCTTTGGACCTGTGCTGCCAGAAGAGCTCCCTGGCATCACTCTCCTGGTAGGATGCTGCACCAGAATGTTATGGATAATATTGTTTTTGTCTTAGGAGCAAAATGCATCACGTAATCCTCTTTTCTTTCTAGGAGGTCCATACTTGAGATTGCCTATAAGGCACCTCCCTAAGCCAGTATTGCCTAGTAAATCTTTGTTCTTTTGCTAAAAGACTAGATTCCAGGATTGTGCTTCCTAGGTAATTCAGAAACCCCTTTCTCCATATAGGAACTGGGCTTCATAAACATTGTCCATGGACTATTCTTTCAGGTCACATTAAAATGCCTGTCCACTCTTGTGTGTCTAACACAAAAAAGGTTAAGAACTTTTGCTCTAAACAAAGACCTGTGCTTTGTATTCTTATCATTGAGAATTTCATGTAAGTGATTAGGGATTCCCCGATTAACCCTTTTTCTTTAGTATTCATCCCCCCAAATCCTCAGTATGGATATCCAATACTTTTCTTCCTTGGAAATTATGAACTTACAGATTTAGAACTGGAAGATACCTTAGAGGCCAAAAAGTCCAAACCTCTCCTTTTTACATGAGGAAACTGAGGCACAGAAATGATAAGTAACTTTCCCAGGGACACACAGCTACTGAGAAAGATTAGGGCTTCCTATCTCCAAATACATTGCTCTATCAACTAATTCATACTATATTTAAACATGCCTCTTCAGACCATTGGTTTTCTACAAACTAAACCATTCATCTTCTACCTCCACAAAGAGTGGAGTATGGACCTTAGTCCTATGTCCATAGCTTAGTTGTGAGAAAGAACTTCCCAAGGATAAGCTTCATTCAACTCTGGAATTGGTTATCATAAATTTTTTTGAGTTGGAAGGGCCTAATCCCAACCTCTTCATCTGACATGTAGAAGAAACTGAGGCTCAGATGAATGAAGTCACTTACCAAAGGCCATACAATATTGAGCTAATGGCAGCAGGGTCAACACAAGTCATAGAGAATCTCTGAGATGTGAGGAAACTTGGAAGTCATTGAGTTCAGCCCCACACTAATTATTTCAAACTTTGTAGTCTACCTTATTCTATATTCCAGTGTGATCACATCCTCACCATTTTCCTCCTCTGCTTTCTTTTCTCCTCTTACTGTCATCATCTATGTGATACTTTTACATGGAATTTGTAAATATTCTCATCTGACCATTACAAAAATCTAGTGAGGTTCCATTAGTTCATTAGTTGATTTAGTGAGGTACCACTTATCATTCCTTCAATTAAAAAATGAAAAGAACTAAGCAGTTTTTATACTTTATTCTTTCTTATTTTTAGACTTTAAATGGGAAATGTTGACAGAACACTAAATACTATTTGAACAAGAGAGAATCATGAGAATTTAAAACAAACAAACAAACGTTCAAACTCAGTACCATTTTGTCAAGTTTAGATACACATAATGTAAAGGTCAATTTGAACAACTATAGCATGGGCTTCATTTGTGTATCACCAAATCAATTGCTTTATGGAGATCTACCATTTCTTTCTCAGATACCAGCACTGAGAGGTAACAGACACAAATCATTCCATCTAGAAAACCTTAGGAAAAGCACACATCTGTCCAGATGTAGCTCTGTCCTATGTTAGGGACCTAGTTAAGGTGATATTTAAGGTTTCTTTCCTTAATTTTTTTTGAGTATTCTGATTCAGTGACTCTCTGTAGCATCCCTATAACAAAAAGACAATATACTGAAAATAAATATATTTCCCATAATTTTTCCATAATGTTGCTTTTTTACTTTTAATTTTTGAATTAAAATTAAATTACTTTAAATAAATTTTCATTTTTTATAATATTGAGTTTTATTAAGCAAAATATATATAAATTATACATCTATGTATATAGATTCTTAGTTGTAATTGAACACAAATCAATATAAAGTGAAGCTCACACTCTTTGGTTTGATCACCCTTTTCAGCTATTTTCATGTCTCTGATTTTATCAGAGAGAATAATCGAAGTGAGGATGGGCTAGGTCAGGCCTTGTATGAGAGGCAGCCTACCTAATGATTTTTGAACACTTTGCCAAAGCTAAAGTGCTACATCATCGCTACATAATAATGATTGCTTTTCTGATGACAAAGTCCATTTTTCAGGTATTTACCCCTAGAGGGAGGTAGTCAAATAGTCGGATCCCTCAGCATTCCACGCCCCCCCCCCCCACCTTGCCCTGAAACCTTCATCAAACTACCATGAATGCTGTTGCTCATATTTGAGTATGGAAGGAAGCTGGAGGTTACAGAATTTAACTTTATCAAAAGACTGAAATTAAGGCCTCTTTGCTTTAAGGCATTCAGAGGATTAGAACAGTTTAACCCAAGGAAGTCTGTTTCTTGCAAACCACAAGTTTTCTTAAACACGTAAGGTGGTCTTTGCATCCTACCCTTTTCAAGAAAAATGTTTATTTAAATATTGCACCAACCCCGCAGCACTTTTATTATTTACCGATTAAAAAATGACACCATTACTTTTCTTTTGAATTTTTTAAAGCGACAATAGTGCAATTAAATTACTGAATTCATTTATATTTAATTGTGCTTTTGGTTTTAATGTGCTATTGGAAGACATTTCTTTCTAAGGCTGTTAGTTTTCCACGCAACATGAGAGAATCTAAAGCTGTATCAAGGAAATATATTACATGGGCAAGACAAAGTCTCATTAGTGTTATTTATAGCATGCTGAAACCTCATTAGTGGAAGGTACGCTGGATTCAAAAATGCATTACCGGGAACGCTTCATTTTTTGGGCCAGAGAAATTGCTTTTATTGTGTTTTTTTGTCACAAGTATAGTGGCTACTGGACACTTTGGTTTCTTAAAGTATGAAATAAATTAAGTTGGAAGAAAAAGAGTAATTAATCCACTCCCAAGTATAACCTCATTATTGGAGGAGAATAGCCCACACATGGTTCTAAGGAATTTCTATTTGCCATGTACCTTACTCTCAAGCAGCCATTAATTTATAACTTGTTTCACCTCAGGTAAAAAAAGCAATATTTTTCAGGGCAGTACTTTGCATCTTAAACAGTAATAATGTGCTTTCATTGCATTTCAAATCAGGGGTGAGTGAAACTTGAGGTAGAAAGTTACAAATAGCTCAATTTGGGAAGGTTTGGGTTTTTGGTTTTTTTGGTTTTTTTTTTTGTCCTAATAAGATCTATATATCTATTTCTGTATAAATATTGTTTAAGAGGTATGCAGGATGACCATGATTTGCAGGCAAATAATAACTAACTAATAAGGTTTTGAGTTACCAGTCTTGGGAACAAAATGATTTCACTTTCTTGGATGTTTCACCTACTGTGGATGTGACCCTGGGTTCTCAAAGGCTGTGTCAGAAGAGCATAAACTCTGTCAGGCACTGCCAGGCTGCAACAGCTTTGAGTATGGGCCTGGTTTGTCTTCTCAGCGCCAGGCTGAGTTCACAGAGGTTCATCACCTGATTTGCCTTGGTTAGATGATTTTATTTTAAAGCCACAGCAACTCTAAAAGGCTATTTACTATGTGTTAATATGTATAGATACTATGCATATCTGCTCTAGGAGTGGGTCTCTGCATGGGTAGTAGGGTAATATGCAAGTAAAGTTGTAAACCTTTGAATGAGTGTACTTAGTAGGTGAACCGGCATGGTGTAGTGGACAGTCAGCTGGTCTTATAGTCAGAAAGGTGTAAATAGTTTCTAGAAAGACCAGTTTTACCTTTTCCATGTCCCAGGCAACTTCATGAGTTAAGGAGAATGGCTATTCCAGGCTCAAGGCGCATGGTTTATATTTTAGTAGTCAACCAAAAGACAGTTAGTTTAGAGAAAATGCATTTTATTCAAGTGCTCTGAGTAGATTCATAATAGAGTTCTCTTCCTCTTTCCCCTCATGAATAAGTAAAAAGATAAGGTATGAGTGTAATGAGTAAGTAAAAATATAAAGTATGAATGTCTCCTCCCCATCACCCTATGGGGGTACAATTAGTAACTCTGGTTCTATAGGACCGCTCATGTCTAATCATGGTGTCTTTGAATTGCTCCCTACCTGTCACGGTACCTCTGTGGGACATGTCCTGCTCTTTGTTGAGCATGGAATCGCTGCTGGGCTGAGTGTGGACCTCTGTTGCTTGACTATGGTCTCCACTGTATCCAGTTTCAACTTCAGCTGAAGTTCATGGCTAAGGCACTGCCACACTCTTAGGGGAGGTTCACAACATTTATTTAGGACAATTGGATAGATATCTCCCCAGTTCTACTCCCTCAGAGACTTGAATCAGGAGCTGAGTTCTCTATCTTCCAAACCCCTCCACAGAAGGTTGAAGTAGAAGCCATGGAAAGTATATGCTTGGATTCTCCTCTCAGGCTATGTTCCATGTGTATTTCTTCTATAACCATATACTTCTGCTTGCAAAATGCTATTGCTTTTAGTGAGTGGAGAGCAGGAAGAGAAATCTAAGTGAATCCTCAAGAGCTGTGTTCTTCCTTCACAACTGGCTCTTTTTCTGGAGTGATCCCCACCAATCTAAAAACTCTCCATCCCTCCAGTATGCAAACTTGAGTGAATTGAGAAAGGGATCCAAAGCTGTTGCTTCTGTGGATCCACAGCTGATTTTCTGATCCTTTCATATGTAAATGAATCGCTTAAATTACAAGACTTACATTCTGCAAACAGGCCAAAGTTTGACACTCTTAATTTCATCAGAGCATCAAAGGACTCCTGTTAAACCCATACTTTGTTATAAAGGTATTTCAGCACATTTCAAGTGAATTCCTTCTTTTGCTTTGTTGCACTAAAGGGCTCTGAAGCAGCAGGTTGTGGTTGATTATGGAAATCTGCATTTCCTACATGCAGATATTTTATATGACTGCCTTCTGACCACGATGCTACCTACTCACACACTTACGTGGTTCAGACTTATGCTACCAAATTTAAAAAAACGATTTACAAATTTTAAGTTATATTTGTCAAGTGTCCTCATTATACTCTCCACTTAAAAGCTGATCCATTCTTGGACTTCCTCATCCAGAAACATCTGTGATTCTGGCAGCAGGCTTTGTAAAACCTGTTTGTAAATCTTCTCACTTGAACTTTTCTGTCCTAGGCAAAGGAAGTCGCTGAAGTCATGAACTCTGTTATTTTTTGATGAGTGATCACAAAGTTGTCTGGGGGTAATGGGGAACAAGAAGAGGTAAACGGGTAGGAGGGAATTTGTGTTGTTTGACCTATGTATGGAAATTTGAAAAGGGACCAAGCAGTTCTTTCCAATACAGAGACCTCTTCAGGGCCATTTGTCTGGACTTCATATGAGCAGAATAAATATAGCCCTGTCCCGACAGGATTCCTGTCTTCCTGTGTCTGTCTTTTAAAAAGTTGCAAAACTCACAAGTACTTTTTAATGGGCTCATTGCTTTGTCTTTCATTTTATCTCAAGTCATAAGTAACTTGACATTTGCATTGCTCTAGTACTCCACTTAAATACTTTAAGGATACTTCAAGTGATTTAATTGGTGTGGTACTTCCTCCATTAATGAAATCCCAACCACTCTACACCTTATTACAGACAGCCTTCCCAGCCTGGTTGGACCTGCCAGAGCTTCAGCTCAGCAGGCATAGCCTTTGAGAACCCATGGTCCCATTCACCCCATGATGAGACATCAGAATAGGACTTTAGTGGAAGTTAATACTTGTTTTAGGCATTGCTAATAGCCCTCTTTAAAAGTGTATCGACTGTTCAATTGGTTTTAAACAGCCCTAAATGATTTGTCACCAATGGAGGATGGAGTAAGGCTAATCTAACTGTGCAGATTAAGGGATTTTTGCCTAACATATAATGCATACAAAGACTAATACTCATTTGATTTCTAAGGTACTTCATCATACTGAGACATTTTATGGCAGTGCCCACATACTCTGAAAAACTAATAAGCTATGCCCACACTCCCTGAAAAAACGTTAACAAACCTTTATCTACAAAATAAGCTTCTATGAAACTCTAACAAATTATAATCTGGTAAAATCTGGCTAATTTATTATTCTTTTTATTATTGCTGATGCTAAAAATATAATAATAATAATTTATATAGTACCTTTATAGCAAAGAGCACAAGACAATTACATTCAAATATCAGTTCAATGTAATGTGAAACCATGTTTTGTTTAATCATTACAGCTAATTGCCATCATTTGGAAGCAGTTTCCACATCTTTATTAATGGTCTGGTAACAGACATTTGGCAGTGTTGTGCATCAAGCACAATGCTCTGTGAATTTTGGGGGAGGGGCGTAGAGAAGCAGGGACAAGAGCACTCTAAATTTACTTAGGCGTGGTTGCATTCATGAGATATGACCTGTTAATAACTAGAGGCAAATAGGATGTTAACATGTGTATCTTGAATCAAAAATGGCCAAACAAGTACAAATTGCAAAAGGCTAAGAAAAAGTTGCTAAGATAAAATTTCCAACTAGTTAAAGTAGTAACACAATAATAGTTCCTACTATGGGTAGTCACAATTGATTAATCCAATTGTCTGGCCAACTGGTAATCTTTTAAAACTCTTACTTAAGCATCTTAAATCAAGTAGCTTACTAAACACCAGTTCAGTTGAACAACATAGTGATTATCGATATCCCAGTTGGTGAGCCTGGCTTTCGGAGTCCTTTCTGAATCAATCTCATCCTCCCCCCAAAAAAGAAAAATGAAATTAAGACAAGTAATCCCTTCCACAGATTTGGAACAAAATAGAATGGTCAGTTTAACAAGATATTACTGTAAATGGCACATGAAATCATGCTGGTTGACCATTTGTCTAGAACTGAAAAAATGCAGAATTTAGCCATTTGTTAGCATGTGATGGTTCGTTTTTTGTGTTCTGAGCTCAAGGAAATATTCCCTAGAGCTATCAGAGGTAGACATATTGATGCAAATAAAAGAGACAATCTGCTGGATATGTACTAAGAGTTTGCCTTATTGCAACTTGTGGTTGAAGAAAATAGAAGTTTCTTCCCAAGCTCTAATGGAACAGTGAGTTCATAAACATCATCCCCTTGCTTTTACTTATACTCCTTGTCCCATATAAAAAATGAATGGCTTCCTACCTGCTGGGGAATTCTATAAGGATGTTCAAGGTGCTATTTAACTTGCTATTGATCCTTTTTCTTGGTTCAGAGCTGTGGGAGGAGAGCACTTAAATTGTATAGCTACAGACCAGAAGACAGGGACATGGATTTTCTTAATCCAGGCAGTTACTTTATTATTATATGTTAAAATCATAGATATAGATCTGGAAGACAATGAGAGAACTCAGCTAGTTTAGTTCTCTCATTTTACAGGTGAAGAGAGGTTCCCAAGCTCACAGAAGTAGTAGGTGGCAGAGATGAGATTTGAACCCAGGTCTTGGGTTCCAACTTTGGTGTTCTATTCAGTATAACATGCTTCATTTTTCAGTTATACCATAGGCTAGATACAATATCAGCCTCATTAAATGTATGCTACCCATTTTTGTCAATCCTTGAGTATGATTAATGGGGAATTGTATACTCCCTTGATAACTTTTTGAGATACTGTGGATTAAATTAGGATTCTTCATTGCTCTTTAATATAATATTCATGGCACTTATAAGGTCCTAGAATTTTAAGCTGGAAGGGATCTTGTATCAATCAATGAGCATTTGTTGTTCCTACTATGTGTCAGATTCTAGGAATAGAATGTCAAAAGTGACCTAGTTTCTTCCTTCAAGGGCACACTACATTTTGTTAAGAGAGACAGCATCTACTCATATTAGTGAAGGGTGAGTGACTACTTCCATACCCAAATATTGACTGAAGACATATTAGTTTAATCAGCCAATCAAAAGTAAACCAAGTAGAAATAATTTCTTCATTTGAAAGGATTGTAGAGACTCTGGTCATTAGGTAAAGACAGATGATACCACACAGTACATCTTCTGATTGGCTGAAGGTTATGTCGTACTTTTGGGGTGGGATGTGTGTTTGGGGGTGTGTGGGGGTATGTAGCAAGCGAGTTCAGAGTCATTCAAGTGGAAGGACTCCAAATTCCTGAGTGAATGAGATTCCAGATGCCTAAGCAGAAGTTGGTTTGGGAGCCTTTCTCTAGCTAATTCTCTCTCTCCACTGACCATATTGGCAGTGCCACTGCACTAGGAAAAGACAATGCACCAGGCTATGAATAGGGAGAGATGTGCTAAGGGATAACTGAATATATCCTGAGAAAAGACAATAAGATATCCAGAGATGGAATTTCCAGAGTTATGACCCCATAAAGTTTGAAAGCCCCTGAAGAGTCCATTCATATCCACTGGAACAAGTAACAGCATCCCCGGAGCAGCAGTGACTGACTGCAGTATCTGCATTGGATGCCAAGAGACACATTGAGGACCAACTGCAAACATTGAGGAAAGGCAGCTCTGGTATTTTAACATGGACTTTGACCCTCAGAGCCCAGCAGATACTCAGGGAAACTTTATCAGGTTTTTTTTTTAAATGTCTTGATAAACACCTGAGAGAGACAGAGAGAGAGAAAGGGACTGATAACTAGGAGCCCTTTTGGCATGTGGATTTCCTATACTTGTGCCCAATATCAATTTACTATAACTTTGAGTTTAATTTCTCCAGGAAACTTGTGCGTAAAAAGGGGGAGCAGGGCCCTAGTTTTAAGGGATTGTTTCTGTAACAACTGTTCTTGCTCTATCTGTTTGCTTAGTAAATATGCTTCTTTTGCAAATACTAATTAATTCTAGTTGGTAATCAGTGGTAAGCATAACAGGGGTCATGAGTGAAACTCTAGCAACTCTCAGGATTACCCCTTGAACCAAGAGGGAGAGTAGTAGTAATTGCCCTTGGGGAAATGGGGACCTCAAACTGCCAGAAGGAGTTCAAGTTAGGAAAGTGAGCTGAGCAGAACCTACAAAAGTTTATGCCAAATATTTTTGTCTTTGGTCAGACCAGAGACTTCAGTGGTCTAGGGAATTCTGTGAGGTTATTTCTGTGCTCAGTATAACTTAGTCTCTTTGTTGTAATTTATAATCTTAGATAATTCCTGGGGGCATTAAAAGGTTAAATAACTGAGCACATGTACCAAAAGGGGAACTTAAACCTAGGACCAATTCTCTATTCAGAACTATACTTTATGTCATGCAAAACATGTACAAAATAAGTGAAGTAACTTTGGGTTAGGGTGGACTTTACCATCTACCTGGATTAGGAAAGGCCTCCTAGAGGAGGTATTGCTTGAGCTGAGTTTGGAAGGAAACTTGGGATTCTAAGAGGCATTAAAGATCATTTTTGTCCAATTCTGGGCTTTCCATCCAGTTACATAGCATTTTCTGGAAAACAGACATTACATTCTTCATTGAATTGGTTTTTCCAAACTCTTTTTAATTTTTGTTGATTTCATTTAGGAGATTCTGTAATGTTTTGAAGTTTAATATGAATAACATAGTGTCATCTACAAAATAGCATTTGGATGGTCTCACCATTTATACCAGTAATCCTTCCACTTAGATCCAGTAGGTACTCTCAATGGTAGCGGCAAACATCTTGCCAAGTGAGTCTCCTAGCTTATGCATCACTCAATATTAATATTCAGAGGGTCATCACAGTTAATGATTTTTCTCTTTTACTAAGGAATTATATTGCATAAGCTTAATATGGGAGACATCTTGTTGAAAGCAAGCTGTGAATAAAAAGACAGATAAAGTGAATGGCTTCTGTTCAACAGGCATTTGATTTTGTAAGTTTCATATACAGGAAAATTCATGAACTCTTGTTGTTCTTCTATTATGGAGAGGCAAGGATCTGATCTGTCTATCTAATAGCAAAAATAGAATGTTAGGAGTCTGAAGTGCCAATCAAGCAGATTTTGTTTCAGTTGTTTCATCAGTTAATGTTGTGCTCATACAATTCCTGTTTAGGTACTTACTGTGTCATACAGGATTTGGGAGTCATGTGGATGGGGACACCCCTTATTAGCAATCAGTCCCTAAGTATTTATACAGTGCATACAATGTGACCAGCACTATGGCACCAACAATGAAATGGAGTCTTGGTCCATTTTAGAGAAACATTTATGGAATAATTATGTAGGATAATATAAAACTCTGTCACTAAGGGCTAAATTATCACAGAATTTTAGATTTAGGAGGGTCTTTGGTGTCTAGTCCAGCCCCCAGCAGAAATCCCTTCCTCCAGCATACCTGGCAGGTAATCATCTACCTTCTGCTTGAAGCTCTACTAAGACCCAGCACCTAGCAGGGTAGTCCATTCTACTTTTGAAGAGCTTTGATTGTCAGGAAGTTTTTCTTGATATTAATCCTAAATTTGCCTCTCCTACTAATTTTTCCTGTTTCCATTTTGTCAGGCCAAACGGAACAAGTCTCATCCCTGTCCCATAGGACAACACTTCAGTTATTGAAGACGGCTATTTTATTTCTCCTGAGTTTTTAAATTTTATTTTATTTTATAAATTTTATTTATTTCTTTTTCAGGCTAATCACTCCCAGTTACTTCACTCTATCTTCATATGACATGAACCCAAGGACTTTAATCTTTGTGGTCTCCTTTGAATGTTTTTCAGATTATCAATCTTAGTTTATCAACTATATCACACGAATTGAATACAACACTATAGATATAGTTTGACTAGGGCAGATTACAGAGGGCCTCTTACCTCTGTATTTCTGTTCTCTCTCTCTCTCTCTCTTTCTCTCTCTCTCTCTCTCTCTCTTTCTCTCTTTTTCTCTCAATGAGGGCCAAGATTGCATTAGCTTTTTTGGCTGCCATATCACACTGCTATGTTATATTGAGTTGGCAATCTACTAACCACCCCCCCCCCCCGCGATCTTTTTCAGACAAACTGCTAGCTG
>CM053583.1:78271714-78299200 GCA_028627135.1 Pseudochirops cupreus | reverse complement strand
CAAATTTGGTATCATGTGCAAGTTTGGCTAGTATCCCTCACAGACTTTTAGATATATATATATATATATATATATATATATATATATATATATATTTATGATATAATGTAATATAATATAATATATAATGATTATTTAAGAATTATATATTAAAACACATTACATATTAATGATCACACATAATAATAGAATAAATATAATTATATAATAAAGTATTATGACTACATAATAAATATGTAATTCTATATGATTATAAATCCCTTATTGATTTATCCAACTCACTGGTTGAAATGTTAAAGTGCGTGGGATTGAGCACAGATCTCGCTCCAGAGGAGACCGCTTGTCCAGTTAATTATGAACAATGACCATTTGGATATGGTTTTTCAACCATACATAAATCCATCTAACTTTATTATCAGCTATTCTGCACATCTATATTTCTTCCATGAAACTAGAATGAGATATTTTATCAAAAGGTTTGCTAAAATGTAGATTGGTTTTCTCTCCTGAATTTTCCAGTTTAGTAAGCTTGTCACAAAAAGGAAATAAGGTTAACCTGGCTTGGCCTATTATTGTCAAGGTTGTTCTAGTTCTTTGTCTTAAGAGTTAGCATTTATATGATACTTGTAAGGTTTACAAAATCCTTTACGTAAGAGATTTTATTTGATCCTCATAATTCTGTGAGGCAGGTGCTATTCTTAAGTCCATGATGAGGAAAGCAAGGCAAGGAAAGGTTAAGTGACTTACTAGGTATACAGCTAGTAAGTGTTGGAGGTAAAGGATTCTATTATATCCTTGTGACTACGTAACTGGCATTCGCCTCTATGCCACCTAGCTGCCTTGTATAATCACTCCTTTCTTTGCTAGATGTTTACTCATCTTTTAATGTTCCATTCTAGAATTTTCCCAGAGGTTGAAGTTTCGTTAATGAGTGTATAGTTTGCAGACTGTCTTCTTCCTTGTTTGAAAACGGGGATTCTTGGCTTTTTGTCCTACAGAAGCTCTCTCATATTCCATCATCCTTCAAATATCACTGAGAGTTGTGTCAGTAATCATATCTGATAGTACTTTCAGTGTGAAAAAATGTAGTTCACTTAAAGTTTAAAAAAAATTAATAAGAATTTATTAAGTGCCTACTATTTGTCAGGCACTGGTGTCAAGTGCCTGACAAATAGTATTTTAACCTCTTCACAACAACTCTGGGAGGTAGGTGCTAGTATTATCCTCATGTTACATATGAAGAAGCTGAAACAGACAGAAGTTCAGTAAATTGTACAGGGTCACTGAACTAGGAAGTGTCCAAGGCTGAATCTCTGTTCCTTCATCCTATCCCAACCTGTCCCATCCCTTCCATTCCTATCCTTTCATCTAACCCTGCCCAAGGAGCAATCTTTCCTTTCTTTGCTTATTCTCTTTTCCCCAAATTAGTTTTTTAGAAAACTCCTCTCTTGTCATCCTGAGCTTTCCCTGCCAGCTTGACATCCCCCATTTCCCTTATTTCCTTTCTCCTCTATCTTATTCCTCCTACATCCCAGTCCAACTCTGCTCACATCTTTGATTGTGCCTTCTGTAATTCTCATTCCGCAATGAATACATTTCCCTTCACTTTAGACTTTTCCCTCACATGTAGCATTCCATTTCTGTCTCTTATCATTGTGTCTTTTCACTGGGCATCTTCCATTACTGGAATATCCTCCTTCTTCACCCCTGCCTCACTGAATCCATCTCTTAAGACTGCTCCTGGCCACTTTCCCTAACTGCTTCGTATTCTTTGCACACTTGTTTGTATGCACATTGTCCTGCTCCAGAATGGCAGCTCCTTGAAAACAGAGACTATTTCTTATTTTTTTCTTTTTCTATTTATCCCCAGTGCCTTAACACAATGCCTAACATGAAGTAGGTGCTTATTACAGATCAAGAGAGTGAAGCCCAGAGAGGTCAGACAATTTGTCTCAGACCACAAAAATGGTAAATAGGAAAGCTCAGATTTGGATACAGGACCTTTGGGTATAGATCCCACTCTTCTATAGGACACACCGGTAGGGATTGGTGGATGCTCTTTCTCACTGGGAATTGTGGATGAATAGAGAAAGGCAGTGACATGGAGTAGGAAGAAGCATGCTCTCTGAAAATGATTTTCCCAATTGAACTGGATGGTTCATACTGGAGAATGGTGGGTGTTCAAGTATTTTTTTCCCAGTAATAGTTATGCTATATGCTCAGCCCTTGAGCCTGGGCACACTTCTGTCAGTCACTTTTAAACCTTTTTGTGAGTTTAGCTATTTTTTCCCCTTGGGTGGGATTCTTTTTAGCTACTTCCTCAGGCCTTCTTCTCTGGAAAGTGGCTTCTTTCAAACCAGGCCTGAGAACATGGCTTATTCCCACTTTGGTGCTAGCCTAGTTGCAGACCCATTTGCCTAGATAAGCCCCTATAAAAGGTTACTTTCTGTGCCCAAAGAAGTTTTAAAAATAATCAACATTTCTATTTTTAGCTCCAAACCACCTGGCAAATACTGTGTTTTTCCATCTCGCCTCCCAGGCTCTCCCAATTGCCCCTTACCTTCAAATAAGAATATTTTGAGATTAGCAATGAGCTGGTTGTCAGCTTTATCACTTTTAAAAGTGTAAGAGACAAAGTAAAACATTAAAAACAAAATGGTAAAAGAACTTCCAAGAAACAGGGCTAAATCTCCCAATTGCTGGTGGGGAGATATCAGTCTTGCTCCCTCCTTGAAAAGGGAAGCCCCACCCTCCTCAACAAAAATGTCATTACTCTTCAGAAGAGTAACTGGTTAAACTAATTCACACTTATCTGTTGATGACATATCAGAACTGGTTTATTTTTATATTTTTTTTCCTCAGGTTGGAATGGGGGAATGACTCAGGAAAATCCCTGGGTGGGCGTGTGGCAATGTATCTCTGAAAGAAGACTTGGGGGTCTTGGGGATAAATTGCTTCCCCCCAGTTCTGGATTAGGCTACTGATACTGCTTTCTGTTGTAGCCTAATCCTAAGGGACATTGCCAAACAATACCTAATACAGGAGAAAATACTTCTTGAACCTATCATTCTTGGGAGGTTCCTTCCTAGGAAGTGTTCCCTATAGAACTGTTTTCCCTATTAAAAAAAAAAATCCAAGCAATATAGCTGGATCTGGAAGTAGCATACATTTAAATATTCCACTTGGAAAGCCCTACCCTTTTTAATGATTTTACAGAACGTGTTCAGCTGATTTTGGTCTATTTTTAATACCTGTGAGACATGATGTTGTAAGGAGTGCTAAATATAGGGGCAAAATCCCTCTTTCTTTTATTCATTGGCCTTAATCTTCCAAGAGAAAAAAAGATAATGAACTCTATTTTACAAAGACAGTGGTGAAGCTTGTTTGGATATGTGCTGCTTTTATTACCGAGCTAAGAAAATTCATAAATACTATGTCGGAAATGATAACTAATGAATTCTTTTCCAGAAAATGTTAAATGGGAATTTATTTATGTAAAACCTTACTTTCTGCTGAGCCCTCTAGAGAGATTTCCTCTTGTTTTTCTCAGGGTCCTTTGGGGACAGCAGTCAGCCTCTGTTACTGGAGCAAACCTCAGCACCATAGGACGAAAGACTAGCCAGTAGTACAGGGCAGACCCGTCAGCCAGAAATAACACACGGCGGAGCTGCTACTGTTTCGTTTATTTTATACTGATGAGGCTTCTTAAAAGAAGGCATTAATGGTGTCTTAAAAGCAAATGACTTTGTGAATGGCTATGGGACTGCACACCTATCACTGATGAAGCTGGAAGTCCAGATGTTCTGCATTCATTTGTCCCTTCTTTGTTCTCTCATTCTCTTATAGTAGAAAAAAACTGCTGGGCATGGAGAAAGGAGACTTGGGTTTGAATGTGATGGTGGTTCTGTGGGTTTGGGCAAGTCAGATCAAGTCACTTCAGTTATCTGACTCAGAACTCCCTTGTGCACAAAACAGGAATACTTGCAAGGAATATCTTGTCTAGTTGGTTGTGCCGTGGATTGAATGCTGGAGTTAGGAAGACACGAGTTCGAATGTGGCCTCGGACAATTATTAGTGGTGTCACATTTAACTGCTACCTGCCTCAATTTCCTCATCTGTAAAATAGGTATAATAATAAGCACCTATCTTCAAGGTTGTTGGGGGGATCAAATGAGGTAATAGTGATGGTAAAAAAAAAAACATTTTGCAAGCCTTAAAGCACTATGTAAATGCTACATATAAATACAGATTTGTTGGGAGGAAAATGTTTTGTAAATGTAAAATCAGCCACAGAAGTATAAGATTATCATTTCTTTCCTTCCTAACCCCCAACACTATACATTTTTTCCAAATATTTATGAAGCACCT
The DNA here is from genome assembly GCA_028627135.1 of Pseudochirops cupreus. Taxonomy (NCBI): domain Eukaryota; kingdom Metazoa; phylum Chordata; class Mammalia; order Diprotodontia; family Pseudocheiridae; genus Pseudochirops; species Pseudochirops cupreus. Next base: position 78,294,832 of record CM053583.1, on the reverse strand, counting down.
GTTTATTATCTGCAAGATGCCATCCCTTTTTTCATCTCTATTTAGGTATTAGTACAATCTTAACATCACCCTTCTCCATTTTATTCTTTTAGCATTATGCTGTTATAGGCATTTGAATCTGTGTATAAGCTATTTTGATTTGCGTGTGTATATGTGTGTTTTTTTTAGCAATTAAGGTTAATAGTACTTTTATTGAAAAGAGGTATATTGTGTTTGTGTGTGTGAGAGAGAGAGAGAGAAAAAGAGAGAGAGAGAGTGAGAGAGAGGTGTTCAGAATAAGTGAGACCAAGAAAAACTGACCTGGTGATAGTTTTTCAAGAAATATGAGTTTTTGTAACCATCTTTGAGGTTCCTCTAGGTACTCATGAGGCTGATGAAAAGGCATATTTGATGCTATATCACCAGGAGAAAAAAAATGGGGGTAGTCAATTCAGATTGGGTTTGAATTGGAATGATAGATTTAGATACATGAATAGTATCTGAAGGGCCAATATGTGTATCCAGATAAATTATTATTATGCACCTGTTATGTACAGAGAGATGTACTGGTGCTGAAGATCAGGTTAAAGTTTAGATAAGAGTTCTTTCCCTGGGAAACTTTTGCTCGATTCATTCCCAAGTCTTGATGTATGTGCTTACCACTGTTTTCCTCTGCTGTTTCTAGATAACTAAGAGCACTTCCACCCCTACCTCCACCTCCCTCCCCCTCTTTTACCTATGTTAGAGAGAAGGAGATAGGAGTAAAAGGGGCTGAGAGTTCAGGACACAGGAAGAGACTTCACCTGATCAGGTTGAAATCAAGGTCCCCACTTCCTCTTTGAACATAACCAAACAAGTGGTTTACCTTACAGAATCAAAGAATCTTGTATTGAGAGATACTTTTAAAGAGTACCTAGTTCAAACTTTCTGCATCATTCCTGAGAATCGATGATCTGGTCTTTGTATACTTCTAGTGATGGGACATTCACTTGTTAACAAGACAACCTCTTTCATCTTTAGAAATTCCTAATTGTTAAAAATGCTTCTTTGTTTTGATATGAAATGTTCTTCTATGTAACATCCACATTCTGCCCTAGGGAATTATTTAGAAAAATTCTAATCACTTTTCCATATGACAGGAACTAGTCTTCTCTGCGCCTTATTTTTCTGAATATCAGTTGGGGATAATAAAATTTGTTCTCCATGGGGCTCTTGTGAGAATTAAAATGAGATAATGGTTGAGAAAGCTCTTTGAAAAGTTTAAGTGCTATGGAAATGTCTGGGATTATTTCCCTTAGAAAAAAACTGTTTAATATAAATATTCAGCTTCTCCTTAATGGGTCTGCCTTATATCTCCTACCATCTTTATAGGCTTAAAGCATTTACTTCTTGAAGATACCCTCTTTATAATTTTTCTTTGCTTACTAGTACGAGTATGCTAGTTAAATGTTTAACAATCAGTTCTCCAAAGAAAATGTATCCAGATCACACTTGTAAGTATAATCTTCATTATTAGTTTTTTCTTCATCACTGTCTTATGTCTAGAGTCAACAATAAAACAATAGATCAAACTCTGGTTTGTAGCATTTCCTGATTTCTGAGGTGTAAGTGCCCACATTTAAAATGGAATGATTGGCTCTTATCAGCTGATATGAGCATACTTAGAGATCTTCTTTACCAGAAGGGCTTCCAGCATGCCTCCTATTTCTCATGCTTTAAAATATTGGTGTAAGAGTCTCCTGAGAATCATCTTGTGTCTCTCTCATTGTTTAACCGGAGACCATATAGACCTTTTTGGGTCTATCTGAACAAGTATATGTCTGTACATCTTCCTTTAGGAAAGACAACCCCCTGGGTTCTAGGACCGTGGCTTTATTAAAAGTCATCAGAGCAACTATGGGTCTTGCTGTGATTGAGCTATTATTCTGCCTAGTAATCTATCTCTAGAAGACTTTGGATTAGATTTATGTGTTAAGTGTGGTTTAGGGGTCTGACAGTTTGGTGGACCAAATGTTGATTGTGGGAATAGAGGGCCTAGGTTAGAGGTGCAGGTATGGCCCTGCTTCTACTAACTGCATAAAAAAAGAAATTGAAATCTCTCATGGAGACGAGTTGGACCAAATCTTCTCTCTGTTATCTATCCACATATTTCTATGCTGTATGACCATCTGCCATAAGCTAAGCCTCATAGACTTTCTCTATTCTTTAAGATACAATTTAAGGCACTATCTTTTGCAGGATTTTTCTTGTTTCCTCTAATTATTATCACCATCTTCCCCAAACTAACTTGTATTTAACCACTTTCAGATAGATATACATGCATGTATGTATACATGTATATATTAAATATGTGTGTATGTATACTTTTTACATGTACTTGTTTTCCTCCATTTCCTCCAATACGAGCTCACTGTACATGGGGGTCAGTTTGTTTTTTTTTGTGCTTGCACTTGTACTTGTAGGCCTTAGGGCTTAGCCCAGTGTTTGGCACATAGTTGGCATTTAATGAATAATTTTAAATTGGTTGATAAGTATACAGAGAACAAATATATACAGAATAAATAAAAGACCATTAGTAAAGGTAGATATTGGGATACTGTCAAGAAAGGTGCTGTATAAGCAGCGACTTGAAGAAAGTGAAGGATTTTGGGTGGTAGAGATGAGGAGGTGTGCATTCCAGACACTGAGGAATGGTGACTACAAGGTTACAAAGGTAAATAATTGTGTCAGGAACAGAGGGAAGGTGGATTTGGCCGGACCAGTGAGGTTGTAAAGGGGAATTATGCATAATGAGTAGAAAGAGGTTGGGACCAGGTTGTGAAGGCCTTTAAAAGTCAAACTGAAGAGTTTGTGTTTTACCCTAAAGGCCATAGAGAATCCTTGGAGTTTATTGAGTAGGGCAATGACATGCTCAGAATAATGCTTAGGGAAAATCACTTTGGTAGTTGTGTGGAGGATGAACTGCAGCGGGAAGACACCCATTGGTATGTAGACCAATCAGGAGCCATTGCCTTAGTATAGGTGAGAATAAATGAGGGTTTGAACTAAGGTGGTGGCTGTATGGGTAGAGATAAGGGGTCAAATGCAAGATACATCATAGAAGTAGAAACGGTAAGGCTTGACTTTGGCTATGTGAGTCGAGGCTGAAAAGTCCAGGGTAACATTGAGGTTAACCTTGGTGACTGGAAGAATATTTGCAATGGCAAGTCATTTAAAGTTCCTGTGTCTTCCTTTCCTCATTTGTAAGATTATGGCGTTGGCCTCTGAGCTTTCTTCTCGCTTCAGATCCCTGTTCATATTATTTCAATGTTAGGCTGGGAAAGAGTCATCTTTTCACGCTCTTTTCTTTTTGAAGAATTGATGGGAACACTTAGGAGAACTTGGGCCTAGGAGAATTTGTGACCATGAAGAGAAATGGTTCTTTTTTAATGGCTGTTTGGATTTGAGAACTGAGTCAGCTTCCTAAAGGGTAAAACATGTGATAGTCCATAGTTCTCTGAAGATTTGCAAGCTATACTGCATTTGCAAATGCTGAGTGAGCGTTTCAGAAACAATTTCATGTTTAAAAAATTCTATTGGGGAAAATTATACATAATCAAATTTTGGTGCCAATAAGAGTACTTTTATATATGTTTGTATGAGAGGAAAGAAATTAAAATAGTTTGATACAGCTGTTTCTTTTTCAGGGCTATATTTACTAGTTATGAATAATAGTTTGTAACTTTGGGGTTACAAAGTATTTTTATATTATTGCATTTTAAATATTCAACAACTCCATGAAATAGTCAGGGCAAGTAATTATACCACCAAGTCAAGTTTAAGTGATCTGTCCTGGGTCAGACAACTTCCAAGTAGCACAGTAAGGTTTTCTAATTCTATTGTTCTTTGTACCCTGCAGGGCTATGCCCCCTACCATTTTGATGTATTGATTTTGTTTGAAATAGGTGCTGATTTTGAACAAGCAGTATCTATGTATACTTTAAGGGAATGTGTTAAATTTCCGGGATGTAATTGGATTAAGAAATATTATCTATCTCAATAATTTTCGTTTTTACTTATACTCCTGAAAACTGTTGTTATTCAGTCAGAAGACAGAAAGTTTGAGTTCATTTCTTTGTGTGTAACTCTTCCTTGTGATTTTTTCTTCCTTTAAAAAGAAATAACAACATCCGACGTTCAAAGTGACCTCTCTGAGCCTCACGTGTGAATTAACTTAATTTTGTGGTTTTAAGTCAGAGCCTGCTTGTTACTTTGACAAAGTTTTCATAGTTTAATTTATCTTGGTTGGTAAAGATGATTCATCACTCATTTAATTCTTAGGTTATCTATTGATTCTTTTCTTCTCATTTGGTATTTTCTGACATTTTATAGCACTCAGTATTGATTTATATGAAATCAGTCGTCTCAATGTCCAAGGAAGCACTTCATTCAGTTGTCATTGGTTGTTTTTCTTAAATAATAAATGGAACCATTATGTTCATCTACACTACTAGATGATTTGGCAGCCATGCTTCTTCCCATTTTCTTTGCCAGAATGTGTCCTAAAAAATCCCTATGTTGCTTTGGAATTGAACAAAGAGAGGAGATCAATGCATGCCAGTTTTTTTCTGTTGCATTTTTTCATTTCCATTGACCTCTCTGCATCTGACACCTTTGAGCACAATCTACTACTAGCCACTTTTTACTTCCTATTTTTTAAAAAAAATACTAACTTTACTGCTGGGTCTTCTCAGTTCTCAGTTTATACCATAGCTAGTAACTGTGGATTGTCCCCAGCTTCTATCCCAAGTCTTCTCTAACATTCCCTCATGGTGATCTCATCATCTTTCTACAGATATCCCACAGATCGTATCTTCCTTGTATTTCATTCCTTTATTGTCAGCTACCTATCAGACTTTTCCAACTGGATGTTCCAGAGAGATTTCAAACTCAACATGTCCAAAATAGAGCTTATTATCTTTTCTCCCCCATACATACTATCTACCAGATTTCCCTATTTCTGTTGAGGATATCCTCAGTGTCAAATTGTAACTTCTGTCACTGTCACTAACACTGTCAAATTTGTAACTTCATTGTTATTTTACTTTACTCTTCATTGTTAACCTTACTCCACATCCACACAGTTGTCAAAACTTGCCATCTTTACCTCCACAACATCCCTTGCATCCACCTTCTTCTCACCACTCATACAAATACTGTTTTAATGTGTGTCCTAATCACCTCTTGTCTAAATTATTTCAGTGGTCAATGAATTGGTCACCCTGCCCCATCCATCCCTTCCCCCTCTAATTCATCTTATTCACAGCTTCCGATGTGGTTTTCCTGAAGTTCAGACCTGGTCATGTCACTATGGTACTCAAACTTCAGTGGCCTTATATTATTTCTACAATAAAATATAAGTCTCCCATCCCCTGTTTGGCTATTAGCCCTTTACAACCTAGCCCCAACTTCTATTTCCAGCTTGATTATGCATTAGTCCCCTTCAAGCAGTCTGTGATTTAGCTAAACTATCTTTCCCTTTGTTCTTCATATTCAGCATTCTGTTTCCTCTCTATCAAGGGTTGTACTAGTTTAGCAACTGGCTATCTGGAAGAAAAATGTATACTCAATACACTTTTAAGTTTAGTTTGAATAATTAATATTTTCTCTTTCACTGTCTTAAGTCTAGAAATCAGCAAAACAATAAATCAAGTCCTGATTCGTAGTTTGTTAATTTGAGAGGTATAAATGTTCATGCTGAAAATTTAGCAATAGGTTTTTATGAGCCTGTTTGAGCTGGCTCCTACTAGTCTCTGGGTCTAACCCTAGCCAAAGCTCTGAAGTTTGTCTTTGGCACTTCCTGTCTCTTATTATATTCCCTTTTCTTTCTCCATCACATTCTCTTTATCTTTCTGGATGTCTGTCTCATTTCTCTTCCCATTCCTAAAGGTCTTCCCTCTGTCAGCTAGGCCTTAATGTCAGCCTGGCATTAACTATTACAAAACTAATGATGCTCAGGGTATTACCCCTTAGAAATAATTGTATTTTATATGAATCCTTCATGGTGGGATTTCAGGCATTATGAATAAAATTGGATCAGAATGGAAAAGATGTTTATGGGTAGAATGGCCTTTTCAGGAACACTTGTTTATTCTTCAAGTCATGTCATGTAGGGGGTCATACACCCATGTGATTCTTAAAACATGGTCATAGAGGAGTAGACACTTTACAAGTGTTCTTAAACTCCCTCCATCCTAATCATTTTGCTTATTTTAGGAGTTAATTCTAAGAAAATGCACCCTATAACTGTACATTTAAAGGACTGCCTTACTTGAAGAAAAGAGGAATATAGTCCAGGAAAGGAAGCATCCCAGCATAGCAGCAAGCCCCAGCTCAACAAACTAGTGGGGAATCCTGAGACCCAGTGGGGTGGATCAGGCAAACATCAACACCAGGACTTCCCACATGTCTCTACATAGCCAGGGGAATGGACAGACTTTAGCTCTGAGAACCATCATAAGCTTGAGCATAGCCCTGGGCAAAGTTGTCAGTGGCCAGACCACCTTATGCTTCAGTGTAGCCCCAGAGAAATGCAGAAATACCTTGCCTGCCTTAGCACACACAAGACACCGCACTAGGATCTGCCTCAGTACCAGGTAAGCTGCCAGACCCCTATAGCCTCCAGCAGCACCAGTCACCCCATGCTCCACTCCCATGATGCAGCACCAGACTGAGGGCCCCCTCAAGGGCCTGTAGCCTCTGTTACAAGAAACCAGAGACAATACCCCTTCCACGCTGGGAACAGAGCTCAGATTTAAAAGAAAGTAAAAAGTTCATAAAAGATGAGAAAAAAAAAAGAAAACAAAAAAGAATCTGACAATAGAAAGTTATTATGGTAACACAAACTCAGAAGAGGACAGCAATCTCAAAATACCTATGGGAAAAACCCCAAAGAAAAATGGGAAGTGGTCTGAAGCCCAGAAAGAACCCATGGAAGAGCTCAAAAAGGAACTCATAATCATATGAGAGGTAGGAGAAAAAATGGGAAAAGAAATGAGAATGATGCAAGAAAATTATGAAAAAAGAGTCAACAGCTTGGAAAAAGAAAAGTTAAAATTGGGCAATTGGAAGCTAATGGCTCTATGAGACATTAACAATCAATCAAACAAATTCAAGAGAATGAAGAAAATGGAAGAAAATGTAAAATATTTCATGGGAAAAACAACTGACCTGGAAAATAGATTCAGGAGAGACAATGTCAGAATCATTGGACTATCTGAAAGCTATAATCATAAGGAGAACCTGGGCAATATCTTTCAAGAAATTATCAAGGAAATTGCCCTGATATCCTGGAACCAGAAGGCAAACTGGGCATTGAAAGGGTCTACCAATCACCTCAGGGAACAGATCCCAAAATAAAAAAATCCAAGTAACATTATAGCCAAATTTCAGAACTATCAGGTCAAGGAAAAAATACTGCAAGTGACCAGAAAGAAGCAACTCAAATATTGGGGAGCCACAATGAGGAGTACACATAAGCAGCTGTAACATTAAAGGATCAGAGGTCATGGAACATGATATTCTGGAAGGCAAAGGGACTAGGACCACAACCAAGAACCACTTACCTGGTGATAGTAAACACAATACTTCAAGGGAAAAATAGTTATTCAATGAAATAAAAAGATTTCAAGCTTTCATAAGAAGACCAGAACTGAACAAAAATATTGATCTCCAATATCAAGACCCAGGAGAAGCCTAAAAAGGGAAAAGGGGAAAAGAAAACAAGGGATTCAGTGGAGTTGAACTGTTTACATCCATACATGGGAAGAAAGTATTTGTAATTCTTAAAAATTGTACCACTAATAGTATATCTAGAAGGAATATACATAGATAGAGAATATGAGTATAAGGTGAATTTGAGGGAATGACAAAAAATAATTAAGGGATGAGAAAGCAGTAGCCTGGGTGCAGAAGAAAAGGAGAAGTAGAATAGGGTAAATTATTTCATATAAAGAGGCACAAAAACCCAATTACAGTTGATGGAAAGATGGGAGGTTGAGTGAGGGGAATTGCTTGAACCTTATTCTCATCAGTACACAAACAATTGAATGTAGAAATCTAGCTCTGTATCTCCCAAAGAGATCGAAGAAAAGAGAAAAGGACCTATTTGTTCAAAAATATTTGTAGCAGGTCTTTATTTTGTGGTGGCAAAGAATTGGAAAGCAAGGGCATACCCATCAATTGGGGAGTGGCTGAACAAGTTATTGTTTATGATTATCATGGAATACTTCTGTGCTATAAAAAATGATGAGCAGGTTGATTTCATAAAAACCTAGGAAGACTTGAGTGAACATATGCCAAGTGAAATGAGCAGAATAAGAATACTACATAGTAACCGTACAGTGATCAATTGTGAATGACTTAGCTATTCGTAGCAATACAATTATCAAAGACAATTTCAAAAGACTTATGATAAAAATACTGTCCACCTCCAGAGACAGAACTGATGAATTCTGAAAGCAAAATGAAGAATACTTATTTTTTACTCTTTTATTTTTATTTTGTTTGGGTTTTCTCATGTAGCATGAGTGATATGGAAAATGTTTTGCATGACCTCACATGTATAATCAAAATAAAACTGCTTACCTTCTCAAGAAGAGGGTGGAGCAGGAGGCAGGGCTAGAGAATTTGGAACTCAAATTTTAAAAAAAAGATTGTTAAAATTTTTTTTTTTTTTGCTTTTTGGAGGGGGGAAGGCAGGGCAATTGGGGTTAAGTAACTTGCCAAGGTCACATGGCTAGTAAGTGTTAATTGTCTGAGGCCAGAGTTGAACTCAGGTCCTCCTGACTCCAGGGCCACCGCTCTATTCACTGTGCCACCTAGCTGCCCTGCTTGTTAATTTTTTTACATGTAATTGGGAAATATTTAATGAAATAAAAAAAATTTCTAAAGAAAATCAGTGAAAAGATTTATATGTACAGAAAAATTAATGCTGTTTCATCCATATGTCATTTTTTTATTAAATTATTTTGTTTCAGGTTTAAATTTATCAAAGTAATTCCAAGACTGTGGGTGAAATCACCTTATTTCCTTTGGGAAATGTCTTCCACTTCCTCCCACTTATATGCAGTTGGTGCTATTACATACTTATAGAAAGATAGGTTTATGTTAAATGTAATTATTTGGGGTCTGTCTGGAACATAGACTTATACCAATGTTAATGTTCACAATTATAATCTGAGCTTTTCTCTTTGCATGATTGAAATATATTGTTTCCAGACAGGGTATTTTAGTATGATTACTTTCAGTTTGTGTTGGTTAAGTATGGGGTAAGAACTAACTTCCTTGGTTTTTTATTTCTCCACTTCCCCCTTTTAATTTTTCTTCCCATCTTTTTATTTTTACTTAAAAGTTTCTTCTTGTGTAAATTTAGTCTATTGGGCTATCACAAAAATTATAGAATTATGAAGGATCTTGGGAATTTTCAAATACAACCTGAACAGTAACAAAAATGCTTTCTACAACATTCTTGACAATAGTCATCTATGCTTATTTTAAGGTCTTCAACTGAGAGGTTTCCAGCTATCTCTTGAGTTCCTTTAATTGTTTTTGTAAAAAAAAAAGTTTCTTTACATCAAGCCTATGAAGATCTTTAAGGTTGCTTTCAATTCTGAAAGCCTATGCTACGCTAAATACCACTCTTTTTATAGGTTATATCCTTTGCAAAGTTATGAGAGTGCTTTGGTCTGATTGCTAATATTTGCTTGCTTGAATGCAAACAAATTTCTCTAAAGTGACCCTCCATTTCCTTTTTACCCCTAATATAACATCTGATACATTTTCCCAACGAAAAGATTCTCAAGGAGACTAGGTTAGGAATTTAAGGCACATATACTAGGCATAGTGGATAGAACACAGGGCCTGAGTTCAAATTCTGCCTCTATACACTACCAGCTATCTGGCCTAGGTAAGTCACTTACCCTCTGTCTGCCTTAGTTTCCTAATCTGTAAAGTGGGATTGTAATAGCACCTACCTCACAGGCTTATTGTGCAGATTCAATGAGATAACATAAGAGGATCTTCTACTTAGCCAGTGTAGCTCTCCAGACTATCCCAGCTCAGGTTTCAGTGGGTCCCTGGGAGGAACACCAAGTTGTTAGCTGCCCTGGGCCATTGACAGTTCTTAGCTTTCCGTTCTTTGCTATTCCTAGAAGTAAATAGGTTCTGTTTCAAGGGCAACCTCCTCCAATCAAAAACAAAGGACAAAAGGCTATTGTAAACCTGTATGTAAAATTTCACTCTGCCTTTTAACCTCTCCTTCTCCAGAGTTTATCTTTAGGTGATCCCACTTTCAATGTTCCACAGATTCAGGACTCTATGGGGGCTCTATACGTTCCTCTTGTTCCTAGAAATGGATAGCAGTGCATGTGTAAACCCTGCTAAATCTTTAAGACCTGTGTTTATATCTCACCTCTGACCATTGGGATATGAACATTGTCTGTTTTATACCTGTGGTATCTGCCTTATAGAGTTGTTTTGAGTTTCAAGTGATGTAATAAATATAAGATGCTTTGTAGACCTAAAAGTGCTATAAGTCATTATTATGTTGTTGCATCTTCTTGAGCAAAAAATTGCAATCATGCCTTAGATCCTTTGTCTTTCGTTTTATTCATATTTTGACAATTTTGATGATGAAATTTGGATTTATTCAAAATTTTTTGTGCTATATCTGTAGTTAGATAGGGTATATATTACTACCATAGATGCAATTACAGTTACCTCCTCTCTTCTCAAAGGAAAAGTAAAGTTCATATCAAAAATAAAAAAAAAACACTTTATGCATTCCTGTTATATGTGAAATCCTGCCCTAGGTGCTGTGGCTGATACAAAGATAAGTAATATTGAGGGAATGTGTTTGTCAAGTGTTATAGGATAAGTACAAGTGTTAAGGGAGTATAGAGGCAGGAGGTATGACTTCTCCCTTGGGATATTAGAAGACTTAGCCCCTCCTTTCAGGAAGTTCAATCTATAGGTAGTGATAAGACTGATGGAAATGTTTTTAATTACCTACTTTTGCTTGCCTAAACTTGACCCTGGCAGAAATGTTGTAAAATCATACTACATATCAGTAAGAACTTGATTTTACCTAAGTCTTAATTGCTCTCAAAACTTGGGATCATATGGAATGATAGGAAGATAAGACAAACAAAACCCCCCACATGCATATTTATTCCCTCCCCTTGATGCTTATGGTACTATTGCTTCCTCCGTAGGGGATAAAAATGACTGTTTTCAGTTCCACTCATCTTGCTTTGTGTCTTGGACTTCTTCTTGGCTTGGACTTTTGAGCCAGTGGGTGGATATGGAAGCATAGTGTGGATTTGATTCATGTTGCCCTGGAAGGTAATATTAAATTTCTTTGACAGTTCTACAGTACCTGCAGGATGGTTCCCTATGCAAAGGTTTTACTCTCTTTCACATGTATAACCTTATTTATGGGAGAACACAGGCCTGATTAAATGTAAGCAGAAAGTACTCTCCTTGAAGGTTCGGGAACTATTTACTATTTGATCTTTGAGTCCTCCATGCCTTCTACCTGATAGCTACCAAATCAATATGTGCTGAGTTGAATCGAAATGGTATAAAGTATAAGGAGATAGAAGAAAGAAAGACTTCTGTGTTTCCTACCTTTTCCCTCATAGGCAGTGTTGCTAACAGAATCATCTGTTGATCATAAGCAATGACCTTTATAACATAAGAATTAGGTGTTAATGATGGTCAGCATATGGGGCACATTTTAAAACCTGCAGAATATTATTTTCATTTTTTTGGTAAGAAATTATAAAAGTGTGAGCTCAGTAGTAATAAAGACAATGACCAAAACTGGAAGGAATACGATTTGTCTTTGTTGAGCCTGCTTTCTCTGGGGAATATAATCCAAATGAAGGTTTCAGGTTGTACTAAAGCTATTGTTGAGGTAAAAGGCTAATTTCTGTGGTCAGTCTAAAGTGTTTGTCTCTTGCTTGGGGGGAGGTACAAATAAGGGGGCAAGAGAGCTCAGCAGCCACTATGGTAATGAGCCCATTTTCACTAAAATGAGCTTATATTTATTCATGTTTATTCGTTGCTGGGTGATTCATAAAGCACTTTTCAGGGAGATTTGTTGAAATAAAATGCCTTTTCTTTATCTGGAGTAGCTTATCTATCTCCTGGGACTGCATCCCTGTGATGCAACCCTACCGAGTAACGGTTAGAAACTGCAAATGCTATCTGAAAGAGTCCTCAGCGCCTTGTAGGAATAGACAGAAGCATACATATAAATACATATTGAGATAGCATGTCTTTAGGCTTCCCTCCTTTGACATTTCCGTTGATATCAGGAGAACGAACTCTTGTAGCTTTGCACTAAGTTTCTTCCTTGTTACCTAAGCCACTGGGAACTTGCTGGACCAATAGGCACATGTCAGAATAGTCCTGTTTTTCTCAAATATTTTCATATGTGGGTCCTTCATGGCAAAACCCTCAATCTCTATCATAATATTTTCTACATGTCTGTGCCTGAACTACTCTTGGAGTCGCTTTGGTGAGAGGAGAGAGGGGGAGTGAAAGGGAGGGAGAGAGACAGAGACACAGAGACACAGACAGAGACAGTGTTGAACCCAGTTTGTACAAACTATATCTACTATGGAAAAAGCATCCCCAAGAGAGGATAAGAACTTAGAAGAAGACTGGATAAAAGGATTTCAAGAGGAAACTAGATGGCAGGTAAGTGATGCTAAGATTTACAAGGATACTTGAAAGACGTTAGATTCCAACATTAAAAATCTCAAATTTTTTAGTCTAACCTAGGTAGAACATGTAAGTTGGTTTTTCAATGTAGCATTATCTCAAGGTACTTAGTTTGTGACTGGCTATCATTATGTTTTCATTTCCTTGTAAAGCATGAAGATAAGATTTCAAATTAATTTTTTGTAAATTACAAAACAAGTAAATAGAGCTTTATGAATCTATAGACATTTCTAAATTTATACTTGCTGAATAAATGTCCTTGAATTAACAAGTTGCAGGTGTATACAGAATATCAAAGAAATGTGCAGATTTTGTTGCATGAATGCAAGTTCATTGCATTATAACCATTTAATGTGACGCCTGTCATCAGATTTATGGTACAGTGTCATAGCAGCACAGAATGGGGAGCTTGTTTTTTAACCTATTTTAATGAGGTGACCATTATTTTAATGCACAATGCCTACCTTTGCTATTATGTTGAACTCATAATGGTTAGAAGCTCTGTGGAGCAAATACAGTTCATACTAAAGGATTCTTAGTGGAGAGGTAGTTTTCATTAAAATATGCAAAGCAGTAATGTTTAGACATTACAATACCTACTTCAAATTAGCAAAATTATATGCTCCTGTCTCATAAGCTGCTAACTAAAATCCTTTCCTAAATCCTGTTGAATGGCTTTGATTACTGTTCTTTACATTAGATATTACACACCTCTAATGCATATTTTCACACATCCACTTCATTGCCATTTAATTAGTCAACATAGCTGAAGAGTGATGCCAGAGACTTTTTTTCTGGCCTAATACTGAATTCTTACTTCCATGCGTAAAGAATTTCTTATTGTCAGCATCTGAGGACATAAATTTATAGTTTTAGTCATGTCTTTTCAAAGATATGAGTATAAAAATACTGGTTAAAGATCAGTTGTTCCTCTGCATATATTTTAAAAATACTTAAAAAGGACTCTTAAATGATTTTTATTCCAGTTAGCATCTTCATTTTTACAAGATTAAACCAATCCTATTGTCATTCTAAGAGAAACTGATGGAAAGAGGCCTCAGAAATTTGACTTTTTTGTCTTTCATGAAGTCAGAACTCTCCACTTTGAGACAGGACATTTTCTGAATAAACAATTAAACATATCTGAGATTGAATTACCATGATAAACTTTTTTATTAAGTTAAACAGAAAAAGTCAGGTATGCAACACTTTTAAAACTTTCCAGCGTTGAACTATATATCAATGAGCCATCTGAATTTATAGTAACTTAAAATTTTTTTCAGTTGTTATGTATTTTGTAAATGTAGCCATAGGTTCAAATAAGTCAGAGAAAGGCTTAATTAAGAAAAACAACCTGTTTCTCTGAACAAAATTTAAAGCTGGAAGATAGAATTTCATATGTTTATGGAGAGTCATTATTAACCTGAATACTAATATTTTTTCAACCACTTCTTAAATGATAGATAACTAAAGACTGTCCCTATTATTGGGATCAGGATTTCATTTTCAATTCAATTTTAGAGACAGTCATTAAAGTGTTTGACCACATCTGAGGCATAATGTTAAGTGCTGGTATTACAGACTCTGCTTTCAAGATTGGGTGGCGGGCGCTTTGGGGAAAGACATGGACATAAGTAATTATTGTGCAAGGAGAAAGTAAAACTGCTATTAGATACCTAATTGTGGAAAGAGCACTTTTATTCCACCCTGCTGAGTGGTGTTAGGGTTGGATCTATGATGGTACATACCTGAGTTAGGCACGGAAAACTACAAATATTAAGAGCCAGTATAGAAGGTAGAGTGAATGAGGGTGTGTGGAGAATCTTATAAGCAAAGACATGAGGACAGGAGATGGTCAGAGCATGAAAAGTAGTCAAACTTGGGTAAGATAAGAACATTTGACATTACTTTCTCAGCACATTTATATGATTCTGCCTGAAAAGACTGGTGCCTCATTTCAAATATTTTCACTCTAAATAATCTTCAATCTGAAATAATACTAAATAACTATCTTTTGTTTAGTGCTTGTAGCATATCACTCTTTTGGATTCTCTTTGACTTTGAGATTACAGACTATTTGAATGGAGTTTCAGATATGCTTTTAGCTCTCCGGCAGCCTGTGGCAGTGTTTAGTGGGGCATGTGTCTGTTGCTGTCCCTACTCAGGAGTCAAGGGCTCACACATGCTACAGGGCATGATTCTTGGTGTACTGGTGATATTTCTTCAGCTCATCTTGCTTGAGGTCACCCTATTTCAGTTTGTATTACAGCTTTCACTTAAGATGGAATGTAAATCTGACAGCAGCAGATGGGGGATCTTTGTTTAGAAAGTGATTTCCTTCAGTCTTTCCTCACTGATTTGTCATTCCATTATTCATAGTAATGGGGGATAAGGAGAGAATAGTATGGGAAAACAATTCAATAAATGTTTAATGAGATCCAGCTTTGTGTAGAGCACTGTTTTAGATGCTTGTATGATATAGAATGTAGGTAAGGCACTGTCTCTGTCCTCATGGAGTTTTCAGTCTTATACTGGTATGTGGTGCATATACAAACAGCAGAATTTCAGATTCATTGGATCTGTAAGCTCTTTCTATACTCCCTCCAATTATAGAGAACACAGTTCATTTATGACATTTCTTCCTCCATGACTCTTGCCTATGTCCATCCATAAATCCTCCATAAAGATGTCACTGGACATGCTGGGAGACTTTCCCTATGTCTTCTGACACTGTGCCAGTGTAACACATGAGCCTTCATTGTTCCTTGCACTTATCACATGCTCAGTCTACCTCCTTTTCCAATTATCTGGCTCCTTATTAGCTCCCCTTATTTTGCTTATGGCACAAGGCTTCACTGGTAACGTTCAGCATCCTTTAAAAAAATGTTATTAGTTAATTTATTTTTAGCTTTCAACAGTCACTTCCACAAGTTTAAAATTTTCTCCTCCTCCTTCTTCCCTTCATCCCCCAAACATCATGCAATCTGATATAGGCCCTAGACATACATTCCTGTTAAACACATTTTCACATTAGTCATGTTGCATAGAAGAATTATAATGAATGGGAGAAACCATGAGAAAGAAAAACAAACAAAAAAGAAAATAGTCTGCTTCACTCTGCATTCCAACTTCATAGCTCTTTCTTTGGATGTGGATGGCATTTTCCATCTTGAGTCCTTTGGAATTGTTTTAGGGACTTGCATTGCTCAGAAGGGCTAACTCTATCAAAAACAGTCATTGCACACTGTGGCTATTACTGTGTACAATGTTCTCCTGGTTCTGCTCACTTTACCCAGCCTCAGTTCATATAAGTCTTTCCAGGTTTCTCTGAAGTTCGCCTGTTCATCATTTCTTATAGAACAATAGTATTCCATTACATTCATATACCACAACTTGTTCAGCCATTCCTCAATTGATGGATATTTCCTCCATTTCCACTTCTTGGTCACCACAAAACAGCTGCTATAAATATTTTTGTATATGTGGATCTTTCCCCCATTTTTATGACCTCTTTGGAATACAGTCCTAGAAGTTGTATTGCTGGGTCAAAGGGTTAGCAACCTTTTTACATATACCTCTCTTCATTGTCCTATCACTGTCATGGAATCCTAATTCTTTGACCACTGAAATAATCTAGAATTCTTGAACATAAAACCAAAACATCACCAGAGAAATTTATTGTTTAAAAGATCAAAATTCTTTTAGGAAAAACGTTGGAATCATTCAATGTACTATTTAGTTCCAAATATAATATAGTCTGCTTTCTTCCTCCTCTTCAGTTTTATGCTCAGTTCATAAGCAATTTGTTCTCTCCATTGAAGGCATATGTACTGATGGACCTGATCACTGTCCTGACCTTTCAGTTCCATATTATAGTCTGGATAATAGGCATTCTTTTTCCCCTTTCTTTGGGATGGAGAGATATAGATAGGTCAAAATCTTTGGAGTGTGGCATCTCATTTATGAGACTTTTCAGTGTCTTGAGATTTGATGCAATTAATACAATCTCATCTGTAATCAGGATCATTTGGACAATCTCACCATCTACAGGGGATCTCTTTTCCATATAGACTCTGCACTGGACATTTTCCATGATGAGCCCTAGCATATGTCTCCTTATTTTATTCCTCCCTTAATATCCATAATCAAAGGATTATTGTACACATAGCTGTATTTTCAAAAGATGCATGATAAGTGCATACATGATGTACAAATAAAAGTCTATATAAAATCTGTCTGGGAAAAGGTTGGTCTTGACTTGTAGAGATGCAAAGAGATCATAGCAAAGTCTGTGGTCACAATGAGACAATATGAAAAGTGCTTAGCACAGTGTCTGGCACACAGTAATTGATATCTATATGTTTATTCTCTTGCCTTCCTTTCCCTTGTGGAAGTGGCATATGAATGGGCCTTAAAGATAGAGATTCACTAGTACTGATAGGGTATTCTTTTAGGGGGAATTGGCTAAGCAAAGTAATGGAAACAGGAAAGTAAAGAGAATGAATACAGAGATAGTGATGAATAGTATTGTTTGGCCTGCAGGAGAGAAATAGTAGTGAATATCTCCTAAGATATGAAAGGTATGTAGATTGTTATAAAAAAATGAAGATTCTTATATACTCATTTTAGGGATTTCATTTTTGGGGCGATAAGGAACCATTGGAAGAGCTAGAGTGGAATGGTAACATAACCCAGGTCTGTGTATGAGAAAGGTCACTCTGGAATGTACAGAATAGCTTGGAGACAACAAGTTGGATGTAGGAAGAAAGGAAGGAACTCTAGATAATAGTGAGTAAACATTTATTAAACACTCTGTGCCAAATCCTAAGCTAAGTATTCAAGGTAGAGTAAAGAAATCCTGCAGCTGGATGGCAAATGATCAGGTGACTGCCCTGGGCCCCCTCCTTAAATAGAGGATCTGAGTAGAACTCTCCAAAGTCCACCCATGAGTACAAAGGATGGGCCCCATAGGCAGAGCAGTACTGAAGATATGTGAGTTTCAGAGTTGATGCAATCTTGAATAAAGGTGAATTTCTTGAGACAATGATGATAATAAAACTTCAATTTAGTCATTAGTTTTAATATATTTTTGTGCCAAATTTCTTATCAGAACAGTTTACAAGGTGTTAAATTCATTTGAGTTTTTACTTCCTTTCCCTTCCCTCTCACTGACATTCTTATAGGTAGCTATTGCACATTATAATTAACTGGTAGACAGTAGAAGGGAAGAGGAAGAAGGAAAAAGACATGAAGATTCCCTCCAATGGGTGTTCAACCTCTAACTAACTAAGTGTATTTAATTATACATTAAATATCAGGCATTTTAAGCCATCATTTCCTGATTTTAATATGGACAAGTGATATGTCATAAATATGGTAATTGTGAACTTCCCATGAAAAACAGACACAGAATTAGGCAAACGTTACTCACTTCTTTAAAATGTATTTTAATTTTTTACTGTCAGCCTTAAGTTAATGAGCTCATTCATAGATTCATAAATGAAATATATGCAGTTTCTAAAATTGATTCTAAATTTGAAAATCTATTATTTAGGGTTAAAGTTAAAAAATCTATCTTTAAAGTCCCACTTTTCCTCTTCAATAACTTTGTACGCAGCTTATGGAATGAGATGCCAGTGATTTTTCTAGACTCATGACACTGATTAATGTCTGACTCTTTGGAGAAATTTATTTAATTTAGGTATCTCAGTTCTGCACTTATAAGGAAAGGCAGCATTCCTGTCCATAAAGATAAGAAGATATCTAGGCCTACATACCTAGGATATGAGTCTCACCCTTGAAGCAAACTGATTGTGTGACTGTGAACAAAACAGTTACTTTATTTCTCAGTGCCCCCAAGGAACCATAACTAAAACTTCCAGATGAGTTTCTGAGGATCAGTGTTGGGAATGACCATCCCAGTTCTCCATATTCATGAAATCACAGATCCAGACTTAAAAGAAACAACAGCAATAAAAACCCACAAAAGATAATTAATAATTGAGAATATCTTGATAGAGAGTCTTAACCTAGGGTCTTTCAATTTAAAAAATGTGATCACTGTGTTTAAATAATAAATACATAATTTGAATGATAAAAATCAATAAATAATTGATTTTCTTTGTAATCCTATGTATTTAAAAATATTTTTTCTGAGATGAGGCTCATAGACTCCACTAGAATGCCAAAAGGGATCTATGACATAAAAAAAGTTAAGAACATGTTCCTTATAAGCTGGTATAAAATAATAAATAGATGTTTCTGTGTTGATGGAAATTATCAATTAAAGATATGGCCATTCACAGAATTATTATTTTTGTATGCCCTGGGAGCAATTTCCTTAAAAACAGGTCACTTTCTCTATACTTTTTATTTCTTCATCTATAGGGTTACAAAATAATGGCAAATTATCAAGGAAGCCTATGAAAAGACATACTGAACAAAATGATCAGCTAAGAATTTATAGATACAAATTCTGTTAGCAGTGATGACTAACTGATGCCATCAAATTGGAAGGAAAACAGTGAACTCAGGGAAAACTCCTTGCAGTGAATTATTCTGATCAAATTGTGACAGCTAAGATACATTAGTGCCTGACTTCACTATGCAAGAATGTGAGCCATTCCCCAGTAGCTAATCATCAGAGACTATAGTTTTCAAAAGAAGAAATCTAAACTATTAAATCATATGACAAAATGCTCCAAATCACTAATCATTAGAGAAATGCTAATTAAAAAAAAACAATAAAAAACTGAGGTTCTGTCTCATATGACAGAAAAGGAAAGTGACAAATGTTGGAAGCATTGTGGGAAGTTTATTACAGTGTTGGGATATTGGTGGAATTGTGAAATAGTTGAGCCATTCTGGCAAGCAATTTAGCTCTGTGCTTAAACAAAGCAAATCACTAATACCCCTTGACTCAGCAATATCACAAATGAGATAAATGAAATAGGAAAAAGACATCTCTGCACAAAAAATATTTATGACAGTCCTTTTCTTTTAGTAAAATGGCTGAGCAAAATATGGCATATGTGTATAATGGAATATTATTGTTTATTAAGAAATAATGAAAGGAGAAAATTTCATAAAAACTTGAGAAGACTTGTGTTAACTGATTCAGAGTATAATGAGAAGAACCAGGAGAGCAATTTATTACAGTAACATGATTGTAAAGGAAACAACTTGAAGAGATTTAAGAACTCTGAACTGTGCAATTACCCACCATATCTGTAGAGAATTGATAAATAAGCGTATTTCCTACTGCCTGACAGAAGGATGATAGAGTCAAGGTTCAAAATTAGACATGCATTTTTGGACATGACAAATATGTGAATTTGTTTTTCTGAATTATGTTTATTTGTTACAAGACTTATGTTTTTTTCTTTTTCTTTTTTTTTATTTGGAGGTATATGGTTTAGGAGGGCAAAGGGAGATATTAAAGTTACCAAAAATATAAAAGAAAATAAGGCAAAGAGAGTTATTGAAGCATTGAAAATGCATAGATGATATCAGGACATTCAAAATAAAATACAGACAGTTGAAACAGCTTTTAATATGACATGCTGAATTTTTTACATGCTTTTTAAAAAAGGAAGCTGAACATAATTGAAATGTATATTTTAAAATATTTTTTATATTCTACAAAATCTATTTTGCTGAATTACATGATAATAGACAATTTAGATAAAAACAGAAGCAATGAGTAATACACTTTATTCTACAATAGAACCATCCTTTATTTTTGAACTATGGTCCAAGCATACCTGTCAGATTTTGAACCCTTCCAAAATATTAAGTAGCAGCCAGATTGGTGAGTTTAGTTCATTCTCCTGTACCATCTATTCAATGTTTCCAATTTTGACCTCTGTGGCCAAACTAAACCAAACCAATTTCTCTCTCATGTGACAGTGCTTCAGACACTTGAAGACCACAATCATGTTTTCACAAAGTTTTCTCAAGACCCAATCTGCTCAGTTTCTTAAATCTTCACAGTTTTCATGATATTTGAAGTCCTCTGAATAGTGTCTAAGTTGTTTTCCTAATCTCTCTTAATTTGTGGAATTTTTAACATTTATAATAACAAAAATCTGACTAGTTCTGAGTTGTTCCTCACGGTCTATAACAACTGTGCTCCATTTTGAACTTCCTGTTATCTTGCTTCCTTTTCATTTAAAGACTGGAATTGGACTTAATTCATGGGACCTATTAACAGAGATATTTTCATGTCCTTTAGATAGTTTTTTTTCTTTTTGCTGCATATAAATATGTATCTGCTGATTTGAGAATAAGCAAATGCAAATAAATTAATATAGATTCTTGGGTGTACAGTTGATATTTTAAAGGAAATTATAGTTTGTAAACTTGAATTAAATCTTCAGTACTTCTTGGAAAATTAATATTTTTGTGTGAAACCACAGCAAATGTTAATAAAAGCCATTCTTCCCCTGTGGCATCTTTGCCTTTTGCTTTCTGATCCATGTTGTTTTCTTGTGTGTATTGTCCATTGTGATTGACTTTGAATGGTGCCAGATGGATCTTCACAGCTGGTTTAAAAACCTCAGATTTTTTTTCCTTTCTCTTTCCAAATTGTTCTTGAGCATCATTTTATAAAAATAGAAATTGATGCTGAAGGTAGCTAAGTCACATCTGGGATGTAGAAACTAAATTCAAAATGAGAAGGTGGAGAAAAGGCAGCTTGAGTATCTAGAGAGACAAATATGTTTTACATCAAATTCTCCTGTGAAGAATGTCATGAGAAGTGAGAATTGCTCAGGTTGTAGCAGCTGGTTGGGTGCAGTGATTCTCTCTACTGTCACTCTTAGAACTTAAAAGCCACAATTTTCTTTCTAATTCACTACTCAATCATTCCATGGCCCCTATCTCAAGCTCAATTTAAGCTTTGTCCTTAGCATGCAGAGCTACTGTATAGTTTATAAAGAGATGCTTTGAATAAAGTAGAGAAAGGACAAGAACAGCTTTAGTGACTGGAGCCTTATTTTAGGATCATTTCAAATCTTTGCCCAATGTCTCTTGTAAAGCTGGTTAGAAATAAGTCATTTTTTCTTTCACTTTTTAGTTTGATGATCACTTCTTCCCATGAGAACATGAACAGACATGGACTGCCACTTGTGTTAAGTTCTGATCTCTTTTGTTTAGGAGGAAAGGCACATTTAAGCTTTGGGGCATCTCATGTGACTTAGAAAGTACAGTTATGCCAGGGATTTGAATATGGGTATAATATACCTTAAGATATATATGTACATAGGCATATATATGTATAAATACATATGTATATTACACATATATTTATATGCATATAGAACAATGGAATGTAAGGTAGGTAAGATCAGAGGTAAGGCACTAACTAGCCTTAGTTGGAGCCAGAAAAGAATGCATCCTATAGAAGTTGAAATTTTAGCACATTCTAAAATATGATACTCAGAATTCAATTCAACAAAAATTTATTAAACACCTATATGAAAGGGACTCTGTTAGGTGCTATGAATACATGGATAGAGATGAAATGGCAGCATCCTTTAAGGAGCTTACATTCTATTGAATGAAACAATGTGATGGTACCAATAGCTCTCATTCGCAAAGCACTTTGCATACTTCATATACAAAGAAGTATATATAGAATATATGCAAAATAAATATAATATAATTTTGGTAGGGTCCAGGAGTTGGGGATCTGGAACAGCTTGTAAAACATGGTACCTGAGTTGAATCTTATAGGGAACAAGGTATTTTACAATGTAGAATGGAGGAGAATCTACAGTCCAGACAAAGGGGAAAGCTAAAACATGCTTATAGAAAAGGGAGATAGACTGTCACGGTGACAAGTAGCAAAAAGGACAGTTTGGCTGAACTTTAGAATTCAGAAAGATGAGGGGTATATAATGTTTAGAAAGAAAAATGTTGAAAGTCTTTAAACATTTGAGGAAATTTTATTTTTTTTTCTGGAGAGTCATTGGGATATATTGAGTTAGGGTAGTGACTTAATCAGACCTAAACTTTAGGAAATATTTTTAGTGGCTGTATTTAGAATGGACTGGAGAGGTGGGGTCTTGAGGTAGAGAGGCTAACTATTGTGATATCCCAGAAAGTACTGATGAACAAGGGTCCTGGCCATGTGAATAGAAAGAAGAGATCAGAAGCAAGTCATAGCATAAAGACAGAAACTATGAGTTGGGAAATGCATTGATGCACAGGTGTGTATCAGCAGGCACCCTAGCATACCTAGGGCAGCTGCTAGCACAGGTTCTTAGATCTGCTTTTCTAAAGGAAAGCAACTCAAAGAGGGTTAACAATCTT
This sequence comes from Pseudochirops cupreus, assembly GCA_028627135.1. Lineage (NCBI taxonomy): Eukaryota > Metazoa > Chordata > Mammalia > Diprotodontia > Pseudocheiridae > Pseudochirops > Pseudochirops cupreus. The sequence goes on along the minus strand of CM053583.1, from coordinate 78,271,771 downwards.
ACTTTAATCAATCAAACATATATCACTTACCTAGTTCAGGGGGAAAAGTCAGCACCC
>CM053583.1:78241588-78271614 GCA_028627135.1 Pseudochirops cupreus | reverse complement strand
TCCAACCATCTGACCATTACATCCATACCTGTTCAGTTACCAGAGAGGGAAGCACCAACCTCTGGGTTTTTCAAAGCCAGGGGGCTCAACGGCTTCCCATAGTCTCATCTGGCCAAATCACACAACTCTTCTCAAAGTGAGCCCCAAAGCAAAATCTCACATCAGGGTGTACATATAGTCTTCTCCTGGATCAGAGAATGTCACAGACCTCTTGACCCACTGCCCAATCACAAAACAACAAGGCGCAGGCATTCCCGAAAAACAAGCCTCCCACCACAGGCTCCACTGGACCACATTCAGCCTATTAGCGGGCACATACTTTCAAATCAGGGAAGATTCTCAGAGCCACTTAAGCCTATCAAAAGGCCTAGGGGCAGGGAAGATCTTCAGATTCCCATAACAGGGTGATAAACTATGAAGAATCAAGAATTTTTGCTGAGATTGCAAATTTATGGAACTAGAAGGATGATGGTCCTCTTGAAAGAAATAGGTAAGTTCAGAAGGAGGAAGTGTTTGTGTTAGAAAATTTATGGGTTTAGTTTTGGACAGGTTGAATTTGAGATATTTGTTAGGTCATCGAATTTGAAATTTCTAAATAGACAGTTGGAGATACAGGACTAAAGCTCACAAATGAGAGTAGAGAGGGGTAAATTGATGTGGTAATTATCTGTATATAGATAACAATTCAACCCATGGGAGCCAATATGATGACCATATAGCAAACAGAGAAGAGGACATAGGACAAGCCTTTAAGAAATACCTACAGTCACAGGGCACGATATCATGATAAACTACCAAAGGAGAAGGAGAACCCAGGGAGAGAGCTTCCAGATTTCAGAAAGAGAAGGCTATCAACTGCCAAAAGTTGAGGGGAGGTCATTCATGGAAAGGGTCCCAGATTTAGAGCTGAAAGACCTCATTTTCACATCCTAGCTTTGCTACTTACTACCTGTGTGACTTGGGGGTAATTATAAACTGGATCTCAATTACCTCATTTTGTGAAATTATAAAGATTGAACTGGATTATCAAAGTAATATCAAACTCAGATGTAAACAGATTCCTGTGGACTATATGTTGACTTAGAAAACAACAAATAAATATTATATTGTATATTTGTTTTATTAAACATTTTCAAATTACATTTTAATCTGGTTTGAGCCTTGGGCAATGGCTTACATCAGTGAATTTGACATCTCTGAACTAGATGCAACTTGAAGGTTCCTTCCAGATTTAAAACCTATGGTCTTAGGACCTTTGATTCTATAGGAGAAGTGTTTTATCTAATATTAAGCATAGTTGGTTGCATATGGTTGGTTGCCCAAGATCAAGAGAGAATATATCTTCTGAATCTTATCGAGTGCTCTTTGCAATAGAGCACATATGTCCCTCTCCTCTGGTTTAGAAGAATCTTTCAAAAACCTTATAAGGTTTCTGTTCTTCACTGGTCAACTACTTAGCCAAAGAAGCTTTCCATGCAATGCAATAGGAATATAGTACTGTACTACAGAAGCAATGCATTTATCCAGCCATTGTGACAAGCAATTTGGAATTATGGCCAAAATGTCTCTCAGTAAACTGTATATATCTTTTGACCCAACAATACCACTACTAGGCCTTGATCTTGATGAAATTGAAGAAAAAGGGAAAGAACAAAGGTGCATAAATTTTACTTTTTGTTACAGTAAAGAACCAGAAAATAAGATTGTCCATTAATTTGGGAATAGGTGAATAAGTTGTAATGAATGAATTGATGGGATGTTATTGTACCATAAGAAATGATGAGTCATTTTCACAAAAACAGATAATACTTGTATAAAGTTATATAGAGCTAAGTGAGCAGAACCATGAGAACTGCTTATACAGTAATAACAACATAGTAAAGAAAAGCAAGTTTGAATTATTAAGAATTGTGTAAAATGTAATGAGCAACTGAGTTTCCAAAGGAATGATTCCAAAGTCATTTTTCTACCAGTGACATGCTGTGTGACCTTTTCTAAGAAGTCACTTAACCTTTATGAGCCTCAGTTTCTTCAAAGATTAAAAAATAATCAGGCTAGCCATCTCCTAACATAGAAGTGATCATCTCAGGGAACAAAATGAGACATGCATTTTTAAACATGAGCAATGTATGGATTTATTTTTGCTTGATTATGCCTATTTCTATTATGAGGGTTTCTTTTTAAATGGGAAAGGTAAAATGGGGTTAGAGTAACCTCTAAAAAAAGACCTGGCAAAACAGAAAAGAGGGTCATTGTAGCATTTAAAAAATTCACAGAACAGAATAGAAGAAAGGTCAGAAAGAATTATAGACAAGGAGGACAGCTATGAAAGTTACATGTAGAATTTATTATGTATTTTAAAAGAAAAGCATGGAATACATAATGTTTACAATTGAACGTACACTGCTCTTTCTATTCTACTTTGTGCATATAAATTCTCCTTTAATTGGGTGTTAATTAAATTTAGGATTTTAGAAATCATCTAAAAGCAAACAATATAAAAGAAATTATTTGAAAATTAAAGCTTCTAAAATTTTTGTCATAGGGAACAATATTCTTCCCACTCCCAACATTCCCCATCACCCCCACCTGAAATTAACTGGTGAAAAAAAGCACGATCCTTCCCCCCAGGATTTTGTATTTCTTCTTTGTGATTATAAAGCTCTAGGCGCTAGTTTCTAGCAGTTGTGGGAGTCTAGCAGCGCTATTACATAGTCAGTAATCCATGTATGTGCTGCTGAAATGTATAATTTCATCCAGCCCTCTAAAAAATTTTATTTTTAGCATTGTTGGCTTTTCTCCCCCCATTTTGGGGGAAAAACAGAAACCACTGTCTCTTCCAAATCATCTTAGTTTCCAAAGGCTGATTTCTGTAGCATGATTTAATTGTACCCCCAGCATAGAATCTTTTTTTGTGAGTTGGAGATTCAGTCTAATGAGATCTAAGTCATAGAATGTCATCACAGATCTGGAGCTGGACAGGACTTTTGAGTTCAGTCCCATTTTGCAGATAACTATCATTCAGAGATGGTGTCCAGATAAACAGTGGAAGACTCAGAAGATATAGCTTCTAGTCCTAGTTTTAGGAATGCTAGGGGGTGCAGTGCGTGGAGCACTGACCCTGGAGTCAGGAAGACTCATCTGTATGAGTTCAAATCTGGTCTTGGACACTTACTTGCTGTGTGACCCTGGACAAGTCACTCCACTCAGTTTCCTCAACTGTTAAATGAACTGGAGAAGGAAATGGCAAATCACCCCAGGATCTTTGCCAAGAAAACCCCAAATGGGGCCATGAAGAGATGGACACAACTGAATGACCTAGTTCTACCAGTGACATGCTATGTGAACTTTTCTGAGAAGTCACTAAACTTTTCTAAGCCTCAGTTTCTTCAGTGATTATAAATAAGAATAATAATCCCTTCCCTGTTTGTAATGTATCCAGTCACACACTGAGGCAGGATTCAAACTTTATCTGTCTGCCACTGTCTACCACTCTCTGTACTCTCTCACCTAGCTGTCTTCACGTTGTGAAAGCAACAGGATACGGCTCTTATTTTGTCTTGAGGATGTTAACTTTGAACTCTTAGATATCTTAGTTATTTTGATCTGTAAAATACTTCTTTATTTAGATTAAGTAGAATTGTGCACACAGAAACTAGAAAATGTAATAATAACAATAATAATATGGTACCTATCATAGCACTTTATAGTTTTCAGTCTTTTTGTATCTATTCTTTCACTTGATCTGCAAAACGAACCTGTAAGACAAACAGATAATGACTTATTTTTCCTATAATTTACTTTTTAAAAATTATTTATTTTTAATATATGTAATAAAACAAACATTTCTATAATATAATATAATTAAAAATGATTGTACATGAAATTACAAATCTATTATGTACAACTTGCTATTTCCTTTAAATATATAGAAGTTATCACCAAAATTTCTTTTTTTTCTTCCCCTCCTCCCTCCTTATCCCCCTAATATGGCTACCATTAGACACAAACTATTTACTTTTGGAAAAACTGGGTCTCCTGAAGGTCAAATGACTTTAGTCAAAATCCCAAACAGCATGTCATTGCTAAAACCAGAACTAGAAACTAAAAGTCTCACTCAGTATAATGCTCTTTGTGTTGTTCCATCTCATTATTTTCATGACACTGTTCTCTCTTATTTCTCTTCTTAACAGTCTGACCTACTCATTGCTGGATCATCATCCACGTCCCACCCCTTAACTGTGAGTGTGCCTCAAGTACCTGCCCTAGGCCCTCTTCTCTTCTTTCTCTCTGCATTATTTCACTTTTTGACCTCATCACCTCCCCATAGATTAATTATCATCTCTATGAAGATGGCTGCCACATCCATATATCCATTCCTAGCCCTTCTTCTGAGCTCTAGTCATATAGCTTCAACTGCTATTTTAAATTTGAGTTCCTATAGGCATCTGAAACCCAACAAATGTCCCCAAATCCCCAAACACATCCTTTTGATCCTTCTAATTTTTATCCATGTCTATCCTTTTAATCTGCTAGGTTAAAAAAAATTGAAGCCATACTTTAGTTTTCAGTCTCCCATACCCTGGCTCACCCTGTATCTCTAACCAGCCACCAAGTCTTATTCATTCTGTGTCTACAGTACTTTTCATAGTACCTTTTTTTTTGGTTACATGAATTTAACAGCTGCCAAAGAGATATATCTAAAGCACAAGTCTGACCATGGTACTCCCTGTTTAGTAAATTCCATTGTCTTCCTATTACTTTTAGATCAAATACAAACTTTCTGTTTGCCATTTCAAGTGTTACAGCCAAAGCGTCAAACACAAGGCCACTGGCCATATGCTACTTAAAACACTCACATATGCATCTTCAATCAAATTAAAAATAGGTACATATTATGTATGTTTATGTTTATAGATAGATGCATATTAATGTGAAATCAATACGTGGTCCATAGGAATCCTTAGGTATGGATTAACAGCCTTTGGTTTCTATTTGAGTTTAATACCATTGCTTTACAACTTGGCTCCAACCAACCTTTTCTTTATAACAGTATTTTATTTTTTTCCAATTACAAATTCTAGCATTAATTTAAAAATTAAATTTCTAACAAATTCTAACATTAATTTTAAAAATATTGTTCCAAATTTTCTCCCTCCATTCTTCCCCTGCCCCTCCCTATGAGGGTAAGTAATTTGATATTATATATGGGCAATCATATAAAACATATTTCCATATTAGTCATTCAGTCAACCTTTGTAGCCATACTATAAATTACTCTGAAGTCCAGCCAAGCTTTTAACCATTCACTAATATTCCATTTTCTGGCTCTTTGCCATTGTATAAGCTGTTCCTCTGTTCTCAGAATGTACTCCTTTACTTCTGCCTCTTAAAGTATCTAGTTTACCTTGGTAAGTTTGCTTTACTCAGTTCAAACTCATCAATTAGATATTTTAAGATAAGGATCTCTGTGGGCTGCATATTGATTCCATTTCATAATGTAATATTATCTATATTGTATCTTTCATGTAAGGCTTTTCTTATCTTCTCCTCCTAGCTGCCAGTAGCTTCTCTCAAAAATCTTTGTGTTTATCAAATATATATTTATTAAGGTCTACATTTTCTCCTCTAATTGAATATAAGCTTCTTGAGGACAGGGGCTGTTTCTTTCTTTTTACCTGAATTTCCTAGAGCAAAGTATGCTTGTTGATTGATTTATTAATCAGAAAAATCTGTCTAAATATTTTTGCTGTTTTCACATGTTGAATGAACCTGCTGAGATTTATCCATTAGCAACACTGTTCTTCTTGCCTGGAATGCAGCAATAGCCTCTCAGCTGTCTTATCCTGCTTTCTGTTGAACTGCACAACTGATTACTCCTTCCTGGCCAGCAGTTTTAGGCTCCTTTTAGCAATGGCTAATGGGCCATTGTAGTAGACTCAACATCAGGCAATAAACAGATAATTTTGCTGTAGAGAGAGGGCAAGAAATATGTAATAATTATTTCTAAATTTTAAAATTTTTGAATGAATTTGTAGCTCAGTACAAATATAAATCTCTATCAAAAGAAAGACTATGAATTTAGAGAATATTTTCAACAATAATTTTAAAGATAGTACTATGCTCCCTGTACAACAGGTGCTTCTTGAATTTGAATTGTTTTGTGCTCACATTTTTCTGGCTGCTTTAGGTTTCTAAGGATACATACATACATATATTTTTATATTAATTTTATTGCTATCTTTTATTTTGCACCATTTTCATTTCTAAATACATCTTTTCACTCTACCCTACCCAGACAACCATCCCTTATAACAAAGAATGGAAAAACCAAGTTTGACAAAGTACACAATATTTCTCCCCATATTCCTTCATACCTGCAAAAAAGAGAGGGAATGAGTTTCATTTTCTCATCTCTTCTTCATGAACAAACTTGAACATTGTAATTGCACAGAGTTCATCGTCCTCCATTTATACTGTCATAATCATTTAGTATATTGTTTTCCAGATTCTTTTTTACTTCTTTCATTAGTTCATTTAGTCTTCTTATATGTCTTTGAATTCTTCATATTCATTGTTTCTTATGGTGCATTAATATTTCATTATATTCTTATATATAATAAACAATGTTTGATCTTTCTCTAATCAGGGCATCTACTTTGTTTCTATTTTTTTCTATCACAGAAAGTGCTACTATGAATATTTTGGTGTCTCTGTGTGTATGTGTGTGTCTGCGTATACATACTCAGACTATTCTCATTATTTGTGGCTTCCATATTAGCAAATTTACCTACTTATTCAAATTTATTAATAACCCCAAAATCAATACAATACTTTTGCTGTCATTTGTGGCATATATAGAACTATGAAAAATTTGGGTCATTATGCATTCCCAGCTGAGGTGGAACATGGTGATGCTCTGCCTTCTTGTCTCAGCTTTCATACTGTAAACAAGTATCCTTTTTGTGGTCTGTTTAGCGTCATGTTTTTCCACATTTTTTAATGTTGACTTCACTATTTAAAATGGCTCTCAAGCACGGATGGTGTTGAAGTGCTGTCTAGCATTCCTAAGGGCAAAAAGGCTGTGATGTGACTTACGTGGAAAATACATGTGTTAGATAAGCTTTGTTCAGGCATGACTTATAGTGCTGTTGGCCATGAATTTAGCGTTAACGAATCAACAATTTGGTACATCCAGAAAAAGGACAGAGAAATTTACCAATCTGTAACTGATGCCTCTCTGGCAAGTGTTAAACTAAAAGTTGTAAGCAGAGGCTCATAGGAACCTAAGCAAATAGGTCCCTTACGGCATTGGTTCACGTTCAGTAATTCGATGTTTGTGGTAACTTTATAGAACATAACTACTGAAAATGATGAGAATTTGCTGTGTGTTAACTTTCTTTTCCTATTTAACCCCCTGGGTCAATGTGCGTAGTAGTCCAATCTCTGGGTCAAAAGGTATGGATGTTTACAAAAGTATACTTTAAAGAGATACTGAATGTTTTTTTTTTTTACCACCTCTGAGGCATAGCAAGAATAATTCAATGATAATTTAAGACATCAGCAGTTCATACTTAAGTTTTACTGAGAATTCCATATACTAGCACGTAGTACTGGGTACCTCAGAAAGTGGATGATTATATTAAATTGCAAAAGGATGGGTTAGTTGTAGTTATGATTCATTTTGTGTGTTCGCTTTTTAAAAAATATAGCAATGTATTTCTCAACTAAAATTGAGATCTGAATTCTAGAATAGTGATGAGACAATATCTTGGTAGAAGAATATGTGTAATAAAATTAAAAATTTTACAAATATAAAATATTAATTTTGTTGTTTATGCTTCAGTGCTAAACACTTAATTTGAAACACATTTCCATTGCAATTCACCATTTCTCTTTGTTCTGAAGAAATAGTACTCTTAGACTAAATGTTTAATGCCTGATTTAAATCCTAATATGAATTTCAAGGCAATAATGCTTTTGTAAGAGCTGTTTTAATCATTTTTAATTTTGCCAGAAATAAAATAATTTCAGTTTTATTAGTATTGACTTGTTAATTTTGGAGAGCTCAAACATGAATGAATTTGAAAAGTTGAAATTTTCTACATGCCTAGTTTCCAATGAAGGAGAATTTCTCAAATAAGCAGGGAAGAAATACTGAGAGAGCATTTATGAGACTCTAAAAAGATGGTAGATTCATAGAATCTTAGATTGTGAAGGGAAAATAGAGATCTCTTTCAACATCTACTCAAATATAACATGCTTGGTGCAAGGCAGTTTTATGCAAAAAAAACCATTAACATGGACTTCAAAAGATTAAAGATATATCTGTGATGTCTAAGAAACCACAGTCTTTGGGGCTTCTATATCAGAAGTGTCAAACATGTGGCCTGCAGTACCTGAGTACTGCTCAAACTAGATTAAAATATAATTTTGAAATATTTAATAAAGAATAAAATACAATAGCACATAGATAATAAGTAGTATGTGTTTTCCAAGTCAGTAGATAGTCTGCAGGGATCCTTATGTACAGTTTAGTGGGCTCTTGTTTCCATTTGAGTTTGATACCACTGGTCTATTTGACAATAAATAATTAATTGTTCTATTTTCTAGACTGATAGAATTTTACAGGTGATAGTTCATTTTCTCTCATTTTACAGATAAAGACTGAATCTTAAAGGGGTGAAATGATTTTTCCAAGTTTAAAATTATGGTCAAAGTCATGACTAGACCCTTGTTCTGTTTACTTCCAGTTCATTTCTATTTCTACTCTACTACACTGTATCTCATTTAATGGACCAGTTGTTTGGGTGGAGTGCCTATACAAGTATGATAATTTCTGGACAAACTGATTAAAACTCTAAAATATTATTGATTAAAAAATCCTAGATGTAACAAATAAAATGTTGTTGATACCTTTCATAGGAATATACATATATATATGTGTATATATATATATATATATTCAAATTATAGGATCTTATAGTATAGAAGATATATATTATTTAGACATTTATTCAGATTATGGGATCTTACAGTTAGATGATGTTATATAGTTCAGTCGCTCCCTGAAGCTTAAGGAAATTTATATTTGCAAGAGTGGTCTGTGTTATTTGAGAAAACTACAGAGCAATGTAATTCAGAAGGGAAAAGAAAAAAAATGTAAGAGTATATTAATAGTATGATTTATTTTCCTGGGGATTATATTTATTAGGAAATATATTCATCTAAGTCATATTGGGTCATACTCATCTAAATATCTCTGTCAATGAACTTAATTTTTTCTTAATTTTCCAGAATGTGACATGACACTGAATTACATGTATTAATTGTCATAGCTTGGTTAAGAACAAATGGAAAGATAAAACGATTTTTGAGTTTGTGTTCATTAAGAATAGGAAGAATGAGAGGATGAGGGTTAATGGTAGTGTAATGGAAAGTGAACTAGCTGTGGAGTCACAGGGCCCAGGTTCAAATCTCAGCTCTGACACAATCTATGTGATGCTGGGCAAGTAATTCAACTTCCCTGGTCCTCAGTTTTCTCAGCCGTATTAAAAGGTGTCTGGAATAGATGAGGCCTTTTGGCTCTGGAGCTAGGATCCTTTGTATCATGGAGTTTTTCAAACTAGACTGGAGGGCATCCATCCTTGGAATCTTGCCCTGAGGTCAAATACATTTGCAGCATTTACAAGTTAGACTATCATCAGATCACTCTCTTGGAGGAAGCATTATTGGACCAGAATAACAAAAAACCAACAAAAAACCTACAACTACAACAAGTGGAATGCGTCTTGGAAGGAAGGCATCTCCTCCTATGGACTAATGAAGATAATCAGTTGTTCCTTCTATTCTTTATTTCTATGATTCATGGCTCTTAAAACTCTGGGTTTTACCAAACCAGCAGTATTGATAAACAACAGCAAGGTCAATATTTGTGATCTTTTAATGCTAATATCCACTTTCCTAGTGAACAATGCAAACCCAGTGGATAAGAAAGAGGAATACTTACTAAATATTTCTTGAAATGATATAATGTGGTATAGGTAATTTTAAAGCCTTTTATGTAGTTCCTAAACTGCATTCTATGTTGTATAATGTAGTTCTTTGCAGGGTCACTCTGCACGTGAAAGAGGAGCCTATCATATTTGTACATAACTTTTACACTGCCCTCCATTCCACATAGAGGCTTCCCTAAGCCTGTTTACTTTGTACATGTTCCCTAATGTGATGTCCAGATGAACCAAGATATTTTGGCTCTCTAAGCCATGAAGCATTGGTAATTGGTATGCTATAGTTCAAACACAGAGGCCCACACTTTAGTCTTATTTCTACTCTTTGTAGTTCAAGTATCTTTCAATACTGAAAATAAGGATTATTCCTTGTAAACTTTGATAGGATGAAGTCAATTCTGCATTTATTTATTGGCAACAAAGTTTATTTATTTGTTATTAATAAACTTATATGTTCCTAAACTGACAGCATTGGGATAAACATAAAAAGAACTTTTAATTTTAGAATAACTTGGAGAATATAAAAGGAACACAAACACATTCTTTCAGTGGTGATAGATTATTATTCGTTTTTGGTTTGGAAGGATTTTTCATTTTGTACCTCTAACAATTAAGAGAGAAGCATCATCTGAAGTAATGTTAGAGGTTGCAATGTGACTTGAAAGTTACTGTCCTTAGACTTTGCCCTCTCACCAGTGAAACATGGAACAAAGTCTTCCAATCATTTCTTGCCTAGCTTTCTCTGAACTGGTATTTGTTTTTCCCTCATTCTATTCTATCTCTTTCCTTATTCTTCTACCCACCTATCCTACATGAGGAAGGCCCTTATCGTGTTTATTCATTTGTTCATTTATTCAGCAAACATGGAGAGGCTGCAATGTCCCTAGCACTATACCATTTACTGAGGAGGAGAAAAAAAAATAATTATATGACTTGGTACCCTGTGCTTAAGGCCTGTGTATCTAGATGTGAAGACAAGACAAACATGAAATACTTAAACAGTAATGTAAGGCAATATAAATTCACTCTCAAACGAAATGATACAGATAATCTGTATTATCAGAATTCAGTGAAGGGAGTGCTCATAATAGGCTTGCGTATTTGGAGGAGGCTTCATGGAGGCTTAAATTCCTGTGATGCTTTTCCTGATCTCTCTAGCCTTGTGATTTCTCCTTCCTCAGACTCAGACAGAAAGCACTTTGCAATCATTAGCATTTCATTATGTTTTATTTGTTGTCCATTTTATAACAACAATAATAGTTACAAATGTGTTTTGTCATTTATATTACAAATTCTTACAGTCCCCACTACTTGACAATAAAGACTGTCATGGTGGGTATCATGTCTTTTCATCATGCTGTCGTCCCCATTGCCTGTTCTCATATTCTTCATTTAAGTAAATCAGTAAAAGTTGAATTTTGTTGACTTCTGCAGGTCAGTAGAACTGGGTTCAAATTTCTACTCACTTACTAAGGGTGTAATTTGGACATGTCATTTAACTCTTCTAGACCTAATTTTCCTTATTACTAAGAAGGGTTTGACTGGAGATTTTCTAAGGTCCCTTCTTAACTCTGAAACCCTTTGCTTATTCTGAGTTCAGAATGGATAGGTTTTCAATGAGCCAAAAGACAGGAACAGTCATTTCAGGGAAGGAACAAATTTTAAGCTAAGGAGAAACCCATTTTTGAAGGCCAGGGAGGAGATGGGTCTGCTACAGAATTTATTTTGGAGAGAAAAGGGAACTAAGGTTCAACATGTAGGATGAGTGCAGAGATTTTCTTCCCTAGTCAGTGAAAATTGTGTGAGGATTGTTCACTGAAGTAGTCAGGCTAAATTAACGAGTTGGGAAATATTGCTGCGTTATCATTTTGGTTTTAAGCCCAACATTATCCCTTCAGCTTTACTCAAATTCAGGTTATGTCATTTTCTTACTGTTCTCAGTTCAGATCCATTCTACCCACACAGAACATCTCTTCTTTCTTCCCCTCCTAGCTACCTACCTAAGCAACAATCAAAATCACAAACCAAAATCAATCAATCTCAAATCCCAATTATTCGCCATACAGGAGTTTTTTTTTTTCTTTTAAATTTCAGTCCTTTATCTTTTGTAGGACAATGCAGACTTACAGCTCTGAGCCACCAGGAATGTAACAAGTGGCTTTGGAAAGTAGCAGATGTCTCCCTGCCTTTTTTTTTTTCAGGCGGTCAGAAATGTGTAACTTTGCCTGTGTGATTTCTCCGTGGAATTTTTTTTCCCCTAGCATTTGGAATTCAGAAAAATCAGCAATTGACAACAGAAGTTAAGTGCCCAAGACTGGACTTCTCTAATAAGTCCTGAGACTTTTAATGAGTGTCCTCTAGAGCAGAGACACTAACAAACCATCATGGACTTCCTTGATCAGTTTAATTGGAGGACAGACGGTCTTAACACATTTAAAAAAGCTGACAGAATGATTTAATTCCAAACCTTCTGCTCTAGCAAGACCTATGACTCAATAGCCCACCCTTTTGGCCACATGGAATACTTGTACTTTTGACCTCTTATCACATTTCCAATTCTCATTTTTAGGCTATTTTTTTTCTTTGCAGAATGAGTTTGATTTTTGACTTTTACACAACAAATATCAAATGATAGAAAGCTTAAATTAGGTCTAATATCTCATAGCTAGAGATACTTTAGAGAGAAAGCAATTTGGGACATTTTTAATGACTGTCCTTCATAGATTTTATTTATCTATTTTTTAAACCATATCACACCCTCTGCCTTTTTATAGCCTTACTATTTAGAAAGCAATAGGAATATCATGGTAAATGAGATGATCCTTTGCATTAAATGTGTTTTCTTTTTCTTAACCAATTAAAATATTTGGAAAATTGGATTTTTATATTAAAACATTTATTATAGATACTGATAAATGTGAGATTAATGGCTAAAACAGTCACTTCAGATGGATAATTTAGATTTTTATCATTTATTAATCATGGAAAGTAAACCTGCTGTATAAGTAATTTTAGTTTTATCAAGAAGATAAATTGTTCTAGCTAATGAATGTATAGATATTCTATGCCAAAGGCATTTGGAGTAATCTGTTAATCATTTAACTGTGTCAGGGCATATGCTATGTCTTCATAAAGCAATTAAAACACATAACTTTCTCCAGTGAAATGTGTGTTGGCCTTCACTGCCTAAAGCAAATTAAAATAACATTTGTCTTAGGATATGTTTCAGTGTTCCAGACACAAAATTCAGTGGGCACAGTATCTTAAGGCAATAACATGGGAGTTGGATGTCACTATATAGAAGAGAGTAGTATTATTTCTAATACTTGGGGTGAGGTTGCAAATCACTTCTACAGTAGTGCTTCACTAATGACTAAGGGCTTGCTGGCTCCAACGTACCTCTCGAAGTGGATGGTTTCTTGGCAAAAATTCTCAGGGGGCTTTTTTCTCTTACTAGTGCCTGGGGATTTACATCTGTATCTCCCATTAGCACTAATGGGAGCTCCTTGCATACAAACTGTCCACTTATGGATGGAAGAACAGACCCCTAACTAATATTCTTGCTCCATTTATCTGGCTTTTGGAGACAGACAAAGGGTTACATTAATAGGGCTTTAATAGTCTGATAGTGCCATTATGCTAATAGAGATTTTTGTCAGCTCTTTTTTGGAGATCCATAATTCAAATTTTAAAACTCTTTTTTGGGGGACAAAAACATTTAAAAGAATAAATCAGGAGAAGCCAAATGAACTACAACAACAAATGCCATTTTACTATTAGGGAATTATTTTTCACAGTACTATAGGGAGCATCAGGATTCTGTTGTTTTTCAGACTCCACCTTGATTTGTCCCCACTTCAAGTCTGTTCCTGCTCCCTCCTTCTTTAGACTTTTCCCCTCCCAGTATTATGTCTCACTTCCCTGTGGAGGATGGAATTATTGCAATTAAACCAAGTCCGTTGGGATTCACATGGTAACAGGTTCCTGTTCCCCCAGTACCTCTGGGATCCTTTAAAACACATGGGATGCTAATGTTATTGAGCCAAGGTGCTATCTTTTTCTTACCTATTTCTCCTTTTCCTCGATACTAATTAATGATCTTCCAACTTCATTCTTTTTCATAGTTTCTCTTCCTCGTACTCCTATACCAAAGTAAAGCCAATATTTTTTTCTGGTTATAGAGACCTGAGCAATAGCTTTCTCTGGGCACAGGATGTAGAAAGTTATAAATTCAATAGTTTAATTCAGCCAAGCAATTAGAGTCATTGAAAGGGCTCTGAACTTTTAGTCATTTAGAAGTCCCTGGCCCAATTTCCTGCTCTGTCATTTACCATACCTTAGACTCTGGTTAAGTTATTTAACCATTCAGCCTCAGTTCCCTCATCTGTCAAATAAGGATCATAACACTTAGATTATTAACCTCATAGGATGATATCAATCAAGGTTATATCAAACAATTAATCAACAGATATTTATTAAACACTCACTTTGTCCTAGGGATATAAATACACAGAATGAAAACAAACCAAATTGTTCAAATCCTTTTTTTAATGTGTAATCATCTATTTAAAAAACTCTACTGTGTTATGGAAGTGTTTGTTTTATTTCATGAATTAAAAATAAAATAAATAAAATGTTTAAAAAGGAGCTTATATTCTAATGAGAAAGACAAGGGCATGTATAAGTACATACAGAATAAATGTAGCAATAATATTTGAGATATCAAGAATAAATATCAAGCGAATAAATACAAGGAAGCACAAAGCAATTGCATAAAAGATAATTTGCAAAGCAAGGGGTTAGTAGTTGAGAGGATAGAAAGGGCTGCATGTAGAGGTAGTTGTATTTTTAAGGAAAAGAGGGTGAGGTGGAATTGTGGAGGGAATCCTTTTCAGGCGTAAGTGATGGCTAGTGGAAAGTCATGGAGACCCAGGATGGAATACTGTGTGTCATCAGCAGAGTGAGTGCCATATTGCTTGGACAATAGGATGTGGTACTGGAAATAATATTCAGTAAAGCTGGAAAGATATGTTGGGATCAAATTGTGAAGGACTTCAGAAACTAAGAAAAAAAAATCAATTTATATGTTATCTTAGAGGCAATAGGAAGCCACTAGGGCTGATTGATTTAGAGAAGAACTGTAAGGAAAATCAATTTGTGATGGATAGACTGGAGTAGTGAGAGAATTGAGGCTAGATGACCAGTAGGGAGGCTGTAGGACTAAACTGGGTGAAAGGTGATAAGGACCTGAACTAAGGTAGTGGTGGTGAATCTCTTTACAAAGAAGGGTCCAGATGTGGTATATTATAGGAGAGGAAACTGCAAGATTTCACAACTGATTGAGTATCTGTGGTTAGAAAGAATGAGGGGTTGAGGATGACTCCCTGGTTATCAGCCTAGGAACTGGAGATGTGGCAGTGTCTTCAATAGAAATAGGGATGTTTAGAAGATGAGTGGATTTGTGAGGGAAAATGAGTTTGGTTATAACATAAAATATGTGTATGCATGTACACACACGTATGTATGTATGATAGAAATGTGAATTATCATTAAGGCCTTTGTGCTACATAGTAAGAACACAAAACTGAAAATATTCCCTTCAGAATTCTTAAAATTTAGTTAAGATGGATAAGACATTTATATAATTCAATCTAACAGGTCAGAACATTTTAAGTTCTAAAGCTATATCTCGGCAAAGTTCTATGAGAAATATTTGTTTGTTTGTTTTTTCTCTTCTGAAAGAAAGGGTGCTGCTTCGGCAGTTCTGCTGCTAGCCACTGGCCAGCTCAGGAAGAATGGACCATGTGAAAGTATCTAACACAGATTCCCTGCTGAGTAGCATGTTGATACCAGCAGACTGCCAGCCTGGCCCCCTGATGTTTTTAATACACAGATCCATATCAGCATTATGAAGTTCCATATTAATATAATGCTAAATAGGGATTCAGATGATAGAAGGGGGAAAAATTTGAACCAGGTCACAAGTAAAAATGAAAGCCACAGGAATGGAATAGCAGACGTATTTCAGGTGAATATTGAGATGCATTAGCAGTGGGGGGAGGTTTGCACAGCATCTGCCTGCATTATGTTTGGTTCCAGCCCAGTGCTCCCTCTCTCCTTTTTCTCATTGAATTTGGTGCTTAGGCAATCTACATAGTCCTAAAAATAGCACAGCTACTGCCCCTTCATGACATTCCTCACCCTAGGATCTCAAAGTCCTCTGTGGATATGAATATTTATTGCTGAAAACTTGGAACATCAGATAAAAAACATCGTCCCAGTTTTACAGATAAGAAGACTGAGATTTGATGGCTAAATGACTTGGTAGAGGTCATTCCCACCTCAGGAGTAGTAGGGCTTAGCCAAGTACAACTTTCTGGGCAGGGTGATCTTTTACCAGTGTCCCTTTAGAGTAGAATGCCCTTTGTTTGCCAAGAACAGACAAACAAACAAACACAAACCAGAACAAAAATTCACCCCAAGGAAGGAAGGAGAGGGGAGAATAATTTTCTCACCTATTCTCTGAATCTTATTCCTCTCCTGATACAGTCTAAGGACTTCATTTTCAGAGTCTTGAATTGTTTTTCCTTGATATGCCACCTTTGCCAGTTAAACAGGCTAGTTTTAACGTCTGTACTTGGGTATTGTGTTCAGTTTCTATCACCACATATGCAGGAATAAACAAAGGACATTTAAAACACTAGGTCTCTAGAAGGGAAGTTTTCTTAGGTGATTTTCTGGATCTCTATTGTCTTTACCACATGTTGTTGTGCACAATATTTATTTTCTGCTTGCTATTTGCTTCCCTTCCACATACACCCATCAATAGATTTTAAGTTCCTTGGGGTCAGAGACTCATATTTCATATTTGTATCTGTAAGCCTTCTATATAGGGCCTTCTTCATAATAAATACTCCTTTAAAAACCTTTAAGAATATAGAATTAGTTGAGAGATTCAATTCTGGGCACCATATTTTAGGAAGAATAGACAAAGTGAATAGTGGCCAGAGGAAGACAACCAAGAGGACAAGCAAGCCTTGAGGTCATCCCATATGAGAATCCATTGAAGGTGTTAATAGTGATTAACCTAGGAAAGAGGTGATTTAGATAGTACATAACAATTGTCTGTGAATATCCAAAGGCTGTGAAATGGAAAAAGGGACTAGGCTTATTCTGCCTTGTCTGCTCAAAACTAGGCAGAATGGGTAGAAAGTGGAAAGAATCAGATTTTGGTTAGATGTGAATAAGGAATAACTTCCTCCTAATTAGAGCTTTACGAACAGGTTGCTTTTGGTATTAAAGGATTACTCCTTCCTGGGAATTTTCAAGCAGATGTTGAATGATTACTTGTTTGTAATGTTGTAGAAAAGATTGTTGGTCAGGAATAATTTAGACTAGATAATCCTTGAGTCATAAGTTTTTTTTATATCTTTTTACACATAGAATAAGAGAATCTGAGTTAGAAAAAGAGACCTTTCAGTACATTAGAAAGATGAAGGTTGAGGACAGGAACGGTATGATCTAAAACTCTGAAATCATAATAGAGAGCTACACTGGAATATTCCTGGGATTTTCAAAGCACTCTCCTGTTTGAGAGCCCCTGCATCAACCTGGAAGACTTTGCATCCTTCCCTTTCCCCTTGGACCCATCTTCCCTCCAAGTAATTTATGAAGTGGGAAGACAGGTACTTGTAGCTGTCTGAAGATTTCATGTTGTGCCTAGTTGCCCTTATGTTTCCATAGGTTCTAAGATTGCATCTGGGCACTACATTCAGACTCACTGCTTCAAATATCATCTTTGTTTGGAGACAATACCAATAACTCTATCCCTAGCCCAAATGGCAGCATCTTGACTTCCATATTGGACATCTCCACCTGAATGAATGTCCCACTGATAAATATCTCACACTCACTGTGTCCAAAACCAAATTTAATTTCTTTTCCTTAAACATGCTCCTCTTTTTGACTTCCCTATTTCCATATCTTTTTCTGTTGGTAAGCTTGGTATTTAACTTTTTTTCTTCCAAAGCTCTCAAATGTAATCAGTATCAGTGTCCTGTCAATTTTTTTCTAGAATATTTCTCTTCAGGTGGACTATCTCCATTATGCTAATTTCTTTAATTTCTGCCATCTCAGTACAGCCATGTCTTATTATCCTCCTTGATTATCATAGTAGCTTCCTAATCAATCTTCCTACCTCCATTCTCCAATCTATTATCCATACTGTTGCTAGATTAATCTTTTTTATTTGTACATCAGACCATGTCATTACATTAAATAATTCTTTAAAACCTCCCATTGTCTATCAATAGTTTATATTTGTTAGCCTAACCTTTAAGTCCTTCCATTATCAAGCTCCACCCCACCTTTCTAATCTTACCTTATACTAGTCCCTTCTATACAACCTATGCTGCATCCAAAGGAGCTTAAAGACCCCATAAAGCCAATATATTCTCACTTCTATGATCATGCTTATGCTGTTCAAGATCTGTAATGAAGTTCCCTTTCTTACAATTTTAAAAATAATGTTCATTATTTAAAATCTAACCCAAATGCCATTTCTTCAATGAAGATTTCCCCAGTTAACCAATCAGTGATGACTTTCCTCCCTTGGACTTCATGTAGCACTTTGTTTGCATCTCTCCCTTGCTTTTCCATTTTATTTCATGTCATACTTATTTGTGAATTCACCATAGTGCTCTACTAAATTAGAAGGTACATGAGTGTATGTCTTATTTAATTTTTGTCTCCCTCATAAATCACCACAGTGCTGTGAATATAGTAGCTGTTTAAT
This sequence comes from Pseudochirops cupreus, assembly GCA_028627135.1. NCBI lineage: Eukaryota > Metazoa > Chordata > Mammalia > Diprotodontia > Pseudocheiridae > Pseudochirops > Pseudochirops cupreus. The sequence goes on along the minus strand of CM053583.1, from coordinate 78,252,810 downwards.
AATTGTTGAATGAATGAATAAGCAGAGGGGAGCTGGAAGTGGACAATTCCATTGTTCCTGGATTCCCTATCATTGGTTAGGAGCATTATCAATTAGGATCATGCCAGCTCACTGAGTATAACAACAAATTAAAACCACTGCTGGCTAGAAATAACATAACACGAATGGCTAACACAGAAATTATATCCAAGATAAGTAAAGAGGTGATAAGAGAGCACTTAGTAATTCTCAATCAATTCAACTCACCTAGCTCAGGTGGGCAGCATCCTTTGGTACTGAAAGAACTGTTGAATGTCATTGCTTAGTCACCGTTAGTGATATTTGAAAGGTCTAAGAAAAGAGAGAGAGCTACCACAAGAATAGATAAAGGAAAATGTTGCAATTTTCAAAAAAAAGGGGAATTACCTGTAAATTATAGACCAGTTCTTGAGTCAGATTCAGTCTGTGAATCATTGTCAATAAGAATTTATTAAGTGCCTGGTATGTGGAAGGCATTGTGCTACATTTGAAGGTTATAAAGAAAGACAAAACATAGTCCCTACTCTCATGGAGCTCATAGTCTAATGGGTGAAACAATTACGTACAAAAAAGATATAGCCAGGATAAATTGTAGATAATCTCTGAGGGAAGGCATTAGCATTAAGGTGAATCAGGAATGGCTGTTTTTGTTTGTTTGTATGTTTTTTTTAGTAGGGCAAGGTTTCTGTTGTGACTTTGAAGCCAGGGAATTCAGGAGACAGGATTAGGATGGAGAAAAATTCATGCAGGGGTGAAAATACTGGACCGAGGAAATATAATGTCTTGTGTGGGGAACATCAAAGAGGCCAGAGTACATGGAAGGGTTAAGGTAGAAAAAGACTGTAAAGATAGAGACACGTTATGAATGAAAGAATTTTATATTTGGTTCTGCAGCCGATTAGAAACTACTGGAGTTTACTATATTAAGGTGAGGGGAAGTCTGTTCACATGGTCACACTCATACCTGAGGGATATCACTTTGGTAGTCAAATGGAGAATGGACTGGAGTAAGGAGAGACTTGAGGGAGACCAACCTTAAGGCTTTTGTGTAGTAGTCTAGGCATAATGTAATGAGGATTTGCACCAGGATGCTGGCAGTGTTAGAGCAAAGGAGGAGGCATATACAGAAGATATTAGGACAGTAAAAATTGAAAGGAATTGGAAATAGATTTAATGTGGGGGGTGAGAGAGTGAAGATCCAAGCTGACAACTAGGGTGAGAGCCTGTACACCTGGGAGGATGGTAATTCCAATAGTAGTAAGGAGGTGGGAAAGGGTTAGGTGTGGAAGATAATGAGTTCAGTTTGGGACATGTTGAATTTAAGATGTCTATGGAACTTCCATTTCTTGATGTTCCCTTGGCAGCTGAAGATGTGAGACTAGAGGTTAGGAGAGATACTAGGTCTGAACAAGTAGATCTGAGTATCATGGGCATAGGAATGACAATAGAATCCATGGCAATTGATGAGATCACTAGTAGAAATAGTATAAGAGGAGAAGAACACCCAGAACTGAGTTTTGGGTGGACACTCTTAGTCGGTGTAATCTAGATCAGAGGTTCCCCAGCTTATTTTGCCTACTGCCCCTTTAAAAAAAAATTACTCAGTACTACCTGAAAAACTACTTTCTTTGACCCTTTAACTTTTTAAAAAAAACTGTCATTTTGAAAAAAATATGATATATTTTTTAAAATGATACATCTTAAATTTAACAATTTGTTGTAAATTTGTGTTTTTTCCTGCAATTTTGATGACACAATATTGTGTGGTGATCATATAGTATCATATTGTAAGCAAGTCATTACACGTCCATATTCCTGCAACTGCATGCTGGACTTCCCCATAATACATGGTATGCTCACCAGCCACCACTTACTTGTTAAGATCTTCCAGCAGACTTGACCACTGATAGATTATAACTTTCATTTTGTGTCTTTATTTGGAAAATAATGTAATTGCTTCAACTTTAACTCTGTCACAAACAGATGAAACATATATGAATGGTTTTTCAAAGTTCTCATCTCTTCTTTCCTTATACTTCCACCACCCACTTATTTTTTCAATACTCCTTCCCCCACTTGCACGGGAGTCTACTACCACCCTCTCCCTGGATCATTTCAGTACCCCCAGGGACAGTCCCGCTCACTTTGGGAACCTATGAAGGTGAAGCTCTAGAGCTAAGGAGTAAAAGAAGTTATACATTAGGAGAAGAAGAGAGTAGTGTCACAAAATTCTAGAGAAGAGTGTTTTAGGGAAAAGAGGATGATGAGCAGTGTCAAAGGCTGCAGAGTTGTTGGTAAGGATGTAGAGAGAGAAAAACTGCCATTAAATTTGGCAAGTAAGGGATCACTGGTAACAACTTTGGAGAGCTTTGTTTCAGTTGAATGATAAGGTCAGAAGTCTGACCACAGATTGTTAAGATGAGAGTGAGTGGAAGGAGAGTGAAGGAATCGATTATAGCTGATCTTCTCAAGCAATTTAGCCATAAAGGCAAGCAGAAATATGGAAAGATAGCTAGTGGGGATGGGCGGATGGATCAAGTGAGGGTTGTTTTTTTTTTTCTGAGAAATGAGCATGTTTTAGGCAGCAAGAAAACATCCAGTAGACAGAGAGAGACTGAAGATTAATGAGAGACTAGTGAAGATAGAGGGGACCACTGATGGAGAAGGGATCTGCTGGAATCACTTGTGAAGGTTGAGGAATTAGTTTTGACAAGGAGAAGGGCCAAATCTTCATGTGAGATTAAGATGGAAGAAAGAGGAGACAGTGACAGAAGGACATCTGAGTGATTTAGATGAGGAGGGGTGAAGGCCTCAACTTTTTCATTCAAATATGAAGCAAGGTTGTCAGAGATGAGGGGAGTGATGAGATGGAGTATTTGAAGTAAGATGAAAAGGTTTGGAAACTCTTTGGTGTTCCTCCTCTATCACCAACGCAAAAGCCTTCTGTTTGGTCTCTGTTTTAATTCTCTCCCAACTTCAGTCTATTCTCTACTCAGCTCTCAAAGTGATCTTCCTAAAAAACAGGTCTGACCATGTTACTTATATACTCACCCATTCAATAGGTACCACTGGCTTGATGTAACTTCCAGGGTCAAATATACAATCTCTTTGCATTTTGAAGCTCTTCATAACCTGCCTCTTTCTACCTTTCTATTTTTCTTACACCTTATTCCTCTCCATGTACCTGTGATCCAGTGATGTTGGTCTCCTTACTATTTCTCAAACAAATGCTCTCTCTTCTGACTCCGGGCATTTTCACTGAGTGTCCCACATTCTTTGTGTCCTTTCCCTCCTCATCTCTGCCTCCTAGCTTTCTTCGAGGCCAAAACAAAACCCCGTCTTCTGTAAAAAGCTGTTGTTGTTCCCCTTAATGCTAGTACTTCCCTCTGAGATTTTGTCCATTTTATATATATACGTATATATACTCACATATACATACATACATACATACATACGTACACACACACACACACACACACACACACAGAGTTTTTTGCTTCTGGTCTCTTCCCCTATTAGACTGAAATTTTTGTCTTCATCTTTCTTTGTATACTCAGTGCTTAGCCCAGTGCCTGAAACATAGCAAGCATTCAATGAATGCTTGTTTACTTGACTTGAGTCAACTTGAGCTTACATCCTTAATTGTGGAAATAACAAGTACATTTACAAATAGATAGTTAATATATGTAAAGATATTAAATACCTTTTCTCAAAAAAAAGTATTTTGGGAGGGTGGGCATTAGAAGTTTTGGTTGGAGGGGATTGGGAAAGGCTTCTCATGGAAAATGGTGCCTCATCTGCATCTTAAAAAAAGAAATGATTATGGTGCAGAAGTTGGGGGGTGAGGTACATTCTAGGCATGTGGGATCAACAGTGTGAAGGGCACTGAGGTAGGAGATGGAGTGACCTGTGTGAAGTACAGAGAGTAGGCTCATTTCGCAGAATCACAAAGGTAAGGGAGAGGGGGAATTATTATTTAGTGAGGCTGGAAAGATTGTTTGGAGGCAAGTTGTATAGTTGTTGGCTTTTTTTTTGGAGGGGGGAGCTGAGGCCATCAGAATTAAGTGATTTGCCCAACGTCACACAGCTAGTAAGTGTAAAGTGTCAGAAGACAGATTTGAACTCAAGTTCTCCTAACTCCAGGGCTGTGTTTAGGCTGAGGAAGAGAAGATTTATGTGAGTGGTGACATGATACATATATTTACTGTTCCACCTAGCTACCCTTGTATAGTTTTTTTAAAAAGCAAAACAAGGGAGTTTATATTTTATCCTTTAGGTAATAGGAGGAAAATGGAATTGGTGGAGTAGGGGAGTAACATGGTCCTATTTATGCTTAAAGAAAATTACTCTGACAGCAGTGTACAGAATGGATGGGAGTAGTGAGGAACTTTAGTCAGGGAGATCAATTAAGAGGGCTTTGCAATAATCTAGTCCACAGGTTATGAAAGACTGAACTAAACTTGTACCTATGTTAATGGAGAAAAGGGTTTAGATGCAGGCAATGTTGTGAAGGTAGAAGAGGCACAACTTGGCAGCTGATTGGGCATATAGGGTGAGAAAGAATGAATAGTCCAGGATGATGCTAAGGTGATAAATGTAGAACACTAGAAGGAGAGTGGTACCTTTGACAGAAATAGGGAAGTTTGAAAGAGGAATGAGTTAACCATAAGACTTCTTAATCTAGGGTTCACACACTCCAGAGGAGGGTACCCTGGGATAGATTTCAGAGGGTCTTTGAAATTAGATTTTAAAAAATATTAGACATATCTATATATGTATATATATATACATAAATATACACATACATTTCTATCTTCATTTTTACTAACTTTTGCTTTCCTTTGTAATCCTATGCATTTTATTTTGTGCATTTTAAAACATTATTTGAGATGGGATTCATATCTTCCACCAAATTGCCAAAAGTGACCATGACACCAAAAAGATTAAGAACTTCTGGTTTAGTGAGCAAGATCAGGAGGAGTTCAGTGTTGTGTTTAGTTCCCATCCATTTTCACAAGGCTAATGATAAAGTGAAGAAGCTTTCAAATGACTACAATCAGAAGTGTAAGGGCCTTGAGTTGATGTCATATGAAGATTAGTGGAAGTAACTGGGTGTGTTTAGGCTGAGGAAGAGCAGATTTATGTGAGTGGTGCCATGATACACATATTCAAGTAGTTGAAGTGTGGTTATGTGAAAGTGAATTAGTTGGGTTTTATTTGGTCCCAGAGGGCAGAAATAAAGAGGCAAAGTTAAGACTTAATGTCAGGAGAAAGTTAACAATCAGTGCTGTGTGCCCTCCCCCCCCCCCCCCAAAGTGGTGTAGACTGCCTGAGGAAGCTATAGGTTTGCTCTTCATTAGAGGTTTGCAGCAAGGACAGGCTGCTGACCATTTGCCAAATATTTTATAGTGGGTTGAACTGGGTGCCAGTAAAAGTCTTTTTGAACTCTAAAATTTGTTAGCTGTTGCTGCTTTTTAGTAATGTTCTAAAATCAAATACCATTCATTAAGAACAGGGTTTCTAGGTTCTAAGGAAGCTTCCACAAATTAATAAGGATGATTTCCTAAGGACTCTTTACCTCATACCAAAGGTAAATAAGCAACAAAATTACTGTATGAAAACTGGACTTCTCTCCTTAAAATTGCTTCATCCTAACACTGTCCTTCCTAATTGACTGCCTCTTCTTCCCTGGTAAGGCCACATCATAAAATGGCCATATTTTGGCTTTTTTTGTTTTCATAATGGCAAGAGAATAGACACATACCTATCTGTACATATTTGCTTATGTGTACACAATATATACATATAATTAAATTTAAAAAAGAAATACAGTTGTAGGGTTTGGTTAATTTTTGCATAGTAATATGAAATGTTTTAACCCATTGAAGTACCTTAAAAAGCAATAAAATACTCTATAAATGTAAATTTTTTGTATAGAAACCATAATAAATGATAGCTGTTAGAAATCAACATGAACAACATTAACATGAATGAGGATGACAGATATTATCGTAGCAAATAGCTTATAATGCCTCTTCACAACACGTTTTCTGAAATTTTACTCTTCATAGTTTTAAAAGTGAAAGAAACAGCATCTAGTTGTGTTGCATATGTCATAGAGCATGCTCTGTCTTTTTTCCTTTCTCTCTTTCTCCCTTTTTACCTCTCTCGTATTCTTCAATATTGATGTGTGATGCTAGCGAGGTCAAGAATCCATTAAAAATAGCTTTTCGAGGAGTGAGTTAAGTGATACGCGTTCTTTAGTGCCTTAAGCAGAGTCATCCCAAAGATGTGCTATGTTGCAGTAGTGATTGAACACATAGAAGCAAGCCTATATAAGCAGAATCCAAAGCTTGTTCCACCTATAGTATTGCTACAAGGGAGAGGCAGAGGTGGCTTAGGGTTTCCAGGGACCTATAGCGAAATGGTAATTTCCGGCTGAGTTGCCCTACATTCCGTTGACTTTTGGGAATAGGAGAGAAACTGGATCCTTGCAAAGCCTTGGAAGAATGCTGGAGAGAGAGTGGAGGATGGGAAGAGAGCAGGTCCTTATGGGGCAGTGATTCTGCCTTAGAAATGCATCATGGAAACTTGAGACATTTGTGCTAATTCTCTAAATTTGGGATAGCTGTGTGGATGTTATACTTTTCAGGGAAACCACCATGGCCAAAATGCACACAGCTGCCACATCTGTGCTCAAAAAAACAGTACAAAGAAAGGTTCAGCAGCCACCTTAAAAGTATCAGAATTTCTAGATTTTTCTTCTTTTTGAAAAAGCAAAGAAACCCCCTTTCTCTTTCATCTGAAGTACCTTCTCCTTAAAAACTCAAGGTGCTTGTCAGTAAGATGAATAGCTGAATGTGAAGTTTCAACTATTCACTTGTGGAAAATGCCATTTGCCAACAGGTCATTGTGCCTGCCATTGCCATAGGGATAATGCAGTTTGCAGTAGAACTAGGGTGTGCATTCAGTTTATAAATTATATGTATTGTGGGCTTTGTATTGATATGTTGGATAAATTCTGAGAAAATTCCCAGAATCCAAGAATCTGGTGAGTTCAGCTGCTCCTCTGCATTTAAAGGTCAGGAAAGCATCACATTAAATAGAACATTCTGTGCTTTTAGACGTGTAATTCTGGATACAGTTTGTACAAATTGTTGCCCAAACATCTTCAGGATTGATACATTTTCTTGAACTAAAGTGGTGATAGTGTTTTGGGAAGATTGTGGAGAAGCAATTGTTTGTTATTAGTTTCACGGGTGAGCTGTGCAAAAGTGTGCGGAAAAATAACAATCCTGAGGATCTATTGACTCTGATTTCTGTGTGGTGAGCCTTACTCTTTAGGCCTTCATGGCTCTTAGCATACTCTGTAATCCTTAACCACTCTCAGTATTTGTTCTCCTTGCTGTTCTGCTTTGCTTCAGGTTGGTTAGCCTAATGCTATCTTACCTTTCACAGATTCAAGATGTATTTTTATTTAAGCAATTGGAAACAAAATCTGAAAATGATAGACTTTTTCTTGTTATGCTTAGAGCTGGTGTTAATCTTTTGCTTGAAATCTTTCAGTGTTTCTTTATTGCATTACATGTAACATTCAGACTGATTATCATGGAAATTCAAGACCTCCACTATGTTATGTTTCTAATCATAATTCATGCTCTTCACCTGTCCCCCAGTGTACTACTATCTGTGCTTCAACCACACTGGAATACTTTCTACCTCCTGTCTATAGATCCTTTCTTTCCTATTTCTAATCCTTTGCTCTCTACATCTGGAATTTCCATCTCTTTCCTCTCCACCTGTTGGATTCTTCCCCATTCTTCAGTGTCCATGTTTGAATGCCACCTCCTCTGGCAAACCTTTCTTTAATCCTTCGAATAAGTAATGACTCTACCTTCCTCAGCATTCATGTAACATTTATTTTTGGCTCTTGTATGAGTTTTCATATGCATTATTTTATCTTAGAGGTATTTGTATATTTGTTACATTTTCATAAATTCTTTGAGGGCAAGGACCAAGGCTTATCTAAACGTTGTATTTCTTCTAGCACCTAGCATCGAGCACAGTGCTTCTACATACAGTTGGCATTTAATCAATGTTTGTTGAATTGGGTTGAATTGGTTTATGTGGATCCCATATGGGAAATGTTGCTTTTAATACCAGCTCTTTCCTTGGTGTTTGTGAGTGTGTAGTCAGCAGAAGTAAATTAGTTTGCAGATTTCAGTAGAGACTGTTATCAGTGTCCTCTGCCAGGTATCATGCAGAGTGCCAAATTACAATTGATTTCTCAATAAAATTGAGTTCAACCTTTCCCTACATAATCCAAGACAGAAATGACAGAGAATACTTTCACTCACTGAAAATTTTAGAATTTTCAGTCCATTTTGTTCTCGGAGATATTAGATTTTGGGTAATATCATCACCTTGTTGGAGGAAATGCATAGCTCACCCGCTTTTTTGCATAATGTATCAAAATGGAACAGCCAGGTTGGCTCAGCCTTCCTCCATCCAACCACTCTATTTGAGTTCTTCAATTTAACTTTAGATGAGGATGCCTCTGACCTGACTGTCCCTGCTTCCAAGAGTAAAAATTTTCTTTCAGTGTTGTGAATCACAAAGCTCGGAGCACAACCAACTGTTTACAGCAAGTTTTTTTTGTCTTTCCCACTCACAGCACATTGCTTTGGGAACCACCAGCCAACCAACCTAATTAAAACAATTTTTTTTCCCAATTGCGGAGCAATTCCCTTCCTGCTCTACCTTGCCACAGCCATGCTGTGCCTGTTCAGCTCACTACCTGTATCTGACTTCCCCAAAGACTCATCTTACTTCAAAGGAAATGAATCTGCCTAACATTGGTTGAATTTTGAGATTTAATGCATCCATCTGACTTCTAGGTAACCTCTTTTAAGAGGAGGACAAACAAAACCTTCCTTCTCCAGAAAAAAAAAATCTAGGCTATAGAAATAGAAACTTGCCATGTTAATAGCAAGTCACCAAAAATTACGAGTTGCTTTCCTACAAAACAGACCTGTATTTGTTTGTTGTGGGGTCAATTGGACCTAACTATTAAAGAATGGAATTAGTTTTTCCTTTTTGATTATTACCCTATTTAGAACATTGGAGGCATGCCAAGGAGAAAGAAGCTCAATAAAAATTAGATGTTCATTTTTCACCCTTCAAATTAGCTTCTTCAATTGGATCCAGAGTGATGAGGCATGAGTGGATGTCCCTAAAGTGGGGTGGAGAGTGACTATTTGTTAGTCTACCTGTACCAAAGTAGTGTTTAAAGAATGAGTAACTGAGTGTGTATTGTGCTAGCAGTTATCCACAGAAGGGGAAGGGTGATTGAAATTTTGCAAGATAATTTTTTTAGATTTTCTGTTGATCTTTATTTTGATAGTTGTTCTTTTTTTTTTTTTTAACATTTATAGTATCAGAGGAATTGAAGTTGGGAAGTAACTTCTAGATTTTCTTTCTAGCTCAATCCTTTAATTTTACAAATGATGAAACTGAGGTCCCAGGAGGTAAGGTAACTTGCCAAAGGTCACACTGCTATTAAATTGAAGAGCTAATTTTCAAATTCAAAACCATGTGCTCTTGCTTCAACCTTAGGACTTTCTAGAAAATAATTCTTTATCTGTTTTCTACTCCCGTGCTACTAACTACAAACTTACTTTGGGGAAAGGGATTGGAGTGGAAGTGTGTAGGTAAGGAGAAGGCAGCAGGCAAGGGGAAGGGTACAATAATTTATTAAGTATCTACTGTGTGCCAAGCAGTCTGGTAAGTGCTTTAAAATACTTACTAATTTTATTAGTTAAGAATATTCTTTAAACTATAACAATTGACCTACTTAGGAGATGTGAATACAAATCCCATAAAAGTAGTATGCTATATGAATTGAAAGATAATTGTAATTAAGGGATGTTGGTAGGAGATAGGCTATGAGGAAAGACAAATCAAGAAGAGAGGAAAACATTTTTAAAAGGCTGGAACAGGAGAAGTTGAGGTACCAGGATGCAAATGGACTCCTTCTTTGAACCTCTGCTTTCCTAGCAAGAAGGGAAAAATATCGTACAGAGCTTAACCCTCCTGTGGTCATAGCTGCCAAAGTCAGAGACCTTGGAATAAAATTAGTGTCAGTTCAGGATCTTTAACAGTAAAATTCAAGGAAATGCATATTAATTAACTTGAAAATTACAAAATATCCGATCTTTTTTGGAACCATGAACCAAAATGATATCAATCACAAAAATCTTTGTAAAGTCTCTCTACAATGAGTGAATGATTAAATGAATGAATGAAAAAACATTTATTAAGCACTTACTCCATGCGTATCACTCTGTGAAATATTAAAGAAAAGAAATAGAAAAGCACATCATTTCCTAGCTCTCAAGTAGCTCACGCTTTAATTGAAGTAGACAAAATATACAGGTGATTTCAGCTTGAAGTCAGATGGAAAGACCCTGTTTCTTAGTAGGGAGCAACAAAGCCAAAGGTAATGCATCTTCTTAAATGTCCTTTCCATCAATAAAACTATATTGGTTTCTGATCTTGAACTATTTGAGAGGGTGAAGGACTTTATTGGCTGAACTTCCTATTCCACTATGGCATTGAGGGCTAGACTGGGAGCAGCGCCAGTGTGTGTGTGTGTGTGTGTGTGTGTGTGTGTGTGTGTGTGTGTGTGCGCATGTGCCCATGTGCATGTGCCTGTGGAACTGCTATCCCCAGGGTTCTTGGACTTACCTGTGTGTAAAAGGCAGTTGGTTAGAGATTGGTAATGTTGGTGGTGATTGTGGTGGCCCATGACTGCTACACATCCCTCTACTGGGGAGTTTTTAAAAAAATCCTTTTGGAGTGGTTACCTACACTGATGAGTGGTTTGTATGTTTTACACTCTTTGCCTGTATGACCTTGAAATGGTCTTCTTGTGGGGTAAAAAGTCCAAGAATGAGCCAGATTTGGAGGAGATATTTGATGACAAAGATGGGGAATGATGTTTGAATATTCTGACCAGTATTATGTCAGAAGAATGCATTGCTTTCCTTTTGCCATTAGGTTGAATCATAGGTCAAATTACTGGTAGGCATGATCTCACACAGCTTGGGCTGCTGACACCTACACTGTTCCATTTCTCAGGAAACATTTTAGATAAGACAGATAAATAGATATAGATTTATTTATAAGTGTAAATAAGCATATAT
>CM053583.1:78208093-78241488 GCA_028627135.1 Pseudochirops cupreus | reverse complement strand
ATATATATATATATATATATATATATATATATATATATATATATATATATATATATACATACATACATAATTGATTTGAGTTTTTTTATGCTTCAGCCTGAATCATTAGTCTTTGGCATGGTTACTTAGCTCTCTTTATGCCATTAGTTCTTGGCAACGTCATCTCCTATAGTCATAGCCTAGGGGTGGGGTAGTATTTAGAGAATAATTTTGACACTTTATGATATAATCATTTAGTATAAATTTATTCACCACTTGGTATGCAGTGTCTCCCAAGTGAAAGACTCATTGTGTGACACAATCCCAACTCAGCTCTATTGGTTGCCTGTGGAAATGTTTTATATTATTAGGTGCCTCCAGCAAACACGTTTAAAGTGTCTCTCTACCTGTTCATCCACTTACCATGTATGATAAGGCCTGTTTTCTTCTCTCTCTTTAATTGTCATTATCAAGACTGCGCCCAGGGCTCCAGACCCATCTTTTGCTCTTCTGGGCGGCTCATGCCTCCGGTGACATGCGACTGTGATCCCCCGGGACGGCGTCTCCACGTTTCTTTGTGGCTCTGCCAACCTTCCCCACTTGGTTCAGACTTTTTCTAGTCCCTTGTTTGTTGCTGACTTTGACCTCTACCAAAATGTATAAGTCTTATCTTTTTTTTCTCCTTGCCCGGGTTCCAGAAACAGTTCCTCCTGGCGGGGCTCGGGGTATTGGGGGGTGGGGAGAGGAACACTGCTGCCAGCAGTTACCCCATGGCCTCCCTATACTGGGGAGACCTGCATTCGCATGTCACTGAAGCCATGATGTACAAGAAGGTCAGCCCAGCCGGACCGTGATCTCCATTGGGGTCTGCAGGAACATGATCACCAGGCGCTCCCTGGACTATGCTTACATCAACTTCCAGCAGCAGCTGGCAAATGCAGAATGTGCCCTGGATACCGGGAATTTTGATGTATTTAAAGGCAAAGCCCTGACTTCCAAGGATTGCCAAAAGTCATTGGCCAGTCTGGGACACGCCCAACTCTCCATCACCTGACTCCTGCCGGTACAATGCCCAGGCTTCTCAAGGTCTCCCTACTACACCTCAGTGAGTGTGGGTTCCCACTGCTGTGCAAAATTTATCTCCTAGACACTCTATAACTACCCCTGCACCTAGAGCTGTTCCTCCTTACAAATGTGCTGCAAATGTTGGAAGGCCCCCATCCAGTTCTCCATATAATTTATTAATCAAGTGGGATTTTTTTCCCACATGCATTTTGAGGGAGACACCGCAGCCAGCAGGTCACGTGCAAGGCCAGGAGGCCCTGATAGCTTCCATGCTGATACCGCTCCTCTCCAGGAACAGAAGCAGATGCTGGGAGAGCGTTTGCTCCAATTGATTCAAACCTTGCACAATAATTTAACAAGGAACATTACAGGTATGCTGCTAGAGCTTGATAATTCATCTAGGAGTGTGGAAATGCTGGGTGGTTCGCAGACCTCACTACGTTGCCTGTGATTTAGTCTCCCCTTCTCCTTTCCCTTTTGGTTTCATGTAGAGTCTGTTGTCATGCAGTCACATGTGGTTCTTCAGGACCCCACTTGGGGTTTTCTTGGCAAAGATACAGGGATGGTTTACCATTTTCTTCTCCAGCTCATTTTGGAGTTGGGGAACTGAGGCAAATGGTTAAGTGAATTGTCCAGGGTCACAGAGCTAGTAAGTGTCTGAGGTTGGATTTGAACTCAGGTCTTCCTGACTCCAAGCCTGGTGCTCTATCCACTGTGTCACCTCGCTGCCCCCCTTATAGTGCCTAGCCTTGCCCAGTTCCAGTTATATAGTCCAATCTTCTTTTGCAAAAGTAGGTTTTTCTCTCCCCTTTTGGGATACTTCAGTGATTGTTACAGATAGGTTCTTAAATACTACACTTTTTTTTAAACAGGCAGTTCTCTCAGGCAACAATGCAAATTACCAATACTGTGTATTGTTTTTGTTTAATCTTCATATTAACCATATTAACAACCCTGATCCCCCTTCCAAATCTATGAAGGATTAGCATAATAGGATTGTAATGTCATAGATTTAGAACTGGAAAGGACTTATAGGTCATTGAGTCCAACCCCTTTATTTTTATGGATGAGGATATCATGGCATAAAGCAATCCTAATACTCATAAAAATAGGTCCTAGCCTAATCCTAATATGCACGTTAAAAAAAACCTTTATGACAAATAATCCTTCTTTTCTTTATACTTTTAGTAATAATAATGATGATGATGATAACTCAGAATACTAGCATTTATATGGTGTTTTAAGGTTTGCAAAAAAACCTTACATATGTTATCTTATTTGGTCCTTTCAGCAACTCTGTAAAGTAGGTGCTATTCTTACCCCCTTTTACAGATGAAGAATCTGAGCCTGAGAATGGTTAAGTTGCTGGCTAAGGGTCCCCCAACTGATAAGTGTCAAAGACAGGATTTCAACTCAGACCTTGATATTTAAAAGCCCCAAATGCTTTCTTCTATTCTAAACTGTCTCTCGGTTCTATCATGTTGAATGGTATTTTTTGTAATATAACTAATATGCAATAAAAGCTTTTTATAAGAGCTCATTGTCAGATACGTCCTAATAGCATAAATATGTTAATGAATGAGAATTGGCTTTGAAGTTAAAAGACTTATATAGGGCTTCAAAATAGGAATGTTTAGCTCTGTCATCGGCATACTGGATGTTTGATATTGGGCCATTCAATTAATTTCTCCGGGCCTTAGTTTCCTCGTTTTCAAATTGAGCAATCATTTGTTAAATGCCTGCTGTGTCAAATGGGGATAATAATGCTGGTACCTCAGGGTATTGTTGTAAGAATCAAATGAAATAATATGGGCAAAGTTCTTTCTTTGTCAAAGCACTGTAAGTTATTTTCATTATTATCGCAAAGGATCATTGTCTAAAAAAAAAAACAATTTTATTTCCTTATATCAATGTTATTAATTCTACCACCTTAAAAAAAACTCAAAACAAACTCTACATGCGATGATGATTTTTCCCACTTCCTATTCCCTTGGCTTTCCCATTCAGATTCTGAGGACTTCTTTTACCAGGCCAGAGTCTTCTACAGTTATCGTTTCTTATTCAAGACCACCTTAAAACATTTTTCATTATAGGTACCAGAGATTTTGGATCAGTCTTAAATATCTTTTCACAGTATTTTCCCCATGATTTCCCCTGCTCTTCCATCCTGGAACAAAACCCTTATTAGATCCAAGTAACATTTGAAAGGGGGGGATGAGATAATAGAAATGAGGTTAGAGAGGAAAGGGACTCTAGAAATCATAACGTTTACCTCCAACATTTTGTAGCTGTGTACTCTTGGAGGAGGAGGTTTTTACTTCTTCAGGACAATTAAAGACTCAGGTTCCAATCTTGATTATCTTTTACAATTTACTTAACTGGCTCACATATCCCACACAGCTGAAAAAAACAAAAAACAAAAAACCCGACAACAAAAAACAAGTACCACTGAAGTGAACTGAAGTTTTCGTTAATTAGATGGACACTGTAATAACAGATCCAAACAAGGAATAATGTGAAAACATTAAACATTTTAATTGGGACAGAAATAGCAATTGAATAAAATTCAGCCACGTTCTGAATTAGTAGAAATCCCTTTCCCTCACTAGAATAGTTTAGGAAACAAATTTTTCCAAAGGACATGACTGTAATACAACCAAGTTTCTTCCCTTGTAACAAAAATGAGGGAGTGGGGTGGGTTTAAACTTCTAATAAAAGAAGAATAACCCTAGCATTACTACATGAAAACTATTCTTGCTGGCCTCTGACGCATCCCTTTCCCCCTAACTCCCAGCTGTTGCTCATCTCTGGTGTAGTTCTCAGCTTAGCTTGTCTCAGGCCCTTGTTAGTATAATGATGGTGATTTTTTGCTCCCTGGGTGATTTCTCCGTATGGTCTCAAACCTCAGCTGAGCACTTTGTTTCCTTGATCTTATATTTTTTCCTCCTTATTCCATCATGCAGTCAGTCTGTGGCTTGAGCATACATGGTCCCATAAGAACTGCTGTCTCCATTTCCCCCATGAGAATTTGTTTTTCCTGAACCCAGGTGTTCTTCCACTCCACCTCCTAATATTTTCCCTCCAATTACATGTAAAAACAATTTTTACATTTTTAAAATTTTTGAGCTCCAAATTTTCTTCTTCCCTTCTTCCTCCCCCACTCCCCATTAAGCAGGCAAGCAATTTGATATAGGTTATATATGTAAAGTCATGCAAATCATATTTTTTCCCTTTTAGTCATTTTGTGAAAGAAAATACAGACAAAAACAAGAAAAATAAAGTTTAAAAAATGATGCTTCAATCTGCATTCAGATTCCATTAGTTGGTTTTTTGGAGGCGGATAGCATTTTCATCATAAATCCTTTGGAATTGTCTTAGATCATTGTATTGCTGAGAACAGCCAAGTCATTCACAACTAATTATTGTGCGATATTGCTGTTACTGTGTACAGTGTTTTTCTAGTTTTGCTCACTTCACTGTACATTAGTTCATATAAGTCTTTCCAGCATTCTGCTCATTATTTCTTACAGTACAGTAGTATTCCATCTCAGTTATATGTCACAACTTGTTCAGCCATTTCCTAATTGATGGGAATTCCTTTAAATTTCAGTTCTTTGCCACCACAAAAAGAGCTGCTATAAATATTTTTGTACAGCTGGATCCTTTTCCTTTTTTAAAAAAAAATCTCTGTGATATAGACATAATAATGGCATTTCCGGGTCAAAGGGTATGGACAGTTTTATAGCCCTTTGGGCATAGTTCCAAATTGTTTTCCAGAATGGTTAGATCATTTCACAGTTCCACCAACAGTGCATTAATGTCCCGATTTTCCCATTTTCTTTTTCTTTCATATTAGCCAATTTGATAGGTATGAGGTGGTACCTAAGAGTTGTTTTAACTTGCATTTCTCTAATCAAGAGCGATTTAGAACATTTTTTCGTGACTATAGAGACCTCTGATTTTTTTCTGAAAACTACCTTTTCATATCCTTTGACTATTTATCAGTTGGGGAATAATATATCTTATAAATTTTATTCAGTTATCCATATATTTGAGAAATGAAGCCTTTACCAAAGAAACTTGCCATAAAAATTCCCCCCACACCTCAGTATTCTGCTTTCTTTCTAATCTTGGTTGCATTGGATTTGCTTATGCAAAACTTTTTAAACTCAGTGCAATCAAAATTACCATTTTACATTCTATAATGCTCTTTATCTCTCGTTTGGTCATAAATTCTCCCCTTATCCAAACATCTAACAGGTAAACTATTATATATTCCCCTAATGTGCTTATGCTATCACCCTTTCTGTCTAAATCATGTAACACATTCCATTTTATGGATGAGATCCTTCCATTCAAATTTACAGTTATGATTCCTAACCTATGTATTTCTCTCCATTCTATTTTCCCCATTTATCCTACTGTTATTCTCCTTTCATTCTATCCATCTTCAAAAGTATTTTGCTTCTGACCACTGCCTCCCTCAGTCTGCCCTTTGTTTTTCAGATGCTTCCAACATAATCAGCTCACATCTGTGTCTTCTATCAATGCAAACACCTTTTAACTTCCCTAATTATGAGAAAATTCTTAAGAGATACAAGTATCATTTTCACATGCAGGAATGTAAGCATTTTAACCTTATTGAATCACTTATGATTTCTCTTTCATGTTTGCCTTTTTATGCTTCTCTTGAATCTGGTATTGGAAAGTCAAAATTTCTATTAAGCTCTGGTCTTTTCATTAAGAAGGCTTGAAAGTCTTAGATTTCATTAAATATCCTATTTTTGCCCTGAAGGATTATACTCAGTTTTCTGGATAGGTTATTCTTGCTTTCTGGAATATCATATTCCAATCCCTCCAATCTCTTAATGTAGAAACTGCTAAGTCTTGTGTTATCCTGATTGTGGCTCCATGGTATTTGAATTGTTTCTTCCTGGCTGCCTGCTTTTTTTTCTCCTTCACCTGAGTGTTTTGGAATTTGGCTATATTATCTCTGGGAGTTTTCATTTGGGGATCTCTTTCAGGAGGTGATTGGTGGATTCTTTCAATGTTTATTTTTCCCTTTCATTCTATGATATCAGGGCAGTTTTCCTTAATAAGTTCTTGAAATATGATATGCAGGTTCATTTTTGATCATGGCTTTCAGGTTGTTTTCATTGTTACAATTTGAACATGACCCGCAGGTTGAGAACCACTGATCTAAAGAAAGGTGTATTCACCGTCCTGTGCACTGGTCTATAAGCATCCCAAAGTACTCCCTTCTGCCTTGGAACTGTGATCATGGTCCCTACTCCCCTAAGGCTTCATGCTCTGGTATGCAAGTGCTCCTCCTTGTCCTGGGACTGTGACCTAGGCACTCATATGGGTAATACAACAGAGTCCTGCACTCAGTGCCAGCAAAGGGTCACCTATAATCTTCTTCTGACTAGTTGTCCATTCAGCCCTCTTACCATCTGTGGGCTTAGAGCTCTGGAAGCTGCCATGGATTCAGTTGTCTCCAATGCCTATTGTTGGATTTCTGGGAAGTAGCCTGCACTGGCAGGGCCTGTTCTAGACTATGCTCCCCTCTTACCCCAGTATGATAGACTCTTCCTGTAGACCTCATAAGTTGTTTCTGCCTAGAAAATGGTTTCATCCTGCTGCCTCAGAATTTGTTTTGAGTAGTTATTTTAATGTTTTTTTTAGAGGAGAATATGAAAGAGCTCAGGCAAGTCCCTGCTTTTACTCTACCACCTTGATGCTGCTCTCCTTCCTCCCCCCCCTTCTTCCTTCTTCCCAGGTATTCTTTCGAAGACAGTCCTTTCAACAATGTTTGTAAGAGAAATATAGTGACTATATTTTCTGAATCAAAAACAAAAAAAAAACATGGTTTGGAAAAAAGTTTTTCTTTTTCATATGTGTTAACAAAATTGGGGCAATTACATAATCTTTTATACTAGTGCAGGAAGAGAAATGTTTAGGGACTTTATGACAAGAATAATCATGACCAGTTGGTATTGCTGGCACACAATACCAAGTCTCCCAGACTGTAGCAATAGACATCAAGGGCTTTCTTGGGTAAAACACTATTTTTCTTTTAGCCTACAAATAACTTTTTTGTTCTCAGGTCTTTAAATTAAGTTTAATTAAACAAACATTCATTAAATACTTGCCATGTTGAAGTCACTTTATTATTAGCAATGCTCTGCCTTTAAGTAGCTTTAATTTTAATGGGAAATACAATAGGGAAGATGATGGAGCCATCAGAAGAAACAGGTTAAGTTCAAATGAGGTATAGGTTTAGGAGAAAGATAATGTAATAATATCTGTGAAGTACACTGTAAACCAGCCATGCCTGCTCATCCGTTGGGACTCACTGTTTCCCACTGAAAAGGCAATATCAGTTCAGAGTTCCCTACTCATAGTTAATATTTTTTTCCTTCACAAGCATAGGACCCAATCATTAACTAACTGAACACTATTCATTCTTCAATCATGACAAGTCTCATCTCCTTCATAAAGGTCTCCCTGGGTCCTTTAGCCTATAATTATCTCCCTCTCCTATGAATTCTGGAGAAGCATGGTGTGGTATGTGCAAAGTCATCTTTGTTGTCATCAGTTTCTCTTTATATTAATAGAACATTGAATATCATAGAACAATATCAAGATAAATTGTGTTAGCACTAACTATTGAAACCCCATAGACAAAGATGAGAAGAATAAGCCGATGATGATTATGGAAATGGAATAAAAAAGCTCTCCATGAATGAGACATAAACTCATAACAATATGTCAACAAATTCATCAAAGACGTGACTGAGTCACATGAATTTGTTTATAGACAATGAAAGTTTATTATGGCAATTAAGGATCAGATTATTGTTACTTAAATTCTGGAAAGGTTCAATATTAAGAGGCAAGAATCATTAGAAATTGTGCAGTGCAAAACTACAGTAAGCAAGTTTATCATCAACCAAATATCTAGCAAGACATGACTTGGTGGATAGAATCATATATCAGAAGCTTGCTATTTTTCATAGACTGACAGAAGACAAATCCCTATATCACACATATAGACCTGAAAATATTTCAAAGACTCATCCAATAAATTATACCATATCTGGACCTTTGCCATATACATAGTGTTGCTCACAATCGCTACACAAAACATTGATCCATAAAAACTTAACAGTAACATAGATATTGCCATACCAGATTCTCATAATCTCTAAGCTACATAAAAACTTAAAAAATATTAGTATAGATCAATGGAGATAAAATTCATGGGGGAGCAGGATAGGAATTACATATCATCCTTGTCCTCTTCATTGCTAAAATTCTATCAGGATGTTTTCAACAAGTTTAGACAAGATGAGCTCCCATCCTCATACTGTTATTCAACGACAAAGATGATTTCTTTTATCCTTCTCTGCACTAGTTCACACAACATTAAAAATAAAAGAATAATAGCAAGATAGCTAGTATTTAATCCAATCTGAAAATTTAATTTTTTATTATATCTGAAAATATATTTTGAAAATATAATTTAATTTGAAATATATTTTTAAAAAGATGACTGAAATGATGAGTGATAACCATTTGTTGAGCTTTGAAGATGCTTCATACTGCTTTATCTCAATTGAACTCTTAATTTCAAGTCAAGTAACAGCCCATTGTTAATAAGTTTAGGGAAACTTAAAAGAAAAACCACTTCATCCTTAAAACTAGATTCAGTGAAAACAACTGTGAAATAGAGGAGCTACTACAAGCTGAAGTGGGAAAAGTTAAAAGACCTTAGGTAATTAAAAACAATTCACAATACAAAGTCCCCAAATTATGTCTGTTGTGGAAATGAATGATCAAACAGTACCAACAGTTCAAATGATTTTTAAAAGGAGATGGGCAAACATGGGCTTTATTTGTGAGAAGCTCCTTGTATGATCAGTGTCCTGAATCCAACTATCAGACCAATTACAACAAAACAGAACAATTCTTAAAAACTGGTATCTGTTATTAAAATTACAAATGATTGCATTTCCCCCTAATATTTGACAAAAAGTATAAAAACGTTTCAGGAGCTAAATGAGGTAGCCGTATTATAATTAGAACCATAGGAAGAAAAGTAGCCTGATCAAAGTATACCCTCTTAGTTCAGGTATCAAACATCACCCTGAAAAAGCATCTTGAGGGAACTATTGAAAATCTGCTGAGAGGCATTGGTCTATTTTGTCCTGCAGGAGCAAATTTCAATACCACATTGCCCAGTTAAAAGCAATAGAAAGGAAACACACAGTTTGGAATTCAGAAAACAAAAGGATTTTTGAAATTCTAGATTCCTTTAATTAGCACTTGAAAGCAGAAATCTAAAAGTTAAAATGATACAGGGGATCAAAATAGTACATATATATATGCATATATTGAATATCAACCAACCCTGTAAGCCTTCAGAAACTTGAGAACCAAAGAAATTAGTGTAAAGGGAGAGAACCATCAGAGAAAGGGGATGTGGAAAATTTTTGGTTCTCTGTAAGGTTGTAAGAAGTGCAAAACAAGGAAAACAAAAGATGGATCAAACAAGAAACAGTTTAATCATCGTTCATATAAAGCCAGAAGAGGTTTATCTAGGGATGGCAGGCTTCACTGTAAGACTGAAAAGCAGCAGGACTGAAAGATCCTTAATCATTGGCTTAAATTGTTCACAAAACACAACCAAATGATTCATAAAGCACTTTGCCAGCTGTTTTTTCCTGAGCAAAGCTTAATCCCAGCTTTCTTTCTGGAGTTAGCATCATGGGATAGTTGAAAGAGCACTAACTCTGGAGTTAGGTCAGATCCTACTTCTCTCACTCCCTCTGAGATCTCAAGTTAGTCATTAAATCTCTGTGGAACTCAGTTTCCTTATCTTTAAAGTGAAGAAATTGGCCTTGATTGTGATCACCTCTGAGATCCCACCCAGACCTAGATCTATGATCCTTATCATCATTATTGACAGAAGGTATCAAAATATCTATTATCAGAAGAATGCTAGACTAATTTCATGCTTATCTATTCAGAGTTTATAGCACTAAAATAATGATTAGTGCTTATTAGAAAGCAGCGTATTGTCTGAGGGGAAAAAAAAGAGTATATACTAAAAAGTCCCAGGGGAGTATAGAGCAATTTATTATGCTTTTACAAATAATTGATCAAGCTACCAGAAAGTAGTGTGTGTGTGTGTGTGTGTGTGTGTGTGTGTGTGTGTATGTGTGTGTGTGTGTGTATTTTTAATTTTATTTTTTGTTTTTTGTTTTTGGAGGGGGTAGGGCAAGACAATTGGGGTTAAGTGACTTGCCCAAGTTCATATGGCTAGTAAGTATTAAGTGTCTGTGGATGGATTTGAAATCAGGCTCTCCTTACTCCAGGGCTGGTGTTCTATCCACTGTGCCACCTAGCTGCCCCTAGATAGTCTTACTGTCTTTTTTGATGATCACAAAGTCTTTGCTTCAGTTCTGCACTTATGCCTTATTCCCATAGTCCTGATATAAAATAGACCCATCTATAGTAATGAAGCCAGAATATTTAATGTCTACATAGACTTTGTTTAAATCTTGCTAAGACTATAGCTATGTCAGGAACAATTCCTATATAAAATGTGGCATTTTTCAGGAAGACAGTTTAAGCTCATTTATGGTTATACTTTGAGCTAAATCTGTTATGATCTTTCTTAAATAGAATTGTCTGGTTCCAAATTAAAAAGGGAGTTTAACCAAAATTTCTTATTAATCATTGATATGTGAATGATACCAAATTCTGTCTCCGTTGAAACCACATTAAATAGCTTTTTTATCTTTTGAAATCCATCTCCAATAATATTGAAATGTCATTTGGACTGAATAATCATAAAATCCTTAATAAATGTTGAGGAAATTTAGAGACCAAAGATTTTGGGCTGAAATCAACAAATCAGATTGAAACAATGGATGAAAGGATACATATCTGTGTTCCTTCTGTGCAAGATGTATGTAGCATAAAGGTATTAAAGAGAAGGTTATGATTGAGTATATTAGAAACTCACTGGTGTCCTGAAGGCAAAGTTGAACGCAAATAATGCATCTCAGACATTTAGCACCTTTGCAAAAGCAGTTTTAATATATACTTTTACAAGTATACAGTGGACCACAACAGATTTTAGAAGTATCTTAAAAACCCTGTACATTTAATAAAACATGGGATCCATCACTTTGAAGTGAATATAGAATGATTAATACTCTTTTGCCATAAAAGAGCAAGGGGATTGGTAGACATTTTTTAGCATACTTGACAAACTGTCAAAACCAATAGGAATGCTTTTACGGTAGGCCAGCATAACTTTACCACATAGTAGGAAAGGCCAAGAACAAGTTTGTGTTATTAGATTTGTCCAATGTGATTAAAGGTGCCTCGTTTCATAATGGAGCTTTTAAAACAGCTAAAGTACAAAAGTAGAATCAAAAGGCCCTTTATGGGTGATGTCCATATGAAGTCAGCCAATTGTAGATTGGCAAAGAAGCATAAAATAAATCATGAATCATAAGGATTTGTTTCTGGAAGCACAAGATTTTATTATAACAGTTCAGTGCCAGGTCATTTGCTATCACTAGAAATTTCAGCGAAGTTATCCTTAAGGAACTCGGTCTTAATGATCAATATGTTCTATATTATGCAATGAAATGGTAGAAACCGAGCAAAACATCACTGCAGGCTGAAAAAAATCTAGCATCTATCTAATACCTACCAGGTCAGCTAGAATTCAACTTGGAAATCTCACTGTCTTTCATGGACTAGCTGAAGACAAATCTCTATTCCATAGAGACTTCAGAATATCCTGGAGAACTCAACAAATAAACTATATTAGAACTCTACCTTTATTGCAGACCAAATTGTTGCCCACAATTTCTCCAATATAACTTTAATGTATAAGAAACTCAAGATACTATTGTTGCTGTTCAGTCATTTTCCAGTCATGTCCAAGTTTATATTTGTTGTTGTTGAGTTATTTCAGTTATGACCTACTCTTTGTGATACTATTTGGGGTTTTCTTGGCAAAGATACTATAATGGTTTGTCATTTCCTTCTCTAGTTCATTTTATAGAGGAAGAAACTGAGGCAAAGAAACTCAAGGCTTCTTGAGTCCAAGAACAATGCTCTATCCACTGTGTCACCTAGCTCCTCTTTAATTTATACCATCATGCCAAATACTTATAATCACCAAGCTATATAGAATGAATAGATTTCAAGTAGAGCTCTACCAGGGGAGTTCAACATTTAGTGGGAATATGATGAGATGCATGTTATTCCTGTTGTCTTGTCTATTTCTAGAATTGTATGAAGAATGCTTTCTTTGGGCCTGCAGAGAATAACCTTACATTCTAATAATATTTTTTATCCACCTACAAATTAATTTATATTACTTCCCCTTGCAGTGATCTATAAAACATAAAAACAAAAGAATAATAGGATAGACCCTTGTTCCTAGATTATTTCTATCTGAGCACCCTAGAAAAAGATGAGAAGAATGAGATGTCTGTATACAGAAAGTATTTTAGAGTTTGTAAAGTGATGTGTTTGCATTCTCTTATTTGAGTCTCACTACAACCCTGTCAATACTACAGGCATTGCTGTCTCTATTTGACAAATGAAGAAACATGGTGAGATCCTTAAAGTTCCTTGGTTAAAGCAGTAGAGAAATTCGTGTTAGAGATGGAATTTTAAGCCAAGTTTTATTGATTTGAAGTCCAAAACTCTATATGATGACACCAGGCCTAAATTTAGAGGCAAGAACTTGAGTTCAAATCCCTAAATTCATATGTAATGTGTTTATTATGATCATTTTCTTATTTCAGCTTCAGCTTCATACTCATTAAGTAGCTGCCTTAGAGGATTTCTAGTCGTAGGGTTCTTTTAGGTCTAATTCACATGATCACTTACTTTCTGTACTGTTCACATTTGATGCTTAGGTCATAGAATGTTCATGTGGAAGGAAAACTTGGAGATTATTTCACCTAATCAAATGAGATAATATTTGTAAAGTGCTTAGGATGGTGGCTGGCACATAGTAGGCTCTCTATAAATGTGTATGGTGCCACTCCATCCTACTGTGCCCTTTTTCTAGAGATTAGGCATCAGGGACTTTGAGTGATTTAGTAATTTATTCAAGATCAACTTTAATCATATGAGCCTTACATTGTTATTTATCTGTTTCGTGACTGTATAGCTCAGCTACTGAACTAGTTATATTGTTTTCTTGCCTCACCTCTCACTTCCCTGCCATACTTCCCTCCTCCATCAAGTCTCCTCACTCCAACCTAGCAGTTCCCCTTCATATGCCCATGTTGCAACTCAGAGCTATTGGCTGCCCATAGGCCCAATGTATTCAGAGAGTAATCCCATATTTTAATTACATTTAAAGGTTGTTCATTTCCACTGAATCTCCTTGCCTGAGACAGATTATATACATGACACTAAAGGGCAGGATCTTTTAATTGAAACAGTGCATTGCTTGTAAAATGGAAAAAAAAAATCTTCCTCTTACTCTGAATAAATACAAGTATATCCTCCTACAAAGTCCCATTTCATCATTGGGAGAAAAAACTTATTTAATATTTAATTTTTTCCAACTACATGTAATAAAACAATTTTAACATTCTTTAAAAAAAAATTTTGAGTACTAAATTCTCTCCCTTTGTCCTGCTATTGAGAAGGCAAGCAATTTTACATAGGTTATACATGTGTAATCATGCAAAACATACTTTCCTGTAACACATTCCGTGAAGGAAAACAAACAAAAAAACAAAAAAAAATAAAGAAAGTAAAGAAAAAGTTATCTTGATCTACATTCAAGCTCTATCCATTCTTGGAAAAGGAACATTCATAGCCCAGAGTGTGCATGCTCCCAGGATTGCGTCTAAACAGAAACATTTTTTTGCCACTGATGGAGAGATAGTGTCTCTGCTGGGTACCTTCTCTGTTAAGCGATCTTCTTTTGCAGCTCTTTGAGATGCTTCTGTCTTCATATGTCTCTCTTCAGGTACAACTGCTATGCATCTCTGTCCTCACAGATATGTGTGTGTTTATATGTATGTATGTACATATCTTTTCTGAGTTAGACATAGCAACACTCAGCTAGCAAACCACAAATCTACAGGTCAACTTTGTCTTTTTGACTGACTATATTTCCCTTTTCTAGAAGGGGAATTTCTCTAAGATCACTCAATATTTGGTTTTGAGGAGGGTTCATTCCCTAGATACCATCATGTTTTTTGCATCTATTACTAGAGTCATGCAACTTATCTTGGAGCGTCATTTAGCAACAATTGAGCAGAAAGGATGAAATCAACAACATTTGGCCTCCATTTCCAAAATCGTGGAATGTCAAGTGATGCTAGAGATCTGAGGTTATTTAGTTCAACCCATGAATGAACAGGAATCCTCTCTAGATCATACTGAGCATTTCCTTGCACCAGCTTCCTTATAATGTGAAAGAACCTTTTACCCGTCATTGTACCCTATTTTGCCTCCCATAAGCTCTCCAGGATTTCTTATCAAGTTTTTCTTGTAGCGTAGTTTATAGTTGCCTCTTTGCAACATCCATCCATTGCTTCTAGTCCTGCTCAATGGGACTAGGAAGAATAAGTCAACTCTGTCTTTCGCATGACAATCCTTAAGATACTTTAAGGTAGATAATATTCCCCTTTAGTCTTCTCAAGGCTTACCTAGTTCTTCACCCTGTCCTTGAGGAATTACAACCATTCTGATTGTCTTCTTTAGGAAGTTCTTCAGTTTGTTGAAAGCTTCTATGTACATATGCATATATCCCAGAATTGCAGACAATACCCCAGATGTTGTTGACCTGGGCAGATTTATAGTAGGACTATCATTTCCTTAGTTATAGATATTAGACCTTTCTTCATGTATCCTAAAAAATGAATTAGCTTTCCTGGTAGCGTATCATATTTTTTGATTCTTAGGGCCCTTGTATTCTGCTAAAACCCCAAATATTCTGATGTTGTTTAAACATACCCCCTACATCAGCAGTTCTCAATCTGTGGTTCGTGACCCCTTTGGGGGTTGAATGAGCCTTTCACAGGGGTCACAGGGGTCGCCTAAGACCATTGGAAAACACGTATTTCCGATAGTCTTAGGAACCAAGACACCACTCCTCTATCTGTCTCCAGGAGGGTCTGCCCACATGCAGATACACCCACATACAAGTATTAAAGGGTCATGGCATTAGGAAGGTTGAGAACCACTGCCCTACATCTTATACTTGTGAAATTTATTTCTGATTTAAAGTTAATACTTTGCATTTATCCCAGCTATATTTCATGTCATTTATTTTGGCCCAGTACCTTAATCTGTTGAATTGTCTTTTAATCCTAACTCTATTTTACACAGTCTTTGCACTCAAGTTTGTGTTATATACACAATTGTTAAGCATGCTATTTATGCCTTTTCCCAAATGATTGATAAGCGTGTTAAAACAGCATAGAACTTAAGCATATTTCTTTTTTTATAGCTATATCTATATACTTTTTTATTTTAAATTAATTTGTTTATTTTTAGTTTACAAGATTCAGTTCCACAATCTCTTGAGTTTCAAATTTTCTCCCCTCCCTTCCCCCCCCTCCCCCAACCCATGGCGGCTTGAACCTAAGCATATTTCACTAAAGAATGCTACTGGAGACATTCCAAGTTGATACCAAACTATTCTGTAATGTAGGCATTATAATCTTTTAAGGTAACCATTTAGCCAGTTTTGAATTCAGCTACTTATATATTGTCTAGTCTGTATCTCGCTATGATTTCCACAATAATCCTTTCATTAACCTTGAAAATTGCTCTCCTAAAATCTAGGTGAACAACGGCAATAACATTACCCTGATCAAGTATCTAATGAGGCTATAGGAGACTAGTCTGACATAAGCTGTTACTGATGAAGACTTCCTGACCCTTTTTGAATGCTCCTTTTTTTTAGTTGTTCAATAATTATACTGTCTTCCTTAAATCCCCCCCAAAACAACTGTTTTCATTTAAAAAAAAAATCATCTTTGCTATATTGTTGCCTATGAGCTGAAATCCTAGAGTTATTTTAATTCATATTTCTTTCATTAGTGATAAGGAACATTTTTATATGGTTGTTGTTAATTTGGAATTTTTATTTTGGAAACTGTTTATATATTTTGAACATTTATTTATCTTTTGGAGTTCAATGACAGTTAAGAAATCATTATGGCTCAGGAATGACATTCTGCCAGTACTGTAGCACCCTAGAGTTCCTTCTATCCCTATCTTGTCCAGGTGACTGGAACTTGTAAAGGACAGTTAAAAACTTTCTTGTTTCCTTATATAGCTTGGTCATTAACTTCTTATTAGCCATAGTTGTTTTTTTTTTTCCTTTCAAATAAATACTCATTGAATTTTGAAGTATAGTTGACAGGACCAACTTTGAGATAAGTAGAACATCAGATTTGCCCCTAAGAGAGTCTACATTATTCTTCAATGTCTAGACTATTGATTTCTTTGGTGCAGGTTATGCTAGTGAGGAAACTTCTCTACCATAGCAGATCAACAACTGTTTTTCGGTTCATAGGCTAAAAGTGTTGACCAGAGAAAGCCATAAGGGTGGAAAGAATCTCCAATATTGTTATGATAATATAAATTTTAGATTTGGAAGCTATTTGGAAGCTAGAAATTTTATTTAGTCTAACTCTCTTATTTTATAGATGCCAAAATTGAGATCCAGAGAGGTTAAATGATTGGCCCACAGTCACTTAGATAATAAATAGCAGAGCTGAGCTTTTAATCCATGTTCATCTACACTAGGATGTTGTTGGGCAAGTTTGTCCCATGTAACAAACAAGTACTAGGGGTTATGTGGCTGTGTTCTTGTGAGCTCCCCATCGTGTTTAAAAATAAAATAAAAAGGCAGGATTCCAAGAAAGGATGACTAAAATGATAAATGGATTAGAGGGAATGACTTACTGTATGAAGAGAGATTGAAGTAATATAACATAGATAGCCTAGAGAGGAAAAATAGCAAAGGAAAGGGGAAATTGCTAATACTTATAAGCACCTGAGAGGTTGCACCATGGGCAACATTCATTTTGGAATGCTAGCACATCAAAAGATGTGAATGGTATGTGGAGATATATTTTTCCCACTTGCCCATTAAGCTTAATAGCACTAAACCAGAAGCAGAAAATTATAATACAAAATGTTAAGAGTAAGGAAGGGAAAAACCTATTAGGCTTATATGTTACCTTCAGGTAATTATATTATTGACTCTAAAGTCAGCAAGATTAAGAGACACTTTAGTTATGGGACATTATGCCTGTATGTCTTCATGTCTGTGTGTTCTCATGTATTCATACAAGTGTATACTGACCTCAATTCCAGTCAAGCAAAGCTTTGGAAGTGGTCCTATAACTAGCCTCCTTTCTGGGAGGGTATTTTTTAAATTTATGGGCATAAAGCAATTTTGATTTTTTTTTCCTGTTGTCAAGAATTAAAAGAATAGGTAAGGAATTTTGTGTGTTTTCACTCTAATATTGACCCAGAAGGATTCATTTGAAGTCATCTCACGTTATGTCCTTTTTGCTTTTCAAATTTATTATGATCATACATACCTGAATTTCCCAGTATAGTCTTGATTTAAAATATTTTGTCTCATTTACACACACACACACACACACACACACACACAATCTTTTATGAGACAGTGTGTTCCTTTTGGTGTGGTTAATAGAGTCATTGTGTTTACAATGCATGAAATATAGGACAGGACAGAAAAAAAGCAACAGCCTTTATTTTTAATTTTTCCAATATGCATCTTTGACAAGCAGATGCTCTATACATTCCTTTGATTTTTGGATAATTTTAAAAAATCTCATAGGTATTTTAGAAGGAATTAGGCACAGAGCTAGGAGAGACCTCAGAGATACCTACTTGAGGCTACTCATTTTATAGATGAGGAAAGAAGTTGCAACTTCCTGTCCACTTTTGTATTCTTGTATGAGTAGCAGAGCCTACATTTCAACTCAACTCCTTTGATTACAATTTATCTCATCATTATCTCCCGCAGTATAGGAAATTCTCCTTTCTAGTACCTAACAGTACAAAATACAGACAGAAATAACATTGGCCATTGAAGTCTGTAATGCCAAGCAAAGGCAACTTCTAAGGTTTGGATTATCAGCATAGCAAACCTCATTTATTCAGCAAACATTCACAGAACAAAGAAAGTCAAAATACAGTATGTCATTCATTTAGCAAGTAAGTTCTGAATTCAGTTGCAAAGTACCAAGGTCCAAGTATCCCACCCCTGGATCAGTAGTCAAAGTAGCCCACTCCTGGGCAGTACATTCATTTAGTCTCTTCTCAGATGGAGAATAGTTTCCAATCATAAACAAAGTACATTCATTTAGTCGATCACAGAGCACCAAAAAGGCCAAAGGTTTCCTACCCCTGGACACTATTGAATTACAATACCATCTATTAACACCAAGCACTTTCTCAAAAGGGGCAGGAGAGCACAAAAGGCCATACACTCTTAAGCTATAACAAGGCTGAGATGTCATTATAGTTCAATGCCCAAAGAGAGGTCCTGTCTTCATCTTGACCTGTGGCAAGTACCCGGTTCCTGGGGAAGCAAAGCCTAATAAAGTCACAACACACATTGCCAGTGTCCCCATCAAGTCACTCTCTGCCTGCAGAACAGTCCCAGAACCCCTGAAAATATCAGCAAGCCCCTCTTCCAAGATTTCTTGAACATACAACAAGAAAATCCTTCTTCAGGGCTTCTGAACCAACAGCAAGGTTCCAGGACCTCTACAACAGCAGCACTGTCCTACACCAGCAGGTGAATCTGGCAAAATAACATCAAAACATACAGATAGAATACCAGCATCATAGCCATGCCTCCTCAGTTTTTGGCATCTCCAGATGGCAGTTCTCAAAAGTCCTGGGCAGCTCCAACTGGCCCTCAGCAGTCCATGGCACTGTTCTCCAAAAGTCTCTCTGGCCTCCTCTGCTTGGGCTTTCTCTCTGCTTGGGCTTTCTCTCTGCTTGTGCCTTTTCCAGTTCAGCTGCCCTCTTCACATCAACAAGTCCATCCCACAAGTGGGATTCACAAGCTCTGGGTTTTAACACTCAACCCCCAAACCAAACCAATACAGGGGCATCTCCAAATTCCATTACCATTACAAAGGCTCTTTGATTTTGTTTAGCACTTAAAACAATCCCTTCTGCCCACCCAAAATATGCAGTTGCTGTAATGGTAATAATACCTTTAATGCATGAATTAGCCATAGTTTCTTAGAGTGTTGGAAAATGCCACTTGAGAATCATTGGTCCCTGTTGGCTGTACTAGTACTTTGCAGACCTAATGTATAGAGAGTATTGTTTCCATATGTGACTGAAGCAATATTTTTTCTGTCCTTAAACGTTCTTCTAAAAAGTACAGGAAGAATTTGCTCTTGCCTAGCAAGTTACTTCTGATGGGTGCAGTGCAGACATTTTGCAACTTTATCCCCTTTTCCTTTTCAAATGCGTCTTTGGAGCATTGCCTAAGTTGCCTGCCAGTAGATGGATGGAGACTACTGTGCTTACCACCAAAGTTACCAATTAGTAGGGTCCCTTGTGCTGGGGTTTGACTCCCTGTACTTATGTTTCTTATTTTGAGATGAGCTCAAGCCTCTCTTGGCTCAGAGGCAGTAATTCTGTGATGTAAGCCTATAGGATGCCTAAAGCAACCTGAAGCAGTTATAACTGTGTCTCAAAACTTAAAGTTCTGGTTCATAATCAGGACTTAAGGAGGCATCTTAAACCTTGAGGTAGGCTGGTAAATTGTGGAAGGCATTCCCAAAATGACTGCTCTGATCATACATGAGAAGTCTGTGAGGCATTTGACTAATGACACTGTATTTATTTAAAAAAAAATAACAAAACTTTCTTCATTGCTTGCAGGCATCACAAGCAGATTTTTCAGAACCTCATCATTGTACAACTGAGATTGGAATCTGGCCTTAAAGTATTTTTTTTAAAATAATAAAGAATGGGCCTTTGTGACAAACCACAGACCATTATGACAAAGTGGCATTTCATTTGCTTTCTATGTAAGTGAGCACGCAGAAAAGCTGAAAATAAGGAAAGGAATACTCCTGAATAACAACTTTGTTCACTTTGGTAGTTGTAAAAGGATTTGCCATAATCACTTGTCATTTTCCTAGAAAGAACTCCATGGCCTAGGAGTTCTGGTTGACATCTTTTAGAATTTTGGAAGCAAAAAATAGCTGGTCCAGATTAAGTTTTCTCATTCAGTTTAGAACAATATGTACATATGCTGTTTTCAAGCCACATAGACTTGGGTGGAGAAATATCCACATCAGAACCTCTTAGGAGTGATTTTGTTACTGGATTCAGATCACTGCCTCATACTGTGCCAGCATTCTGGGCTTAATCAAATTGTGTGTATCTGATTTATAATTAAACTTTGGCTTGTGTGAATAGTTTGATTCCAGATGAAAGGAGAGGTAGGAAAAGGACAAAGGAAATGATAATTTTAAAATTTGCATTATATTTCTAGAGTACTTCATGGTTTTCAAAGAGCTTTTATATACATTATTTCATTTGAAAACCACCAGAATTTTCGATTTTCTACAAAGCAACTTTTAAAGATCAGCAGTGCCTGATATTTGTTATATAGTGAGATAACAGATCTAGTCATCTTAATGCCTGCTCCCTGCAGAGCAAAAGCGGAGTGGTAGTAAACTGTGCTCAGTATGCTGAGTATGGCCCATGGGCACCCAAAACCTCTGGGCTGACATGGATCAACTCAGTTCTGGGAGCCTGACTCAAATGACTGAATTTCTTTTTTTGGCTCATTATGCCCTGCCCCAGAATTTATGCTGGGAAATCTCCCAACATAAAGGTTAAGCATAACTCATGTCTTGGTTTCCCCTTTTGTGAATAATAGGATCCCTAGCTTCCATGCAAACACTTAGTATAATAAATATATATTATAGAGGATAGCCATTTGCTCCACCAAAGATGTCAAGGACTGACAAGACTCCCTAAACATGTAGAGAAGATATAAAACACTCAACAATGCTTTTTCTATCCTATTGAGTCCTTCCATAGCCCCAAAGAAACTATTTGGGTACTTCCCTACAAGGAAAACACACTTTTCAGAGCTATGGAATAGTAGCATCCTTCCCATAAGACCTGTGCTATCCAGATAACTCCTCTTAACAGAGTATGACGGCAAGATCAGGATCTTTTTCTACTTCCATCTACTTCCCCTTCCCCTTTAATCCTCCATAAGGTGGATTTGTTTTCTCAAGCTGCAAGGACTACATGGATAATTTTCTTTATCTAAGGCTGGGTTTATTGTAGGAACTGTATGATAGATTTTCTGCTTTATCCAGACTAGGGGCTGTTAGCATGGAGTTAAGTCCAGCAGAGAAACCATGTGGGAAATGATGAGATGGCCACCCTCAACCCTCTCCTTAGAGGATTATGTGAATGCATATGATAATTGAGTCCATGAGGGCACCAAGCAAAATAGTACAGAGAGAGGAAAGAATAGGACCCAGGAGAGAGCCTTGGGGGACACGCATGGTTAGTATATGTGACATGGGTCAAACTCCAGCAAAGGAGGGAAAATGAGTGGCCAGATAGGTTATAGGAAAAACAGTGCCAAGAAGATTCATATAGTAGAGAGCTATGAAGACTATAAAAAACACAAAAACAATCAGTGTCCTTAAGAAACATGTACTGATGAGTGCAACAGCATATAAGTAAATAAGTACATACATGATACATACAGAATTAAAGGAAGATAATCTTAGAGATGAAAGCTCAAGTGTCTGTGGGACCTCGGAAAGCCTCATGGAAAAAAATGGCATTTGAACTTAGTCTTGAAATTAGTTGAGGAATTCAAGAGGCAGAGGTAAGGAGAGTGAATATTCTATACATGGGGGAAAGCCAGTGCTAGAGCAAGGAGAAGGAACATAGATTATGATGTGTGAAGAACAGCAAATAGACTGATGTCATTGGACTTCATGAAAGGGAAAAAAGTGTGAAAAGACTTGAAAGGGAAGAAAGGCCCATGGTATGAAGAACCTTACATACCAAAGAGAGGAGTTTATAATAGATCCAAGAGGTCATTGGGAGTCACTGAGATATGATCAGATATATGCTTTAAAAATAATTTTAACAGCTATCTTGAAGATAGATGAGAGTGGAGAAAGACTCATGGTAGGGAGATGAATTAGGAAGCTACAGCAGTAGTCCAGGACAGTGGTACTGAGGTCTTGAATCAGGGTGGTAGCTGGGTGACATGAGATGTGTATGTAAACATTTTTAAAGAGAGAGAGAAGATAAGATCTGGTAAATAACTGCATATGTATGAGAGAATATGGAGTTTAGGTCACTGCAATTGTGAGCTTGCTAGAGTGAGTGGATGGTGGTACCCTTAAAAGTAATAAAGACGTTGGGAAAAGGGAAAGATCTGAGGGACATAACGGTGAATTCTGTTTTAGACTCACTAAATCTGGGGTGTCTATTTAGTTGACATTTAGTTCAAAAGCAGTTTGAACTAATGTCCCTTGAATAGTTGGATCTATAAGATTAGAATCCAGAAGATTATTTTATATATACACATACACATGCACACGCACACATATATATGTATATGTACATATATGTGTATAATGTATATATAATGTATGCACATACATTATATATACATATTATGTATATATACATATGCTATATGTATATTTATATATATACCTATAAAATCTTTGTGGATGCTTCCCAGATGATAGTCTCATATTCCCAATTATCATCTTTTTGTGATTGCCAGATTATATGTGGTATATGTGTATGTACACACACACATACACACACACACACATTTATCATCTGGGAAGTATCCACAGAGATGATAATTGAGTTTATTTGAGTGGTGAGTGAATAACTGGTGTATATAGCCATTCATTCATTCATTCATTCACTCATTCATTCACTCATTCACCAACAGAGAGCTGTGTCTTCATCCTAGAGAGACTGTATCCACTAGAAGGAGATTCCATGTCAAATCCTGCAGTGAGTTCAAAAAGTTTGAGAAATGAAGAAAAGGTCATGAGATTTGTCAATTAAGAGAACACTGCCAGTTTTGGAGAGAGCAATTTCAGTTGAATTATGAGCTTGGAAGCCAAACTACAGTCGATTTTCAAGAGAATTCGTCTTCTTTAGTGTCTTTTCCATTGGTAAAACTATAGCTATTTCTGATGTTGAATTGTTTCAACAAATAATTATTGATTTATTTCTATGTATATTCTATTTTGGGTTATAGTTTTTGGCCCCTGTAATCTCTCTGATTAGTATGTAAGCACATGAGGGCAGAGACCTTGTATTATTCATCTTGGTATCTCCTTCCCATGGATATACCCCGCTTCCTAGGCCCCTAGTGCCTATATTTGTATACATTTGTTGAATTGTGGACATGAGAATTGTCTTTTAACAGCATTTTGCTAAAGAAGAAGGTGCCCTTTTTCCTAAAGAAAAAAAAACACAACAGAACAATTTTTTTACAGTAGCTTTAAATTTGGGATCTCTTCTTTCAAAGGTGCATTGTAGCAGAGTACTATTTTAATCACTCCATTACAGTACCTCAAAGATCAATAGTTTCATTCTTATTGGTGCCTCCTACATTGATTCAGATTATAATCCCTCCTTTCTTTAGTAGACCATCTTCCCGAGTTTATGAGGCCAAAAAAATCCATCACCAGGTGGCCAGCCTTCTGGTGATGAGTCTCTCCAAACTTAGCTCAGCTAAGTTCCTCTGACAGACGTACAGTTTGTTGCTAGGCCCATAATCAACGTCTTTCCAGCTTGATAGCACCTGCCAGCTGGTTTTCTGCTGGCATAGCCTGGAAGAACTCAGGGTCACCTCCATACCAAGAGGAAGCAGGAGAATAAGCTTTTAATGGAGAAATAATGCTCTTAACCTTTAAAATATTCACAAGCTTGGTAAACAGTAGTATTGTTGTGGTGTTAGATGTTATGATTTTGAGAGTGCAATATTTAAATGACGTAGGAACAAGGCTAGAGAATCAGTAAAACTAAAACCAATTTTGTGGTTGAAGGACTTCTGTGGATGATCTAAGAAGAACTTTGAGGAATATAGAAAATGGGAAAGTATTGAAAGAGATCATAGAAAGGGAAAACAAAAGGAAAAGTAGGATTTTCTCACTCATAGGGAACAAAATTGCTTGTCTCATGTATTAGACTTTTTTGTCTCGGTTTTATTTTAAAGTAGAATTAGGGGACACAAATCTGTAAGTGTAGCACCACATTAACTCATTTTGCTGAACTCATTATTGTAATTAGGCTGTATTTTAAGTTTATTAGTGAGCTCACTAATGTACTCTTAAAAAGCTTTATTTGGAAGAAAGTCAATATCAGAAGCTTACAGAGCTGTAGAGTTTGTGCCCCACACACTTCCACAGAAAATCATGTTATCAATTTTCATGTGACTGTTAATCAATTAGAGTGACAAAGAGATGATTTGAAGTCAATTTTCTGTTTATTGCTAAATTAGCATTTGATCACACATGGTTATTTTGGTTTTCGGTGTGGCTATGTTTTCTTTGTGAAGGTGCAGAACAGAATCAGTTTAGAAGAATAACCTCTACTCTTAAAAAACAAAACAAAACACCTAAGGGTATACAAATTCTAGCATGATACATATATTTGTGCGTCATGGATGTATGGACCAGGTACTGTTAATGTCAGTGCTAATGTAGCAACTGTAAATATGGTCAGTGTACCCATGGAAACTGATCTGGTTTGTACCATACCTGATGGGCAGTTCTTAGTTTATAATCCAGGATAAGAAAGAAATAGTGCAGATTTGGTAGGTGCGGTGTTAATTTCATATGGAGTGGTGATTCAGTACTCCAGCTTTTAGGTAGGGGAGGTATGCCATGGAATATATTTTCTTTTAGATAAAATTTACAAATATTCTGGCCAGTTTAGAACTGTACCAATATTGTGTTTTTGACAAATTTGCAACAGATTTTGACAATGTCAGTAGGTTATTATAGAGGACAAAAAGGAATCCAGGAGGAATGAATTCTAGATATGCTCAAAAGGAATCATGATTGCAAGTTTGGAGAAGGGAAACCTCCTAAGAAATAAGTTTGTTGTCTTGAAATATGTGACAGATTGTCATATGGATGTGAGATTAGACTTTTTAATATCTTCAGAGATAAGTGTTAGTAAAGGGTAGAAGATGTAGAGATAGAGCTTTTTTTTTTTTTTTTAAAAAGGGCCTAATATTTAGAGGCGTCTAAAAACTGAATAAGTTTTTCCTAGGAACTAGTAAACTCTCATTCTTATAAATGTGTAAAAGAAAACTTAAAGGCTTATTTCTGGAATTTTGGAAAGAGGGATGCATCTGGTAGAGTTGGAATAGGTCACATGTGATTTCTCTCCCAAATTTGGTATTCCATGATTTCTAGGGAACAGCTCCAGCCCAACAGAATTTTCTATCAATTTTCTGATAATGAATGAAATATTTGGACATTTGCAATGTTGAAGGCATAGTTTTTGAAATAAGCTTAACTCTGTAGAATTACATATTTTCCTCTACTTTAGGGGGTATAAATAGATCATTAAAGTAGATCTACTTAATCTGTGTTATGTAGCAGGTGGGCAGGCTTATTTACTATCAGAATTATGGCACATTTTTTGCTTTTTTGTATTTGCTGCCAATTTGAAAGCAGAATAAATTACTGTGAATTTGTAAATAACTCAGAAATATCTGGGGAATATTAAAGTCATTGGATTACATAATGTATTTTGTTCATATACTTGGACCAGTGTCATTTTATTTATTTCAGTCACGTCTGACTCTTTGAGACTCCATTTGGGGTTTTCTTGGCAAAGGTATTGTAATGGCTTGCCATTTCCTTCTCCAGATTGTTTCACAGATGAGGAAACTGAGGCAAACAGGATTAAGTGATTTGTCTAGGGTCACACAGCTAGTAAGTGTCTGAGGCCAGATTTAAACTTAGTTCTTCCTGACTCTAGACCTGGCAATCTATCCACTGCATCACCTAGCTGCCTTTGGGCAAGCGTTGAGTTTAAATTTGTTACAATCATACTCTTTGGTGGACTAGTAAGAACATTATTGTCTCTCTGGTGAATGTAATTTTATCATGTAAGATGAGACCTCATTGTGATTCTATACTATTAAATCTTTGTGCCAAATGAGGTAAGATTGCTGATATTCTGTAGGGAATGATAAGTCCTGTGAAGCATTTTGTTGTTGTTGAGTTGTTTCAGTCAATTCTACTCTTTGAAACCTGATTTGGGGATTTTTTGGTAAAGCTACTGCAGTGGTTTGCCATTTTCTTCTCCCGATCATTTTACAGATGAGGAAACTGAGGCAAACAAGGTTAAGTGACTTGCCCAGGGTCACATAGCTACCTGGATTGAATTAAGGTCCTCCTGATTCCAGGGCCAGCATTTATCCAGAGGCTCAGAATTCACTGGATTCTGCCTTATAGTCATTTCTTCACGTATTCTCAAATGGACATCAGAATAAACATTTGAACCTTATATACGTGTTTAAATAGAAGTTAAGCTGTAGTTGAGTTCAAGGTCTGCTGCACTCATCTGCTTTCACAAACAAATCCAGAGGCAAACAAAAAGTGGTAGAAAAGTTAAGATAAAAACTAACAGCCCTTTTTTGTAAGATGTTACTTCAAACTTTGAAAGTGGCCAAGTTGCATGTCATAGAATTACAGAATTTCAGAGTTGCAAGGTCTCATAGTCCAACCTCTGTCCAAATAGCAATGTGGCATTGCTGACAATTGTCACTTAACCTTTACTGGAAGACCTCTGGTCATGTAAGAAGCACTACCTGATGAAGCAAGTGCAGATCATTATCCTTGTGCACGACTTTAATTATTTGACTCTTTTTCCTCATGTCTAAGTGAAATCTTTACATGTGTAATTTCGTTCAGTTTGTCCTTGTCAGTTTATTCCAGCCATGCGAAACCAGTTCTAGTTCTTCTTCCAGATGGAAACGCTCACAGTGTTAAATAGTTACATTCCTTCCTAGCTTTCCCTTCTCTTTTTTCTGGTTAATCCCAGTTCCATTAGCCCACCCCTACATGGCATTGTTCTGATAACTTATTATCAGGTTACCCTCCCTCCCCCATATATACACCAGCTTCTCAGTGCATTTCCCAAAATGTGTGTGGAATGTAACAATACTCCAAATGTGGTCTGACCACGGTGGAGTATATGGTAAGACTCTAACCTCCCTTCTCCAGAAAGCAGACTGTGCTTCTGTTAATTCTACCTAAAATCACACTGGCCTTTTTTGTCTGTTAATATCTGACTGCTTATTCAAGCTAAGCCAATTTTTGAGTAAAACTGCCAGGCATTTCTTAAATGATGGTTTAGTCATACTGTGGCTGTAATTTCTGATGAGTTTAGTTGAGTTTTGGAGCCCAAGT
The DNA here is from genome assembly GCA_028627135.1 of Pseudochirops cupreus. NCBI lineage: Eukaryota > Metazoa > Chordata > Mammalia > Diprotodontia > Pseudocheiridae > Pseudochirops > Pseudochirops cupreus. The sequence continues at coordinate 78,213,913 of CM053583.1, read as the reverse complement.
GTAGAGCTTTACATTTACCATGATTGATTGTCATCTTGGTATGTATTAATCTCATTGTTTCGTTTTATCAAGATCTTCATGGCCTGAGAGGAATTACAGATAGAAGGAAACTGAGAGATCATCTCTTCTTTTTTATCTATAAGAAAATGGAGACCCAGGGCAGTTGAGTCACTTTTCCAGTTTTACACAATAAGTAGAAGAATCAAGAGCAAACCCCAATCCTCTGACTTCAAATGTGTAGCATTTTTTTTCTACTAACCTCATGCATTTTGAAACTTGGTTATGTTGTTGAAGATGTGAGTTATCCCTCTTAGTTTCTTATCATCTATAAATTTGATGAATAAATATCTTCATAAAAATCAAGTTTATCATCTTGACTTTAAAGAACTTTCTTCTTCTAAAATTGAGATACAATTTACCCCACTTGTGTTGTGTCGGTAGCTTTGTTCTCTCTTTATCATCAGTTACAATTCCTTTTACTTTAAGCAGTAGTGGCATTTCTTCTTTGATCTTTTTCTTTCTTTCTTTCTTTTTTTTTTTGACTCTGCATAGCTAAAAAAAAAAAAGCCCCTTTTGTTATCCTTAGCATGTAGCAGAAGCCTCTGATCATTCTTGGCTTTTGTGTTTCTGACATTCTGACCATATCCCTTTTTTGAATTCATCCTTAGCCTTATATCTTTCCTGCCATCTTCTACATATATCTTCTTTTTATTCTATGATATTATGGAAATATGTATTTTATTTAATAAATTAAAAAGAAGATAAGAAAAATTAAAAAGAAAAAGTTTAAACTTAAACATCAAATGAGTATTTCCATAGATATAGTAGAACTAAAAAGGATTGTGAATTGAGCTTCAAATCTCGAGTGTAATACAAATTTCATTGATTCCTTTATCGTTATCAAGATTTCTAACTTTCAAAGCTATCTTTCTTTTCTGTGATTTTGTTTCTGGCATTTTGTACTCTGCATTTAAAAAATATACCTCAATGAATCTTTCTCTGTATCTTTGTCTCTGTCCACTCCTTACTCCTCTTTAAAAAAAATCCTCGTACCAAACATGCATAATAAAATGCAACAAGTTTCCACATTGACTGTGACCAAAATGTGTGCTCATTTTGCATCTAGGGTTCCCACCTGTCTGTTCAGAGATGGATAGCATGTGTTTTCAATTATCCACTGGAACATTTGTTGGTTATTGCATTGATCAATTTTCAAAATCTTTCAAAAGTGGTTTCATTTTTTGATAATGTTTTTGAAATTTTCTAAATTGTTCCCCTGGTTCCTTTCACTTTTCACTTCACATTAGTTAATGCAGGTCTTCTTAGATTTCTCTGAAACAATATGTTTTGTCTTTTCTTATGGTTGTTGTGGTATGTTGTTATACAATACATTCATACACCATAATTTTTTTAACCTTATAGAGTACATGGACAACCATTTTAGTTTCTAGATCTTTGTTGCAAAAAGAACTGCTATGAATTTTTTTTTATCACTTTAATATATATGCATCATCAGAGTCATCATCATAATTTATATTCTGCTTTAACGTTTGAAAAGCACTGTTAAAATATCCCACTTCATCTTCACCACAACCTTGGGAGATAGATGTTATTATTTTTAGTTTGTGAATGAGGAAATTGAGGCTGAAAAAAGATTAAGTGGCTCTCCTGGACTCACTTAGATAGTTATTGTCTAAGATTAGATTTGAACTCAATTCTTCCTGACTTTACAGTCCTATTTTTGGACCAGGGATACTACTGATGGAATAATTTATTTTGCTTGATGATTTGTAATGGGTTTTGTTTTCTTGACTTCTTAATGGATGGGAGATGGGGAAGGGGTATGGAGAATATTTGAAATTCTAAATAGAATGGAAATTTTTTTTAAAGGACTATACCATTTACCCATAACTACAAAAGTTACATGATCTGTTCCTCTTCTAATTTTTTTTATAGCACAATCCTCAACATTAAGGCAATATATCTAGTTAGAAAGTATTGTGAAATATTGTGTAAGATATTCCCAAAATTCTGCTTTCCATTTTTTCCCCAGCATTTAAAAAAAAAGTCACGTAGTGTTCTTTTCTATTGAGCTGCTTCATAGCATAGTGGATGGAATGCTGGGCCTAATGTCAGGAAGGGTCGTGTTCTGAGTTCAAATATGGCTTCAGATAACTTAACATCACTGTGACCCTAGGCAAGTTACACAGCCCTGTTTGCTCCAGTTTCTTCATGTGTAAAATGATTTGGGAAAGGCAATGGCAAACCATTCCAGTTTCTTTGCAAAGAAAAGCCCAAATGAAGTTATGCAGAGTTGGACACAACTGAAAAACAGTAAAGAAGTTTCTTTTTTCCCTTTCCCCCTACATAATTGAAGTTTTCAGTTTGTTGGCCATTATGTTATTGAATTCTATTGGTTTTTATTCTCCCTTGTGTCTAGACTCTGTTTTTTTTGTTTTTTTTTTTTGTTTTTTTTCACTTTTTGGAGAGGGGAAGGCAGGGCAATTGGGATTAAGTGACTTGCCCAAGGTCACATGGCTAGTACATGTTAAGTGTCTGAGGCTGGATTTGAACTTATGTCCTCCTGTCTCCAGGACTGGTGCTCTGTTCACTGAGCCACCTAGCTGCACATAGATCCTATTTTTTAAACCAATAGTAGATAGTTTCAGTAAGTTCTGCTTCATAATATAATTTTAATTCTAGAAGAACTATTTTCCCTTTTTTGTAGGTTTTTGTAATCATGCTTGATATTTTTAAACATATATTTTCAAATGAATTTTGTTATTTTATTGAATTCTATAAAGTATAACTGAAATTTTAATTTTACATGATAATATTACCATTTTAAATATATTGTTACAGCATGCCAAGAGACCTAAATATTCCTCCAACAATTTAAGTTTTGTTGCTGTTTTTAAGCACTTTAAAGTGTGTGTGGGGGGGTAATTGCATCTGGATACTTTGTGTGCTTTGATGAATTAGTCCTCAGATATTTTATGTATTTTATAACTTTTTTGGAATGAGCTTTTCTTTAAATTATTGTCTTTTGGACTTCATCATTCTTATTTAGAAATTATGTCAATTTTAGAATGCATATTTTATAACCTGAAATTTAGCTAAAGTTATTGTCTCAGCATCCATGCTAATTCCTTAGGGTTTTCTAAATAAATTAAATAGGCATAGCTTTAATGTGCATTCTTCTTGCTATTAATTTTGAGAGTGTTTTTTCATATTGTTGTCCTTGGATCAAACAATAATTTTGGCAGTGAATCTGTGAATTGAGGCAATATTACCATTCTGATTATCTTAATGCAATATAACCAGGAATAGCTAAAATCTCTCTACAGTATTTCTTGAAGGAGTACTTTGTAGTTATATTTATCTAGTTCAGTGGTTCACAACCTTCCTAATGCCATGATCCTTTAATACTTGTATGTGGGCATATCTGCATGTGGGCAGACCCGCCTGGAGATGGATAGAGAAGAAGTGTCTCAGTTCCTAAGATCATCAGAACTATGTCTTTTCTGATGGTCTTAGGTGACCCCTGTGAAAGTGTCATTCAACCCCCAAAGGGGTCACGACACACGGGTTGAGAACTGCTGATCTAGTTCCTGTGTGAGTCTTGGGTGGATTCATAAGTATTTCATATATATTTTAAATTAAAGTTAATATTTCTTTTCCCATTGAATTTTATTGGTAATATTTTGATAATGTAATATTTTTATTTCATATGCATACACATATGTATGTATACATATATATGTGTGTGTGTGTGTGTGTGTGTGTGTGTGTGTGTATGTGTGTGTGTATCTACACAATCTTTTCCTCTTAGTTTAGGTAGGGTATTTTTTATTTTTATAAACATTAATCTATTTTATTTAAATGATTGATCTTGCAATTGGGTAAACAGTTTTTAACTATTTCATCCTTCATCTGTTGTAAATTCTTCTTTTTTTATATTTCATTTTTGCAAATTGATTTTCCTTTTTTAAATCAAATAAGATAATGATATTTTCTAGTTTATTAATTTCTCCCATGAACCTCTTTGTTTCATTCATCCTTTCAGTGTGATTCTTGTAATGTCTTTTATTTTCAGAATTATCATTGATTAGGACTCTGCTGCAGTTTCTGTTTTCTTCCCATGTTATTGTAGTCTAAAATGGTTGTAGACGTTTATCATGGTCACTAGTTGGGATTTTGCTTCTTTCATTAGAGTGGCATGAAATGACTGTCAGAAATGACTCTGGTCTCAGGGTAACTGTGTGGTTCCTTGTTCCCACCATAGGTGTGCACACTGAGTCATTGAGCTGACTCTGTATCCTGCATTGGTTTTTATGCAGTATGGTTATATCTCTCCATCCAATGACCTAGTTTTTTTTCTCCTGATTCTGTGAAAGTCCAGGACCAAAATCCCACTGACTTCTCTCACCATTTGTGGTTGTTCACACTGAATTTATATTCCTATGCATGTCCCTGATCTGAGCATTTGCAGATTTCTTACTACCCTTTTGGTTAGCTCTCAACTAGAGCTTAGAGCTTACTGATATTTCTCTTTGATCTCTTTGGCATTGTTTTGTCTAATGTTGTTTTAGATGTTTGCTAAGCTATTTGTGGGAAACCTAGAATCTTTCATGACTTCATCTGAACATCTTACAAGTAAGCCCCTCTCCACTGTGGAAACCACAAGTCTAGACACACACATACACAAACATACATATCATTTATTTTTAAATAATTAATTTTTAATTAACTTTTGTTTATTTTTAGTTTACATCATTGATTTCCACAAGATTTTGAGTTACAAATTTTCTCCCTGTCTTTCTCCTACTCACCACCCCCTCAAAACAGTAATCCCACTGTATACCCCATCCACCAATCTGCTCTCTCTTACATCCTTCCCCATCACCCCTCTGACTTTATGGTAGAGCAAGATGGATCTCCCTATCCCAGTGCCTGTATGTCTTATTTCCCAGTTGCATGTAAATAATAATTAATAATAATTATATATATATGTATATTTTTTTTAACATATGATTTTAAAACTTTAAATTCTAGATTCCTTCCTTTCCTCCCTTGTGACCCACACCCACTAGAAAGACAAGCAATTCAATACAGGGTGTACATGTGTAGTTGTACAGAACATCTCTACAATGGACATATTGTGTAACACGAATGTTATTTCCCTCCTTTCTATCCCACCCTCCCCTTGTTCTATTCTCTTCTTTGTCCCTGTCCCTTTACAGAAGTGTGTGCTTCTAACAAGCCTTCCCCTAACCTGTCTTCCCCTCCATCATCCCCCCTCTAATCTCCTTCCCCCTTAATCTCCTGCAGGGCAAGATACCCAATTTAGAGTGTATGTCATTCCCTACCTAAACCAAATTCAATGAGAGTAAGGTTGACCCATTCCTTTCTTGCCTTCTTGTTCTTCCCCTCCATTGTAACAGTTATCCCTTGCCTCTTCTATATGAAATGATTGACTCCCTTCTTTCTCTCCCTGTCACTTCTCATTCTATTTCTCTCCACCTCTTAATTTCACCTTTTAAAATATCATCCCTTCCTATTCAATTGATGCTGCGCCCTCTGTCTATGTACACATATATACACACACTCCCATATGTATTTATATGCATATATATACTCTCCTATATAGACATATGTGTTTGTATACATACATACATACATACATATATATATATATATATATATATATATATATATATCACACACACACACACACACATTTATATTCCCTGCACCTATCCTCATACTGAGAAAAGTTCCATAAGTTATAATAGTTCAACTTTAATAAGTTCCTTATGG
>CM053583.1:78191435-78207593 GCA_028627135.1 Pseudochirops cupreus | reverse complement strand
GTCTTCCCAGGAACAGAGACTGTGAAGGATTTGAGATGGACTGGACTTCTGTGAGCTCCAATGTGGGGCAGGAACTGCAGGGAGAGCTGGACAAAGACTTGGGAGGTGTCTGCCTTTGAACCCAGGTGACAGTTTGGTGAATTCAGGTAGGATCTAGTACCATGGAAGGGGATCCAGGAAATCTGAGAGACCACCCCAAGTCAAACTGAAAGAAGACTTTACTTGGATACTGTGTACTGAGAAATTGTAAGTTTACTATGGAGGGTCTATGTATTTTCTGATGATTGAATAGTGAATGATGAAAGATGATTGAATGATGAAGTTGATTGAATGATTGATTGACTAAATGATTGTACTTAGTAAATGATGACTGAATAAGTAACTGATTGAGTTAACTTAGTGTGCCCCATGAGTGGAGAACTTTGACGATTGTACCTTGTGTTCCTTGAAGAGGCAAACCTCCTTAAGGATGATTGAATGATTGAGTTATTAAAAGATTGCTCTTTGTTGAAAACTTTGTGATCACTGTGGTGAAAACTATGTGATCATTTTCTGTGATAAGTTGTTGAGAATGCTGTATTTTGATTTTCTGTGGTAAGCTGTAACATTGTGAATGCTTTACTTTGATTTACTGTGAATATTTTGTTTGATTTCTTATGGAATAAATAGAGTGTTCACTGTACTGTGTAATCAGAATCTTAAAATCTGTTCACAGTAGCATTCTTCTCGAAAGCTGCTCATGTGTAGCTTTACACCATCCATCCATCCATCCATCCATCCATCCATCCATCTATCCATCTATCCATTCATCCATCCATTCATCCATCCATCCATCCATGCATCCATCTCTCTATCTCTCCATCTCTCCATCCATCTCTCCATCTCTCTATCATCTATCTGTCTGTCTGTCTGTGTATCTCTTTTTCTGTCTATTGAATTGCAAATGTTAAAGTACTGTATTGTACCAGCTGTTTTTTTTTTTATCACTAACTGATCTGAACAGGTGACCTGGAATGTTTCTAATATATTGGAGAACTCTGGGTATGTGAACTTCTTCCCCTGAGGCCCATCAAAACCTATCTATGATATTGTAGATAAGTTAAAGGGAGTTTCTTGAGTCACAGAGTTAAATGACTTGCCTAGGGTCAAGATAGCAAGGGTCAGAGCCTGTATTGGATTCTTTCATTTCAATTCCAAGCTCAGAATTTTATCTTTCATGCCAGGCTGTATCTATTTTTAGCAGTAAAAGCACCTTACTGTGTATGACTTGCTTTTTAGGGGTTTGTTGCCACCATTGCTGTATATGAGGTTCTTTGGGTATCTGAGATTATTCCAGTGAAAAGGTCTTCTCTGGGAACTCTGGTGTTTTCTATTGTCATAGACTCTGGCTTAAGCACCAGATGTACCTATAATCACAGAAAACTGAGGTCCATTTTTCCCCCCTCCATAATCTGTTTCCTTATATGTTGTAGAATTGATCAGAAACTGGTGAGATGAAATGAAAATTGTAAAGCAAAAAGATATGTGTGTATGTATCCAATATGATAGCACCTGTGTCTCCTGCCTCTCCTTTCTCAGCTTTGGGCCAAAACAACCTCACTTTAGATGTGAAATCAGGGAAAAGAATTAAATGAGAATATCTTGGAATCCTGGGGCAGGTCAAAAGATTTAGAGCTGGCTTCACTATACAACATTTGAACCAGTGCCTGTAAACTCAGCTTTCCTATTCACTTTTTCTTTTTTCTACAACTGGGAGTAATTCTCTTTCCATTCTACAAAAAAAAAATTATTCTACTCTTTGTTCATGGGGAAATATCAGCCAAGAATACATAGTGAGACTTAGCTTGGACTTGAGCCACTTTGCATCCATTTTATGTCTAGATTACTTGTCTAAAGTGGCTGATTATTGAAGATAGAGAGGATACTTCTACATGAAAGAAGTTATTATATTTTTAAAAAATTCCTTTCTGTTGTCCTTTATTTTTGAGTTTTGGGGTTTTCCCCCTGTTTTGTGTTGTGGCATTAGCTTTGAATGTTGATGAGGGAACACTTGGTTCCTCACCAAGAACTTATTTTGGGGTAATTAATACTTGGCACCAAAGCAATGTTTAACAACTGTGACTTTCCAGAGTATGAGATGACTGACTAAATGTCTGGGCATGAGGTATGTGCACTTACTGCATTTCTTGTTGCCAAAGACTTAATCATTTATTGAGGTTATTCTAGTGAGAATGAGAATGATGATCATGCCTCTTGGCAGGGAAGGAAATCATTGAAATGACGAAAAGAAGGATCCCCTGAGTGTAGGGATCATGATTTTGTTAGTCCTAGGCATCTTTGTTCTCCCAGGTCTAGTCACAAGAAGGAGATTTGGAATTTTTAAATCACATTTTTAGTATCCGTTAACAAAACTATAGGGAGAAATCAGGAAATTAATATCATAGATCATAGAAATTGGAACTGTAAGGAGTATTTGAGATTATGTAGTCCAATCTCCTCATTTTCCAGCTATGGCAATGTAGGTCCACAGAGATTGGGATTTTCCTTCTATGACATAAATTGTGAGACATTATTTGGATTTATGATTTCTGCCTCTCAAACCAGTGTTCATCTCATTATGCAACATTGCCTACACATGTGAGGTTTACAAAAAACTTTTCTCACAATAACCCTGTGACTAAGGTAGTACAATTTTGTTGTTATTCAGTTGTTTTCAGTCATGTCTGACTCTTTGTGACCCCATTTGAGGTTTTCTTGGCAAAGACAGTGGAATGGTTTGCCATTTCCATCTTCATTTTATAGATGAAGAACTGATGCAAACAGGGTTAAGTGGCTTGCCCAGGGTCACACAGCTAGTAAGTATCTGAGACCAGATTTGAATTTAGGAAGATGAGTCTTCTTAATTCTAGGGCTAGCACTCTATCCATTGTGCCACCTATCTACCTAGGTAATATAATATCATTCCCATTTTCTTTTTCTTTTCTTTTTTTGCTTTTTGGATGGGGAAGGCAGGGCAATTGGGGTTAAGTGACTTGCCCAAGGTCACAGGGCTAGTAAGTGTTAAGTGTCTGAGGCTGGATTTGAACTGTTCACTGCACCACCTAGCCATCTCTATTCTCATTTTCTAAATAAGGAAATGAATCCTCAGAGAGGATGACTGACCAGCCTAGCATCATAAAGCTATTGTCAGATACAGATTTGGAGCCCAGGTCTTCTGATGATTTTTCTCCATTCTTCAGTTTAACTTCTTGGGGACATTATCCACAGGGCTATTTTCCACTGGTGATCCATGGTAGTTATTGTCTTTTCTGCTTTCCTTTTCTCTCTTTTCTTCTCTTCTCTTTTCTTTCTCATCTCTCAACCAGATCTGTTCTCTGCACAGTTGCCAACTATCTCTCTAATGCTAGACCTGATAGTGGTTGTTTCACACCTCATTGTTCCAGACTTCTTCATTCCATCTGATACTTCTGACAACCCTTTTCTGTATACTCTTACCTTGTGATGCAAGTTTCCCTTAGCTCTCTTTCTCCCTGTTTCACAACCCTTCTGTTTCCTTTTCAATATCATCATTTATTTCATATCCTATTTCATATCCTCCATCTTACTGGGTGGGTGAAACCCAAGTCTCTGAATTGAGTCCTTTCTCTCTATAACTGTCTTGGTGACCTCATCAGCTCCTATAGGTTCAATTATAATCTCTAAGATGACTCCCAAATCTTTATATACAAACTAGATGTGATGTTTCTCTTGATTTCTAGTTTCAAATGGAGTATTGCACAGATTTATTTAAACAGAACTCTTTTTCCCTACCCCAAACTCATCCCTACTCAACTGCCCTCTTTCTGTCAGGGGCAATACCATTATTCTCATCTCACAATTCTCTCTCCTTCCACTTATAGAAACAGCCTCATATCTTACTTGATTTTTGTCTCCACAATGGCTCTTTCCAATCTCTAGTATCTGTTCAAACAACCATCACCTCAATAAAGACCTTTATCACATCTTTCCTAGATTATTGGTCTTCCTGCTTCAAGCCCAGTGCCCAGTGCAGATATTATGATGCTACTCATATACTTAGTAAATTCCAGTGACGCTCTATTGCTGCCAGGATGCTATATGAACTATGTTTGACCCTCTATTGCTTCTAGGATACTATATGAACTGTGTTTGGCTCTTAAAGCCCTTTGCAACCTGGCATCGACCAATATTTGTATTCTAATCATATATTGCTTTTCTTCCTACTCTGTCAGGCTCTCTAAAACCAGCCGTCTCTCTGTTTTGTCATACATGACAATTCATCTCTTGTCTGTGTACCTTTGCACTGGACATATCCCATGCATAGAATGCAATCCTTCTTCATATCCCCTTCTTGTAGTTATTCACTTTAAGATCTAACTTAATACTATCTTCTAAATGAAACCTTTTCTCACCTCTTCCTGCAACTGCTAATGCCTTTACTCTCTATACCTAGGTTTTAATTATCTCATACTTTGTTTGTATACATACATGCATATTTGTATAAATACACATAAATTTACATGTGTATATCTTCCCTACCCTGATAGAATGCTAGCTTGTTGAGAGTGATGATTTATTCCCCAGTACCTAACATAGGTAATATATATTATAGTATATATTATATTATATATTAATATATAATATATTTTAATATATTATATATAATAATACAATATAATTATTATTGATTGAATGCAAATTCTTCAGCTTTACAAAGAAATTTATTGCTAAGGACTTCTGATCTTATTCAGCTTCTGTCATATTAGTAATTTCTTCCCTTCTGCCTTGAGGCCAACACTTCCTTGAATAGTTTCCCTTAGACGAAACAGAAAAGTCTATGGTTTTCAATTTGAATTTCTTTCTATGTAATCCTGCTCTCTTCTTAGCTTCTAAAATAAATTCAATCCAACAAGTATTTATTAAACATGTACTACTTGCAGATTCCCATGAAATAACATAGGGGCAGGTTGTAGCAGTATCGTCAGCAGCTCTAATTCCATTGCACAATCCTGTTTACGAAGCACTTGCTCCATTATGACTCTGTGAAGTTGTCAATGGAAGTACTAATACCTCTTTTTAGAGATGAGGATTCTGAGCTTCTAAGAGTTTATCTGATTCATCAGGGTCACACACACTGTAGTCAAGAAATTTACAGTTTAGTAAGAGGTTAAGACATATTCCTAAGTGGTGACACCACAGCATAGTGGAAAGAAGACTGAGTTTGCAGGTAGAGGATCTAGTTTGGAATTCTGGTTGTGGCATTTATTACTCATGTGACACTGGAGAAAGTACTCTGCCTCTCAGGTTCCTTAAATGGCCCATGAAGGGATTGGAACTAATCCTTAAAGTCTCTTCTAGATCCAAATCTATGATCTTCTGAATAAAAACCAGCATCAGAATGTAATATGTAGTAACATAACATTTTAGTTCAGTAAGAGTCAAATTAAAGTGTCACTAAGATTTTTTTATTCATTCCTTTGTCCCTTTGATTCTTCACTCCACTGATTCTTTTGCTGGAGACTGCAGAGGTCTCCCTGAATCCAATTTGTGTCCTCTCTAATCCATCTTCCATAGAGTTGTCAAATGGATATTCCTAAAGCATAAGTGTCCCAGCATTGTTCCCCTGTTCAAGGAGGTTATTTCTCCTCCTCTTCCTCTTCTTCCTCCTCTTCCTCCTTCTCCATAAAATACAAACTCATGGTTTTGACTTTCCATTCTTCCTCCAGCCCATTTCCAGGATAATTGTATATTACTGTCCTTTTTGAAGTCTACACTTTAGTCAACCCAGTCAGCATTTATTATTCACTTATTGTGTGACATGTACTGTGCTAAGTCCTGAGAATAAAAATAAAAGCAAAATCTTTTGTTTTTCTCAAGGAGCTAATATTTTAACATGGGAGACAACATTCCAATGACTATGTATATGTAAGATACATATAGTGTAAATGGAAGGTGATCTCAGAAAGAAGGCACTTGCAATAAAGGTAACTAGGAAAGTCTCAACTGGAACGAGTTTAGCTCCTTCAGAACCCAAACTGAGGTATCTCACCATTAACATGAATTATAGAAAAAGCTGCGTGCTAACATGGGAAACTTTATTCTTAGTACTGATAGTATGCTTTTGCCTTTTGAGTCACTTGCGATTAGGGTAGTTGAGTATTTTCCCTCTGTATATACATTGAAAACCTGCCTGACCAAATGCAGCTTCCAGTTTTTTTTTCCCGCCTGGCACATAAAATAACAACTTACTGAATTCTTTTTTTCCCACTGTTAAACATTTTAATTGCATAGAATTGCAGCCTTTTACAGTACATGCTGGATAAAAGGAGTAAAATATATCAAATGACTTGGATCAGCAATCGATTTGTATTAGAGACTATGTGAAAGAGACATCTCTTAGGATGAACATTTTACACACTGAATCAACAAGGCTATTTCCAAAGTGATTTTCATCATGTGAATCTAAAATATTTGTTTACATTCTTGACATGGTGTGCACTTATAACACAAAATGTCTAAAATTGTATACTTTCAATTATGTTTGTAGTAAAATAGCAAAACTATCCATGCTAGTGTCTGTTTTAAATGTAAAAAAAGGATTTGAAGATAGGATTTGAGATGAATTTTGAAGGAAACCCCAGGGAATCCAGGCTTCAGAAGTGAGGAAAGTGAGCATTCCAGATGAGGAGGACTGTCAAAGAAAAGAATCAAAGTTGAAGGATGGGGTGTCTAGTGTGAGCAAGAGCAAACAGGCTGGTGTACCTAAATCGAAGAGTACATAGAAAGGACTAAAGTATAAAAGACTGGAAAGATAAGAAAGGCTCAGTTTGTAAAGACTTAATTTAAAAAAAAATTACTTTCAGTTTTTTTGAAAGTAAAAATAAACTCTCTTCCTCTCACTCCAAACCTCCCCTGCTCTCCTACAGTTGAGAATGAAAGAAAAACAAAATCACTATTACAAAAATGTGTAGTGAGGTAAAACAAATTTCTACATTGGTGACATTTAAAATGAACGAACAAATAAATGTATGTGTATATATGTATGTATGTATGTGTATCCTTCTGCTCTCAGTGCTCTTCTGGGAGTGAGTAGCATGTTTCATCATTGATCTTCTGAAATCATGATTGTTCATTATATTAATCAGAGTTCTTAAGAGTGATTCTGATGTGACTTCTTGATATTTCCATTCTTTTTGTTTTGGCTACTTATAGTATTTTTTCTTTTATCTCAGACTTTTGAACTATAATATAAAATAAAATAAATTATGCAAGTCACTTTTCATTTATGGGTTTCTTTCAGGAGGCAACTGGTAGATTCTTTCTGTTTACACTTTGCCCTTTAATTTGAAGAGAACTGTGCAGTTTTCTTTTAAAATTTCTTGAAATATCATATGTAGGATTTTTTTTGGGGGGGGGTATGGCTTTCAGGCACTTTAATGATTTTTTTTTCTTCTTAAAGTATTTTACAGGTCAGTTTAATTTTTTTCCCATTGTTTCAGTCTTTTGACTTTATTTTAATATTTCTTGTCCCACGGAGTCATTGGCTTCTGTTTGCTCCATTTTTATTTTTTTGGGAGCCTGTTGCTTGGGCAAGGTTTTGTAAATCTTGTTCCAACCTGTTAATTCCCTCTCTAATTTTTTCCTCTATTGCTCTCATTTCTTTTCCAATTTTTCTCTAGTATTTTAATTTCATTTATAAAAAACATTTTTAAACTTTTTGTAAACTCTTGCTTTTATCCCTTCTAGGAATTCTAGTTGAATTTATACCCAGGATATATTTTCTTTTTGACTTGTGTAGATACTTGGTAATAATTCTCTTTTTTTCTGTGTTATGAACATTCCTTTCACCATAATAGGTTTTTTATGGTGAGATTATTAATTTTTTCTCCTTTTTCCAGCCTACTTTCTGACTTTGACTTTGACATTAAGCTGAGTTCTGCACCCTTATGGTAAAAAGGTCAGGGCTGGTTCTGTTGCTGTGAGTATTCAGTATTGTGTTATTCCAGGATGTCAGGGACATCTCAGGCCGGGGACCTTTCAGTACTCCAAACATGGCACGAGCCAGGGCAAATCTGATTCCTTCTTACCTAGTATGAACTTAGCAAGTTCCTGACCAGGGTTTAGGTCTGAGCAATAGTGTATTTCTCCTGGACTAAGTCTCTCTCAGCAAGCTGGAATCTTTGGCTATTTCAGAGTATAAGAACTGCTTGCTTCCCTTGGCCTGGGATTCTTGCCCTGCTTCTTCTTCTAAAGGATTTAGAATGGGCTGCAATCTGGAACTGAAACTCTGTTCAAGGCGTCCAACTGCTGCTCGACTAGTAGTCATTGTTTGGTACACAGTCTATGCTGTGACCCTTCTTCCACCTTAGAATGCCACTTCTGGCCTATGTTCCTTTCTCAAGTGCCCAGGGTCTGCGACCCAGAACTGGGTAGTAGGTGAAAAACCTTCCAGTTGGTATGTGTTTCCTATACCTTGTAGTTCTCTGTGTGGTCCTACAGAACAAATCCCCTTAATAAAAGGATTTGTTCTGTGAGGTTTGGATTCAGTCAAGTGACCATACTTGAGGACCCAGAGGTCACCTGTGGCCTCAAGGCAGCAGGTTCCCTATGCCTGGTCTAGGATTTTCCCTTGCTCTGGTGAACAGCCTTTCCCTGTGCTAGAGAGAAATCCTTACAGTGGGCTCCTGACCAGATCTCTTTTCCAGTGTCCACAGTCTTCTCTGTCTCCTTCTCCCAACTTGGTCTAGAAAAGTGTCTCACTGTGGCTTGGTTTTCCCCAACAGGATTCAGTCTGGTATATTATATTTTCTAGATCCATTTAAAGAAGTTTCCAGGGAGCTCACTGTACTTCTTCCTGTTATCCAGCCATTTCACTCCTTCCCGTGAAAGACTTTAAATGACAGAGCATTTGATAATGGAATTAATAGGGATCCAGTGGATTAGCAAGGTAACCAGTCTACAGGCTGTTCCCTGTTCACAACATGCCTCTGTGTAGGCTGACCCCTTTTTCTAGAATAAACACTCTCATTACCTCTGTGGCACAGAATTATAAGCTTTCTGCAAAACCTATCTCAAGTGCCACTTCTTACAGGAAGCCTATCTTGATACCACTACCACACCTGTTGATGTGCTTTCAAAATCCTTTTTACATTTTCTCTCTCTCTCTCTCTCTCCCTCTCCCCCCTTCTCTCTCTCTCTGTCTCTCTCAGTCTCTCTCTCTTTCTCTCTCTCTCTGTCTCTCTCCTCTTCCCTTCCTCTATCCTTCCTACTCTCTCTTCCCCTCACTCCCCCTTTCTCACACACACTATACATATTATATGTATGTATTCATATATATATATGTATGTACATACATATACATCTGTATAAATTTTGTGTATATATGCATGTATGTACACACGTATATATTTGTCTGTGTCTGTGGTTTGCTTAAAGTCACACAGGTAAATTTGTACCCAAATCTCCAAATCAAGTGCATTTTGTACTGTACATATATATCTTTGTACACATTGTTTGCCCAGATAGAAAGCAAGCCCCTTTAGAGAAGTGGGTTTCTTTGTCTGTACATAATAAGTGTTTAATTAAATTGAATTAAAGTTATTTACAACAGAAATTAGGGGGAGATCTGATGCCAGTGAGATTGACCTGGAGTTGACTTGGCAGCACGAAATGCCTCCCATGGTAAAACATCATTACTCTCAACTCCCCCAATTCAGAACTTATGAAACTTTGGAAAGAGTTTGGGCTGAATATTAGACTTTGCCTATGCTATGAGAAGGTATTTGCTAACTGAATTAATAGGACACAAGATTACAAAGGGAAAGAAACTTTTGAAAAATGCCTATTTGCTTAAAATTGATTCACTAATTACAAAACATTTCCTGCTTGTTAAATCAGTTCTGCAGATGATTTCTTTATCATGCCACCTAATTAGTTAGCATGATCTGTTACTATTTGCATTTGAAAGTAATATGAATGAATTTCTTTTATCTTTCTTTACCTAACTCAGATTGATCTTCTCCCTGGTCTAAATTAGTTAGGTTTTGCTGATTTGGGGTAGGATATTTTTCTGGGTGTCACAGTGGTCTTAGAACAATTGTGGAGGTGGGCAATAAACTGTAATCAGGTAAGCCGAAGTAGGTGCCAAGATAATGTTTTAGTTTTAAGAAGCAAATAGAAACTGATAATAAGACAGAGCAGTGAGTCAAATCCAAAGAGGCAGTTAGGCATAACAGATTATAGAAAACCCAAAAGGTAAGGAGCAGTCAGTAGCAAAAGTGGACACAAAGTGTCAGAAACAAAGGTTTCTGGGCCAATGCAAGACTAGCTTTAGCTGGGAAGTGTTTTATGATTTCCTCCCTAGAAGTGAGCCAGTTCCAATACATGACTTGCAACATCTCTCTACACAGACCTGTCTTGATATTATAAAAGTTGTCACAGTTTTCTAAATTTCAGATAATCCAGGCAGTATTCCCACTTATGTAGAGAATTCTAGAATTTTTGTCACCCTGCTGGGGTAATTTTGCTTGAACTACAGCATGAATCTCTTCATCAAAAGAGGTTATCCCACCTTCTAGTCAGTATTGGCCAACAATATCTATTTTATTTTTTGAATAATTGTAATTGTGTGTCATCACAGTGCTCAGAAATCTGCCTACCTATATCTTCTTTTGTTGTATGGAGATCAGTCCTGAGAGCAAGGACCATAATGTAAACCCTTAAAAAAAAAAAAAGGAGGCAAGTATGGTACAAGTTGAATGTCACCATATTGACCAGTGTTACATTTTTCCATTGAACATTTTCCAGGATACAACATACACGATTGCCTGAGCCCACAATGGCAGTTCTCTTTGGTTAGTTATCATACTACTAGTTTCTAGGGTTATTATTATACTGTTCTTTAGAGATGTTTAGATTATGGGACATGTTATATAAAATTAAATTCTGTTTTAAGTAGCAAGAAACACTAAAGGAACAAAAACCTAGTATTGGTTTTCATGTTGCATGCCTAATTTATGTGAAACATTGAATACATATATAAATTATAGCCCTTTTATCAATCCTCACTATAGTTCAGATAATAACTTGGCAGGTTATTCACTATTCTTTTAGAAGTCAGTAAAGTTCCAGAATAAAGTATACACCATATCTAATGTATAGTTGTCCTTTAAAAAAAAGCCATAATTTTTCTAAAAGGTACAGTTTGTTCTGTTTCACAGGAAACATTTGGTAAGCCTTTCCATCCAGTGTCTGTTCCCTTATCAAACATTTGTTCTTTATTATGTTGATTCAGATTCTAAGCTTGGCCTTAGATGGCTAGCAGTTTTACTTTTTGTTTCAGAGACTGTGGGACAGTGAATGCCATACAGGAGAAAAATATAAGATACTGCAAATCCAGGAGACAGGTCTCTTTGTATTTCCTTGGCATGTTCATCATTTCTTCTTTCCAACCCTGGATAACACTGAAATGTCTTGAAAATTCTTGGTAGATTCACAAAGGTCTCCATCCACCCTAGTAAAAGCATGCTGTGGCTGGGATCAGACTTCTCCAATGACCTGCTTTCCCTGCCAGTCAAAGCCTTGTCCTTGGCCTTACAGTATTTATCCAGTGGATATGTTCTCCTGCTAATCAAAGCTTTCACTGGGTGTTTGAATGTTCTAAAAGCTGTGTACTAATAGTGCTGCCAAATACATGTTTTAAAGTTCATCATATTAATGGACTGAGTGACTGTTCAAAATTGCTTAGTAGTTTTTCATTAGTTCTGTAGGTTACGATCATTCAGATTTGCTGTGACAGCTGAATATTCAAGGGAGGAGCCCTCTTAGAAGACTGCTCAAGGAAAATCTGAACTTGTTGAAGTTTAAAGTTTGCACAGTCTTTTCTATTTTTATTTTCTGCTTTAGTTCTTGTAACTTCAAATTGTCAATAATGGCTTATTAATATTATGCTAGGCCGCTAAGTGGTGCAGTACACAGAGTGCTGAACCTGAAGTCAGGAAGACTTGAGTTTGAATCCAGCCTCAGACACTTACTAGCTGTGTGACCCTGGGCAAGTCATTTAACTCAGTTTTCCTCAGTTTCCTCATCTGTAAAATGAGCTGGAGAAGGAAATGGCAAACCACTTCAGTGTCTTTGCCAAGAAAACCCCAAATGGGGTCATGAAGAGTGGTATGTGAATCTATGCTTTATAAACAAAGTCTCAATTTTATTTGCTTATTGGTATTCTCATAAAATAAACTAAAAAAGAAGAAAACCCTGTATAACTCTATTAGGACTTTGTCTTCTGGATTTTGTTTTCTTTCACTTCTTTTTGGGAAAGTGCTGGGGAGGGATGAGTTGTAAGAAACACTGCAACCAACATTTTACACCAGAGTTAGTTTCCCTATAATAATTAATGCCAGAAAGTTATGTGAAAGTCTTACTGTATTAAATAAACTCTTTCTGAGAAAGAAAAGATAAATGGTGGGAGAATTGAGAAGAAAACTCCTATAAAAATGGCCCAAGATTTAAGATATATAAACTATGGGAGAAGAACTCACATATTTTTATCATTGCCAAGAAAGGGTGCTATTTTTCTATGACAGGAACAGAATAATAACATCTCCAGTTAGCAAATAATTGCACAACAGTAGCATCAGAGGCCTATAGATGTTGCAAGAACAAACTTTATAGGCAATTATGCTTTATCCAGCTTTTGTTTGGTTCCTTCCATTGATTATATCTATCAATCAAAGACTATATTCCTGTAAAAAGTCATTAGGAACTAGATCTTTGGTACTTGGCCAAACTTGAATGTAGCCATAGATAGAAGTTTCTCTGTGCTAATATGGTGTTATGGTCTGAATTATCTGTAATGGTGATTTGCTTTATAAACCCAATGCTTCACTGAGTAATTCAATAGACTAAAGATTATTATTAATATTTTTTTTGTTTTACTAAGAGCACAGTTTTTTTGTCCAAATGTATTAGTGATTCATTCCTGCATTATCAAATAGTATTTTGAAAAGTGAATAGTTTGAGAGCAGGATTATGCGGCCAAAAAAGGTGCAGAACAAGAGCTGGACTCTGGTCCTTGTTCTTCCACTTAACTGGTTGTGTGACCTGAGGTGACATACTTCTCTCTGGGTTTCTGTTACCTCATCTAAAAAATGAGAAGTTTGATCTTAAGTAATATTTGCCAAACCGTGCTCTGCTGAATCTTACATTCTATGTTTCCCTGGTGTTTTTTGGGATGTGACAGGGCATTCTATGAGAAAATTTTAATATTAGCAATATTTTCGCTCTCAAAAAAGAAATTATTTATACATAAAAATACTTGGTGTTGCTATTTTTTTAATGATGAAAATTGTTTTAAGTCTCTCTGTGGCTACAAAATGTTTTCTGCCTTCCCCTTACCACAAAAATATTCTGTATCCTACGGACTAACGTTTATGGGTTTAGTCAGTATATTTCAAGCCCAGAGGTATTTTCTGGCCAAGTTATTTTGGGAAATGCTTGATTAGATGATCTCTAAGATTCCTTTCATCATCAAATTAAATAATTCTAAGTATGAGAAATAGACAGAAGTAGACCAGATGAATAAGAGTAACCCAGTCCAAAAAGGATTTTCTAAGAATTTTTTATGTTCATATTAAATAGTCTCCCTGCCACCCTTCTCTCCCACCTCAAGCTTCACTTTCACTTCCATATTTCCTGTGACATGACAATCTGTTTTGTCTAAGGTCCACACCAGAACTCTGAAATATTGGCTTAAACTTGTAATGTTCAGTGTAATGACCTGAGGTAACCGTCTTATCGCCTAGCTGGGCAAGAAATGTCAGTTTATAAAGAAAACACCTTTTCTTTATATATTATAAAACCTCTTTTGTTTTCATATTTTATTAACAGTTGTCTCTAATTCGCAGTTTGAATGTTTACTGAATTTTCATTGTTGATGTTCAGTTGTTCAGTTATGTCTGATTCTCTGAGACCACATGGACCATAGCACTCATGATCCTTCTATCCTCTGCTGTCTTTCAAATACCTAATGCTGTGTCTGTAGAACTTCCTTGGATGTTACCAAACTTTCTATGTATGGCATAGGTACTTGAGAAAGAGCCATGTTAGAGAACTGAGCAATGCAAGATGGATCTGAGAGAAGAGATTTGTCCTTCATTTTTATTTGTCATATTTACCATATCACTCTCTGGTGGCAGTGGTTCACACGAATGGATAGTTTGTAGAGTATGATAATTTATATCCGATGAAAGGATGAAAGCTATGACTGTCGAGGGTATTAGATTTTCAATGGGGGAATGCATATAGAGTTCTTTTTCTAGTAATGCCAATTGGTTCATCTGCCTTTTTCTCTGTCCCCTTCTGACTGTTTGCATCCATTAGTAAGATGGCTCTTTAAGATTATGAGGGGAATGAACCCACAAACTTGACCATACTTGACATGGCATTCTAATCACCTGAATTAACTAACCACATAGATTGTTAGAATAATGTCCCCATGGAATAGCCTTCCCTGAAAATCTTGGAAAAACGTAAGTGGGCATTCTTCTGGGGTAGTTAAGTGTTAAGTCCTGCCATGTTACAAGGTAATGAAATATTCAGGGCTCCCAAACATAATATTGCATTGTCAAAAAGAGTTGGGTATTTTGTGACAGAAAACTATGCATTCCCAGCTATGGGACAGTTGCGCGCTAGGCAGTTTTCCCCTATTTTTCTCCTTATTCCCCTTAACAATCTGTGTTCATTTGTTCATTCTTTTATCAGGGATTCATTAAACACATACCAAATTCCAGATTTAATTCTAGGCCCTGGAGATGCAAAGATTAAAAAAAAAAAAAGAAAAGGAAACCCTGCCCCTTCCCTCAAGGAACTTACATTTGTTTGCAGAGGAAACACTATGCACACAGATAAAGGAATATGAATCTATAAAAAGTAAATAAAAAGTCATTTTCTCTGAGGGGAGAATGGAACAGGAAGGAGGCCAATTTGACTGGAATGTGGAATCCATAGTGCATAAGATTTATGTATAGTAAGCCTAGAGAGGTACACAGACAAACTCTGAAGGCTTTACATTTTAAACAGAAAATTTTGCATTTTGTCCCAGAGGCAATTAGGAATCACTGCAGCTCTTGAGCAGGAGCAGGACATGGTCAGATCTGTCTTTTAGGGATATCGCTATGGAAGTATTCTGGTCTATAGGGTAATTGGGGGAGATGCCGGAGGGAGGGAGAAAGATGAAGAGGCTATTATAATAGTACAGGTGAAGAGCTACAAAGGCTTGATTTGGAGTTGGTTGTAATGTGTGAGCAAAGAGGACTTATTTGTGTATGAATTGATGAGTCTTAGTAATTGATTAAAGTGGTTGGAGTAATTGAGGAGTAAAATGATAAAGACTGAAATGGTAAAACTGCATGAGTGAAACAAGGTTGGTGCCAGCCCTTTCTGATGTCAAATCAAATCCCAACCTAGCATTTGTCTGCACCACCATGAAGCCTTACATTAGTCAATGTGTAGCACAGTGCCTGATGTATACTGTGTAGTATATATTTAATAAATGCTTCCTAATTTATGCATTGATTGATTCTCTTTATTAGATTTTTTCTATCTTCTTTGCTCATGTATCTTTTATTTTTATGAAATCTACATTCCCTTATATGGCCCTTATACCTAATATCATAACGTGTCATATAATAATAAAATAATATAAAACCACAATAAGAATATTAGCATTTCTAAAGCAATTTAAGGTTTGTAAAGGGCTTTGTTAATATTATCTCATTTTCTCCTCACAGCAATCCTGGGAGATAAGTACTATCATGATTCCTATTTTATTGATGAAGAATTTGAGGCAGACAGAAGTTAAGTAATTTGCCTATGGTCACACAGCTAATAAGTGAGGTGAAATTTTTACTTGAGTCTTCTTGTCTCTAGGTCTTAGCACTTTATTCACCCAGTCACCTAGCTTCCTCTAGAAAAGAGATACATTTCCAGAGGCACATAATCTTTTTTATGACAAAGGTTGAAAAAGAGGGGGAAAAGACTAAAAAAAACCACACCAGGAATCAAACATATACAAATTTTATGTAATATTCTACACCTATACTCCCCCAAGTTTGCATAGAAGGGAGAAAGGTACAGGATTAT
>CM053583.1:78177888-78190935 GCA_028627135.1 Pseudochirops cupreus | reverse complement strand
AAAAAAAATAAACTGGAAACTGTTGATCCCAACCTCAATTGTATCTTTCTACTTCAGTGCTTCATTTTTCTTTGTTATTTGAAGGATCTGTAATATTGTTGGCTTTACTATTCTTTCCATTGATTCAGATCACATATGCCATAACTTGGGAGATGGTTTTTGAAAGTTTCTGTGGCTGAAATACTCATCTCTTTTGGCCAACATGTTGGTGGCATTCTTAAAATTTAGTAGGAGTCATCCTGAAATAAAATACGTGTATTTCTCATTACTTGTTTCATACTGGAATTTTTCTGGCTTGTAAAATTTGAACTTGTGTTCCTGCTGGCATAATGTTGAAGAACCCAGGGTCACTTCCTTGTCATCAAACTATCACTTTAGTTCAGGTGATTGGCATTAGAAAGTCTCCTTTTTAGACACTTAAGAATTGTTGAGTTATTATCAAGGAAAAGGTCATAGGCCAGAAAGTGAGAAAAAAGAACTGAGTAAGAAATCCCATCTTACAAGGTGTCTAGGATTTGGAGAAGCTCACCTGCATTTGCCATTGGGGGAAAAAATATGAGCAGGAAGCCCATTGCCTCCCAAGGAGCTAGAGTAAGTAGTAGTCTCTTCCCCCCCTACTGGGACTTACATTTGCTGGGGCAAAGTGATTTACCTGAATCATTGTTTAAATAGGTATCATTGCTAGGTTTTGAACTCATTTCTACAAGTCTAGAAGTCTTTGAAATACATCATGCTCCTTCTTATTACTTGGCATATGTTGATATTTTGCTCTGTGAAATATGCCTCTATCTGTTTCATGTTTTTATTTCCATATTTAGAATTTAAATTCCTTGAAACAGGGACTAGCTCTTTTATAGACTATTACCTTACAGTCTGAAAAAAAAAAACAAACATCATTCTTCCCATTCCCACAGACTTCTAAATCTATACATATACTGCTTACTATCAACAGGCCACCTTAACAATAGTCTCCATTGATCAAGAACCAAACGAGAAAGTAAGAGTAAATTAAATTAACATGGTTTTATATTTAAGGTTTAATTATTTTATGACTTAACATATGCAAAGCCCAGTGACTAAATCTACATAATAAATCTGTTTCTTACCTGTAACTGTTTCAATGTAGTTGATTAATTGTAATAAATCATGATAACAGAAATGGGAACAATTGTGGCTTTGCATGGGATACTGAATATGTGGATCCAAACTGTATCTTTTATATAATGAAGGACAGTATGCAGTGCATCACTATTCCTTTGTTCTTCTCAAGGCTTCTATGGAGAACTTGCCAAGTCAATATTGCTCTCTAGTAGAAGTTGTTATTTTAATAGGAAACAAAGCTAAGAAAAAATTATCATGGTTATTTTTTTAAAAAATAGCACTTTTTGGTGCTAAAATGAACAGTAGGAATATGCCAGAACTTGTTTGGTTTTTCAAACTGTTTCTGCTTTTTCTGGGGCAAATTGCAGGCAAATCAATGTTTGACATAAATTAGCATGCACATTACAAAACTTTGAGTTTGGAGTCTCCTTTCTGGGAATAGAAAAAGCATCCGAGTATAGCCAAAATGAGTTTGCCTAGAGCATATAGAAGTACTTGCACATTACTAGGTAAATGGCTTTTACCTCCTCCAAAGTTGTTTCTCTAAGTGCTAGTTATCTTGATTTTTCAGCTAGTTTCTAGGAAGGGAAATAAAATAACAACAGAGGAAACACTATGGAATAGATTGACTGAGTTAAGCAAACTTCCTCCCTCTCCTTCCCCCTAAAGAATAAAACTGACTACTTTACTGGTTAACAAATTAATGGAAAAGGGGAGGGATACCCATTTTCTAGGTATTCTTTGGGATAACTATACTACTAAAATGATTATATCTCTTCTTTGACTAATAGATTTATTACATCTTTTCAGTTTCTTGAAGGGCCCTGTATTTGTGTGCGACACTCTAATTAAAGGCTGATAACCAGCTGTAGGAGTTTACATTTCTTTAACAGCTTTTATTGTGTTGTCACATGGAGTTAGACAGTGAGAGTTTGCAGCAGTTAAGCTTTGGAGGGAGATTACCATAATTACGAGGGATCAGCATTCAGTGAATCTTTCTCTATTGCTTTCCCCTGCCCTCACCCCCATCTGCACTCCTTTGAGGAGTTCAGAGTTCATCACAGGGTAGGATATAGGGGGAAAAGCAACAACCCAAAACAAAAATAAAACAAAAAATGATGGTAGTGGCTTTGTAATAAGCTTGATTTACTTTACAAGGGAGATAATTACGGACTGGCTCATGAAATATATTGTCTTAGAAATATCACATTCCTGAGCTTCTGCTGACATTCCAGCTTCTATTTTTTTTTTAACACAGTAGATTAGGTTCTTTTTAAATGGCTACCAGAGTATCCTTTAAAAAAAAAATTACTGGTAAATGCTATCATTTGATTTGTTTTTCTGTCTCTTGCTAGGGCAATCTATAACTTTGTACCAGCATCTCCTGTATGGTGCAAATAATAAAAAAGCTCTCTCGAGGTACTGAGGTTTAAAGCCGAGCAAATGAAGGTAAATTTTGGACAGATGAATCATTTTTCTCTGCTAATTAATTGCATACATCTAACAATGGAAAGTCATTAAAATGTGAAGCTACGCTTTCCAACTCACATTTATCAAGAATCCTGTATTCCCTAGTTCTATTAGTTATTGTGTATTTTTAACATGATATATGGATTTTCTTTTCTATTGTTCAAATGTGATTTTTTTAAAAAGAGAAAACATGCTTTTATCTCCATTTGAAAAAATAGAAGCAAAAGGGAAAATAATGAGTGGTACATCTTGATGTCAAAAGTAACTTTTTATATACTGCTCCATAGATAAACCTGAATATTGGAAAGAAAAGGAAAGATAAATAGGTCTTTTATTAATCTTAGTACAAAATCTATTTTACCCACTGCTAGTTGTTGGCATTGTTTGATGATATAACATAGTAAGAGAGTATCACATTATCAGTAAAGGAGAGTCCCAATTTAATAGTTACTCCCAGAAATCAAAGCATTTTTCCTTAAGACATCATAAAATAAGTAGTAGTTAAATTTAAATACATGTAGTCTTCATGATTTATCATTATATCTTGGATGCACTTAGCTGTTTAGCATCAGAGAACCCAATAATTTCTGTCACATAAGAAGAAAAGAGAAAAACCTTTTGGATAATGGTTTACATTCTCCCCTATAGTGATTTATTTTCATCAAAAGACTTAATTTTATCACAAGGCAGATGCTTTCTCTATAGATCAATGCATTCATTTTCTCATTTTATTTCATTAAAAATATACCTGTGATATTTTCAGGTGAATTTTGGCATATTTTCTATATGAAATGATCATTCAGTATTTATTTACATGTATAATTTCCCCCTTTCCTCATGATTTTAAAGTTTTCAAGCCTAATAAATGGAGTCCTATGTGAAAAAAATGCAATATTAAATGAAATTGCACAGGCTCGTAGCTAAAGATGCATCTGGTGTTAATATCCTCAATTTTCAGCACCATGTCAGTGGCAGTGCATGTCAGAGAGAATAAGTAAGAGCTTACCCAGGTTATCAAGTGATTCGTAGGATGAAGCTGTGACAGGCTCTGTTATGAATTCATTCTGTTGGCCTCTTTGTGAAAGATATTGCTTTTTACAAAATCTGCCATGTACTTAAAAAAAAAAACTACATCCCTCTTGCTGCAGACTTCCCCCTCCCCCAAGATGTAACTCCACAATTTATATTTGGCTTGAGTCACTGTCACATCACTACAAACATTTTAATGAGTGCTCCTGTCCCATTAACCCTCCCCTCCTTCCAATCTGCCACTTAGTATAGACTGCATTGCTCTGCCACTTAGTAGAGACTGCACTGCTCTGAATGGGCATCTTTATTCTAGGAACAGCTGAGGTCTATGGGTTGGAAGCCTTTGCCCACTGTCATGCTATAAGAACAGACTATATCCTTCCTTCCACATTGCTCCTTCATATCTTCTCAAAAGTGAAGCTGTTTTCCTCAAACTCAAAGAGGTTTGAGATTGTCAAAGTGAAAGATTGCCAGATTACTGCACTTTTCAAGGAAATTAAGATTTCCACAATTCCCATTTTTACATTAAGATTGAAGAACCTACCTATTGTCAGCAGCCCTTGACAAGTAATGTGAAAAGATGTAACTTCTAGGAAGTTTTCCAATTCTCTTAATGCTACCTTTTAATTTTTCATCTAGCCTTCTTTTTATCTTATTTTTCTCTTCAAAAATTAATGTCACCCACCTATGTCTTTTCTCTTGGCATGAAGGGTGGAGAGGTTAATCTAGGTTCTGATGCAGTTTCTTAAATTTGCATTTTAGTGGTATCACTGTAAGAAAGCTAATAGACAGGAAAGGAGACCAAGTTAATGACAATTCTCAAAACAGCTGTTGTCTAATTCAGCTTCACTACTTCAGTTAATTAATCAGCACCTTGCTGGCAACTCTAGGGGAGATCCTCGTTAGATACTGGTAGCAAACAGACAATGCTTTCATATCAAATATGTTCGACAACATCTAATACAGTGATAACTTTCACAAAGAGGGTAGGGAATCCCAGGACTCATAACGGTGCTCTCCAGAAGCACTTAGTATCGTTGTGTGTCTACATATACTAGATATATTACATATGCTGTTGTTCTTTGCTTTTTATTTCTAACTCACATTAAACATGGATTACAAATACTCTCCAGAGTATCTTTCTATTATCAAAGATACATTCTTGTATTAGAATAAATAAATGCACATTTGTAGATTGATGGGCAAGCATACATGATGCATAATAAATTAAACATCTTAATTTGTTCGTTCACTTACTGAATCATATTAGTTATTTGAATCGTTCAGATAGTTTTCAAAGCCAACAGTGACTAAAGTGAGATCACTGTGGATTGGTGACCACAGCATTTAGTATGATAGCTATTGACTCAAAACTTTCTTCTGGCTTACTGTATTCTGAAGACAAGCTACTTCTTATCCTACCTGGCCAGTCAATAAAGGGATAAATATTTTATGAATGATAATGCATAGAAACCATAAACCAACAAAATTCTGTCTATCTATGGCCATCATGCTTTGTATTTTCTAATTTTTTCCATAGTTGTCCTTAGTGAAATTGGTTTCAAATTCAATGTAAAAGTATCATTCTTTCAAGTTTCTGGTTATGACAGAAGCTTCCCATTTATTTACAGAGGAGATACATTTTTACACAATTCTCATCATCATATATTTTGCTCTCATGAATTTTGTGGATGCATCTTATAAATGTACAGACAAAAATTACATTGAAAATGACAGAGTTTAAGAATTGTTATATTTTTACTGTCAAGTAGTCTACTTGTTCAATTTAATTTCTTTGTATTCACTTATTAAGAATGATAGTTGTGATTTTACCACTTTGCATAATTGTCATATAAATATTTAAAATGTAGCAAGGTATAGTTTTATCCAATTTTTGTTTCTTAATTCATAGCTGTTTACTAAGCACAAATACTGCCTGACTTGTACTTAGAGAGCTCTGTGCTTTGTGGATTCCCTTCTTGGTTTCTCTTGTCATTATTCTTATAATGAAAACCGAGTTTTAGATCCACTGCCAACATCCCTGGGGTCAGGTGGCTGTACTTTTGTCACAGAGACATGAAGTTGTATTAACCAATTTATGTGGACAATATATCCATTTGGCCTCTATGTACTGATATAAACAATTATAGCTTTGACTTTTTAATGAATCTTGCATTATGGGAGGAGGAATTTCATAGTGTCTATAATACTCCAGGGAACTATAAAGAGAAATGTCCCTTTTAAATTGGTTTTATGCCATTCAAGCTTTGTGTATTTACTAACAAGTTCAATATTAACTCATCCTGCTCATCTTTAGCCATCACTTTTGTCCACTACAACACTAGTTGATGAAAGAGCATTCCTTCCCAGGTCTTTTTACAAAGTTTTCATAAATAAATAATCCTGTTGGTTCTCCCCTCCCCCCAGCCTTTGAATTCCCCAGCTGCTTGCTCTAGTTGCCTTCCCCTCCATCCCAAGAGTAAACAGGATATTTACTTAATTCCACCTAATCTGTAATACAAACCTCAGATCAAAAAGGGACTTTTGTCTAATCCCACTTCTCAAGGTGTGATTTGCTTTTCGATTTAGGTTATGCATAGGTCCTTGGCAATGGTCTTCTTACCCATGTATGTTCAATTTATGTCCCTATTTCTAAAAGAGAAGGCATAAAGAACAAGGGACATAGAGAGAGGAAGGCAATTTGGTTTTTTTTCAGGTTCTCTGTATTGTTAGAAGTCATTTTCGCCTTGAGAACTCATTTTTTCTTCCAGTGCTATAGGACTATGCCAGAACTCTCATGGTTAATGGTTACTTCATTTTGCAAGGGCATTCCATATTAGAAACTGTCTTTGAAAGAGGGCATTTTAATGCCCATCTTGTTCACCTGGAGTCAGGTTATAGGATTGCCGGTCTAATCACATTTTCACATATTCCTCTAGAATAGGAATAGAAATTCTTCTTGAAGAGGAAAAGACTAACTTCTTTTTCTCCTTTCTTGTAGTTCTGACTTAGGGATTGGTTCCAGGTTAAAATTAGAGTAACTTACACTTCTCAAGTTGTTGTTTTTTTTTTGGGGGGGGGTTATCAAGATCTCCTTATACTTAGCTATATTTTGTTGAGAGAAGAGCAGTAAAGCCCAGTGAGTGGGATGGTAATTCTGTCTTGAAATATTGGGAGAAGAGGTGTTTTGTGACTTTGTTGCTATCAGTTGACAGCCAGTTCTGCAGTGTCAATCAATAAAACAGTTGACATTTTTTTTAAAGTGCTCAATGTGTTCTAGGTAGGCACTGTTTCTCGATGTATAGAGAAAGAAAAAGCAAAAAACAAAAACAAAAAAACAAACAAAAAAGCCAGTCCCTGTCTTTAAGGAGCTTATAATACAATGTAATAAATAATCATATTTAAGGTATATACAGAATAGATGGAAGGTAACTTTAGAGGGAAAGTACTAGCAATTGGGTGGACTGGGGCATGTCTCCTCTAAAAGTCAGTGTTTGAAGAAAGCAAGAGGTTTTTAGAGGCAGGGGATTCTTCCAGTAGAGCTATTACAAAAGCATTTGGATTGGAAATGGAATTGCATGTGCAAGGAACAGCAAATAAGCAAACATGACTGGGTTATAGAGTATTTGGAGGGGAGACAGCAAAGGCAGGAAAGGACCAGATTGGAAAGAGCTTTTAACATCAAACAGGAGTTTACCATTGATCTTAAGGAGCTACTATTGTTTATTAGATGATAAGATCAGATCTAATCTTTAGAAAAATCACTTGGGCAGCTGTCAGAAGGAGAGATGTAAGTGGAGAAAGACTTGAGATAGGGAGACCCCTTAGAAGACTATTGCAATAGTCTAAGTGAGATGTGATGAGAACCTGAATTACTGTGACTGTGAGCAGAATCTATGGATTCATGAAATGTAAAGACAGAAATAAAATCTGGCATATAATTGGACATATGGGATGAGTGCCAACCTAACCGTGATTATTTCCTACAACCACTTCTTTTGCTTCTATTCTCATGCTGCTAAACTCAGCTGGAGAAATCCATGAAATTGTCATGATTGAGTCCATTACAAATCTGTGTTGCATGCTCTTGATTAGACCCTCACTATGGCTAGGCAGCCCTTTGTTATCTCTCTTACTTGATGATTTTATCATTTTCTATGGGTTCAATAATCATATCTATCCATTTGATTACCATATCTCTATATCTAGCTTTACCTGCCTGCCCAACCTTGACTGTCATTACCAAATGACTTTTGTAGATCTTAATTTGGATATCCTATCAACATCTCAAATTCAACATGTCCTATGTGGAATATATTAGTTGTCTCTCACAAATCTCCCCCATCCTTAACTTTCCTATTTTTATTGAAGGCATCATCATCACCCTCACAATCTTCCCATGCTTACAACCTTGGCATCATTCTTCATTCCTCACTTGCACTAATCTCATGTCCAATCTATTGTCAAATTTTGTTATTTAAATCTTAGAAACATCTCTTGGGTACACCCTCTTCTCTCTACTTTTCACCTGAATAATTATAATAGCCTTCTAATGAGTCTCCCTGCCTTAAGTTTCTCCCTACTACAATCCATCTTCCATTCAGGTGATGCTTGGATTGCAGTGGGAAAGACTTGCAAAAAAAAAAAATGCCAAATATAAAATCCACTTCTTGCTTTTAAAACTCTTTGTAACCTGACCTCTTCTTAACTTTTCCAATATTCTTATTCTTTTGTCTCTTCTATGTGCTATACTAGCCAGCCAAACCAATCTAGCTATCTTTCATCACACATAACTTATTATATATCCTAACTCCATGCACTTGAACTGTCTGCCCCCATGTCTGGAATGTCTTCCCTCCTCATCTCTTTTTTTCTAGTTTCTCTGGTTTCCTTCAAGCTCAAATTCTGTCTTCTGAAGGAAGTCCTTTCCCAGTTCTCTCCTGTGCTAATCCTTTTCTTCTGAGATTACCCTTCATTTACATTTTATATATCTTTAATGTACATAATTGTTTTATCTTGTCTCTCCCACTAAAATGTGAACTTCTTCAGAGAAGCAATGACCATGTTTTATTTTGCCTTTCTTTGTATCTTCAGGACTTAGCACAGCATCTAGCACATTGAAAGTGCTTCAGTAAATACTTATTGACCAATTGAGTGAGAGTGAGGATCCAGCTGGGAAAGATAGAAGGGTTGGAAATCCAGGTGAGTAGGGATTGTGCCTTCAGTAGTTACAGGAAGTTCAGAAGAGGAGTTTGGGTAGAAAGACAGAGTGTTCTGTTTTGGCATAGGGACATGGGAAGATGTTTCTTTGAATTTCTCATTATCCTCTTAATTTTACACATTTTTCCAATAGCTTTATAATTTGTCATAAAGCTTCCTTTGGAGTTCTGGCTGTAATTTCATAGGAAATTTATCACTGCTGAGAACTGAAAGTTAGATGACATAAGAAATTACATCCTTGCCATTAGGTTTAGAAAACTTATCAAGTCTCCCAATATCCAATTCTCTTATAATTTTGTTAGCTATGTTGATAAAGGAGGGGAGGGGAACTGATGAACTCATACTATAATAAAGTACATTATAGTTTCAACTATAATGGGAGTGGGCTGTGACTAATCTTATTGGATCTCAAGATTTATAGGATCAAGTTAATTTACATGGCTAGGTCATTTTGTTTCTCATAGCAATTCCTTTATTCCCAGTCAGATTCATATTTTTTGCAAGATCTGGCTGAATAAACCTGAAATATATCGAGCTTCTGATAACCCAAGGGTCATATAGGTTAAAAAAAAACTCTTACTTTTAAATGAAAACTAATCTTAAAAGAAAACTGGGTGAAGCAGTTGTGAGATTTTTAAAAGTTTACCATGGACAAGATTCTGGAAAAGAATGACAGTGATTTGAAGCAGAATTAGAAAAGATCCCAGAGGAAATGAAATGATTTTGATATGGATGTTCTAAAATAAATGAAGTATAATGTACTTTTAGATTACCCTGTTTTTCATATTTAATATTTTTAAAAATATGAACATGTTATTTGTCAAAATATGCTAGATCATCAGACTTCAAACTCCTTTTTCTCTCTTCGTAAAACAACAAGGTACCTAGGTCATTGTCATCCCCCCATATCACCCTGCTAATTGTGTCAATACAATGACCTGCAACAGAAAGCCAAGAAAGTTCCAGTATTTTTTGGGACTGTTAGAAAAAAATCTCCGTTAAATACCTAGGATTAATAGTTTTAATGGGTTGGAAAATATAGAAGTTTGGAGCTTCATACAAAAAAATATTAAATTGGGTCATTAAAAGCAACATTGTTTATGGGTGGAGAAGAATGTTATATGTGGTTTTCTTTGATTCCTAATTATGATATAGTAAATTTTCAAATATGTCATTCTTTCTGCCAAGAATTGAATTATTATTACCAGTTTATGCTAGTAAAATATAAGCTTCTTGTGGTTAGCAACTGTTCTCATTTTAATCTTTGTATTTGAGCTCCTAGCACAGTGTTTGGAGTTTAATAAATTTTTGCTGAAATGAATTGAATGGTACACAAAGAACCAGGTCATTATTTTTGGTTTAATGTGTCCCTTTTACTAGTGTTGGTTTGGTGAAGTCAGTGAAAGATTTTTCTATTGTTCTTTGAGATCTCATTTGCACCTAGCAAAGGAGGGCTTATTCTTGCAACTTTCCAAAATATCACAAATATGAATAACAAGGAATATCTTATCTTTGCCTGGAACCTTTGAGTTTTCAAAGTGCCTTCACAACCATCTCTTTTGTATCCTTGCAAGACTAGTTGGGAGACATTTCCCCCTCCACCCTTTTTTAGTGGAGTTCTAAGGTCAACAGTGCTTAAGTCTTGTAACCAGTCATAGAGTGAGCTAGTTCTAGACACCCTGAAAACTTAATGATGTTAGAGAACCTATAGTCCAAATCTCTTTATTTTTATAATAAGTGTCTGCTATATTCTAACTCTCCTAAACCTATATCCTTTTCCCTGATGATCCTGATATCCTTCTAGAACATAACCAATTAAGTAATTTGGGTATGTCAATCATCTATCAAATTGAACGTGTTTATGGTTATTCTGTTTTCTATTTATAAAATCCATATATCTTAGGATGGTACTAAATGACAATTCAGTTTTTGCTATCATTTTTCTCTGATGCTGTCCATTCATAGGCTTAGTTTATCTAAAGTCACAGTTGAATAGTCTCAGGGAGACCAGGGTGACTGCAACATTCATGGGCTTTGTCTGAATGATAATTTGTCAATGAAATGGTTAATAGCTCTTCGGAGCAATAGGAATGTTTTCCCATGATCCATTTTAAAAAATTCTCCTTCTTCACAGTGCCATGTATTGAACTAGCTTTGGGAAAAACATCATCACTAACAACAACAGTACCAGCAATGACACCAATATACCTGTACTTGAAGAGGGCAAGTCACCAATTGTGATAACATTTTCCTAGGTTTAAAAAAAAATCCAGAAAACACAAAATTTCTTTGTATGCATTTTAGGTGGCTATATTGAATCCAATTCAATGCAAATTGCCTTAACAGAAGATATCCGTTTAAACTGCCAACCTCCCACAGAATGTTTTCCCCCTTTTCTTTTTTCTGTTTCTCTAAGGATCAGAAATGAATCAAATAACAGAGGAAAAGTTCTATCATGTGGAGAAGCTTCTTATGCTCTCTTCCACTTTAAATTTTTTCCCAGCAGAAAGAAACCCCAAACTATTATAAATAGGGCCTAGGCATACTGAGTTTTTAATGCATAGGAGAAATCCTTTCTATATTGATCAGCCTCTGGGCCAATGATCTCAGTAGCAGCAACTCACATCTGTACTGTTTACATCTGCAAGTGGTGAGAGACCAAAGAGATGTAACTCAAATCTCCAGTGTTCAGGAAAAGTATAGAATTGCTCAGCGGGAATTTAGTCTTCAGAGAGGCCAGCTGTGTTCTTACTGTGATGAAATGGTAGATAGATGGTGTTACTTATGTTTCTTGAAGGCGGATGGCAGTTTTCTTATGGATAATGTAGTATTCTAGTAATTACTGTAGGAAAATGATCTATACTAATGTGTGTTAGTTCTGCTTACTATAATCTAGTGTGCATTATTACTGGAGTAAGGCTAGCTTTTTAATTGCTGCACTAATACATATGTTGTACATAATATACCAAATGTAGTATTTATATAACATAATTTACTACTGTTTGTATTATTGTATTTTATAACTAGGCTACCTGATAAATTATCAGAGAAGTGGTTCTGTTTTGTAATTTAGCCATAGAATTTGTCTTGGAAGTTAACATGTCTTGGTATAGAACTTATTTGTGACATTAAGACTATTTTATAAAAATGGATTTTTTTTTAAAGCCCAAACTGGTTGTCTAGGAATAAAAATGGTCAGTAATTTTGTCTAATCCTAAGTTTTTAAAAGTGTTGTTTGTGTTTGAGTTTAGGGTGGTATAGCAGACAGATCCTGAACTCCCATAGCACAGAATTGACGAGTCACATAGGCCCTTCTACCTCTTAGCTTTTGAGCAAAAATGCTTAATTTGAGAGTTGATGGTCCAGATAAGGATGAGTTGATAGAACTGGAAAAATAACTTGGAAAAGAAAAGACTTTAGAGAACATGGTAGTTGCTTTTAAGTATTTGAAAGGGTGTCTTATGGGAAAAGAGACTGATCCCAGTGAACAGAATTAGGAGCAATGAGTCAGAAGTTACAAAGCTGCAAATTTAGGCTTGATGTGAAGGAGAAAATCTTTCTAATATTTAGAGTTGTTCAAAGATGAATTAGGCTATCTTCTTATTGGAAGTCTACAACAAAGTCTTAGGTGACATTTTACTGAGGAATTTTTATTCAGCTATGACTGAATTGTACTAAATGACCCCTGCTTCAAAATACTTTTTCAAAACATCCATGTAAATATTTATGTTTTATAGCTTTTTTATTTTATTTTATTTTTTGCTTTTTGGAGGAGGCAATTGGGGTTAAGTGAGTTGCCCAAGGTCACACAGCTAGTTTTCTATTAAGTGTCTGAGGCCGAATTTGAACTCAGGTCCTCCTGACTCCAGGGCCAGTGCTCTATTCACTGTGCCCCCTAGCTGCCCCTTTTATAGCTTTTTAATATGTAAAATAGGGCAGCTAGGTGGTACAGTGGATAGAGTGCTGGGCCTGGAGTCTTGATCACTCATCTTCTTGAGTTCAAATTTGGGCTTACTCAGACACTTACTATTTGTGTGACTCTGGGCAAGTCACTTAACCCTGTTTGCCTCAGTTTCCTCATCTGTAAAGTGAGCTGAGAAGGAAATGGCAAACTACTCCAGTATCTTTGCCAAGAAAACCCCACGTGGGGTCACAAAAAGTTGGATATGACAGAAACAACTGAGCAATGGCAACAATATGGAAGATATGGGATATTGTGAATAGTGT
>CM053583.1:78155975-78177788 GCA_028627135.1 Pseudochirops cupreus | reverse complement strand
AGTCACTTAAACTCACTGGGCTTTAGTTTCCTTATCTTTAAATAGTGATAAAAGAACATGTCCCCACACACATGCCTAAGAGAATTAAAAGTAAAATAAAATGTAAAAGTTCTTTGGAAAATTCAAAGAAACAGAAATATAAAGTATTGTTCTAGTGTCATTCATTTCTTTCTTTTTTCCCCATTTCTGCTAGATTATTGAGATAAAGCCTACATTTTAAAAACTGTCAGAAAGATGATGCAGTGTTGAACTACTACAGAAACCATCAATTATTGACATGACCTCATGTTAACTGAGGATTGAAATGTGCATTATTAAAAGAAAACTCCACCCAAATTGCTAAAGCTATTAATCTGAAAGTTTGGAACGTATTAGATCTTCTGGGGACAGGGGCATGAGAAATACTTTGATAAATATACACTTGCCATCAGCCTCTCCTCCCTTCCAGTTCTAAGTACCATTTCTGCATCAGGGATATTCACATTTAATGCTTGTTTCTCAGATTCTTCAGACTATTAAAAATGGTATAGCTCAGAAACAAATGCATGTCCTCAAACTATACAATATTTGTACTAGTAAGTCTTTTATCTAATATTCATATATGCTTATACACTTTGGTATATATATGTAGAGTGTCTGTACTCCACAAAATCCTTCTTTAGTGCCTCATGATAGTATGGAGGTGACCTTGGGTGCTTGAAAGATATGTCAGCAGAACACAAATTCTAGCAGATTTTACTGTGCTGGAAAGGCATTGTTTATGGTCCCAGAAACAGTCTACGTCACTTTTCAAAGGACAAGCCTAGCTAAATATAAAGTAGTTCATCAAAAGAGAACTGGCCACTGGGTCAAGGATTTTTAGCCATTCCAACCCATGCAACAGCAGCAATGGCAAAACATAAAATGACTCTCC
This sequence comes from Pseudochirops cupreus, assembly GCA_028627135.1. Lineage (NCBI taxonomy): Eukaryota > Metazoa > Chordata > Mammalia > Diprotodontia > Pseudocheiridae > Pseudochirops > Pseudochirops cupreus. Next base: position 78,176,875 of record CM053583.1, on the reverse strand, counting down.
ATACGGTGTGGCCCCTTCCTGGTTTTCTTTCACAGAGGTCTTAGATTCAAAAAGTCCTACTCCTTTTGTTATTTATCTGGACTTGTGATTTCATCAGTGAGGGGAACTCTCACTGTTGAAACTCCCTCCACTAATGCAAACAGATTAGTCACCTATAGCAGAAATAGGGTAAAAGGTACTAAGATTCAGTTTTTTATACATTAAAAATTTTGTCCTTGAAATATTCAAGACAAACTGTATACTTTGAGATAGCATCTCCAATTTATAGTATCAACAAGTTAAGGTTTATAGATGATATAGAAATCATGTGATCACTTAGGTCTGCACTCTTTCCTGAATTTATATGGGCTCCTTCTATCTTACTCTTTTTTTCATGGACACATAGATTTAGAACTCGATATAAACTTGGACATTCTTTCATTTTACAGACATGTAAACTGAGATCCATGACCATTAAGTGACATGCCCTATACTTGTTTGCCATAGACACAGTAAATGACAGAATTAAGATCTGAATCCAGGCCAGTCCTCTGATTCTGGATCTAGAACCTTTGATACCTAATGCACCAGGCTTCTTTGTTGTACCTTAAGAATTATCTAATAGGGGTGGCTAGGTGGTGCAGTGAATAGAGCACCAGCCCTGGAGTCAGGAGGACTTGAGTTCAAATTTGACCTCAGACACTTAACACAAAAAACTAGCCATGTGACCTTGGGCAAGTCCCTTAACCCCAATTGCTCTACCTTCCCTCCTCCAAAAAACAAACAAAAATAATAATAATAATAATTTTCTAATAAAGGAGTGTTGTTGAACTTCTTGGCTCTCAGATGTTCAGATGTTGGGGTCACCTAGTAACAGACCATTTAGTGCCATAATCATACTCAGGGACTTTCCAGGATGGTAAACTTGATAGAACTTATGCTTCACTATCAGAGTATTCAAGAACTCATGGTCACTTCTACTGCACAATAAGACACTAGAGGAAGAGCAAAATAAGAGTTTACAGTTTCTTCTAGTAGGTTATCTCATTTCCTAAAGTTTATAACTCATAAAATCTCTTATAGAATGATCTGATGCCATCACCACCGTAAATTGATCTGATGTCCAGTTCAATCCAGCCCAAGCACTCCATTGCCATTGCTTAAGAGAAAATCATAGAAATCAGGTGGACTTTTCCTATTTGGTTATGACTGGAAGACTGTGTTAAAACATTCTACCCAGCTACACTTAGGAACGAGCCAACCAAATAAACCATGTGCAATATTAGGGATGGGGAAGGGAGAGAACATTATCTCCTGCTAACCTTCTGTCCCCTGAGAAGTTAGCATGAAAGTTGCTTGAAAGCATTCTTGTCTGACACAATCAGTAGAAATTAATCTAGCAACTGGGGACTAAAGAGCATTGGATTGCAAGACAGAACATCTAATTCTCAATTCCAGCTTTATTATTTACTGACATTGTATAAGTCACTTCAGTATTATGGACCTCAGTTTCCTTATTTGCAAATGAGAAGAGGTTGGTTTGGAGTTCCAGCTCAGTCCTGTCACCACACATGCATGTGTACACATACACACACACACACACACACACACACACACACACACATACACAGACACACACAGACACAGACACAGACACACACACTTTTCTTCTCTTTCCATTATTCTCAGTGCATTTATATTATCTTGTAACTTTTTACACCTCCTTTGCTTCATTTTTCACTTTAGTCAGAATGCATGTTCTTCCATTTTTATTTATCACAACTAGGCATTGTGAGGAATACATCAAATAACTAGACTAAAAGGACAGCTATGTATCACAGTATATAGACTAGTGAGTCTGGAGTCAGGAATGTACTAGCTATGTGACCCTGGGAAAGTCACTTAACCCTTTTTGTCTCAGTTTCCTCATATGTAAAATGAACCAGAGAAGGAAATGGTGAATCACTCCACTTTCTTTGCCAAGAAAACCCCAAATGGGGTCATAGAGAGTTGGACATGACTGAAAAATAACTCAACAAAACCAACAACTAGATTAAACCAGTTTTCTGATAAACTTAACCTCATTGAATATTTACATTTTTTTAAAAGGAGCCTATTAACCTATGTTTCAGTAAACTGAATGTGGGAGATAATTTTGAGCAGGGAGGGGGGATTCTTCTCAGTGAGCTTTTCCTTTTTAGAATCTTTTTATCCCCAAGAGTGGATTATAAACTGCACATTGTTCTTAATGTCAGCCATCAAAACTGACTTTAGTGTTGGTCTTTAAAAACCAAGTAACAATTAAATCTCTTTTATGTGTCTCCAAAAAGGAAAAAGTCTCACCTCTCAGGAGTGGTTTAAGTTAATAACAACCTATAGGCATGGAAATTGACTCTTTGATCTCTCAAAATTCTGTGCCATCCTATTAAAAAAAATAACAACAATAATTTTAATTCTGTATACTGTATCTATTGAGTTGTGATGTTCTTATGGCATAAAGTTCTACCTGGGAAAGACCTAGTCATCTATTCACAAATAGTTTAAATCCTTTTATTTGTTAATAGTAGCAATAGGCAACATTTCTTGAGGTCCTGTGTTATACCTTCACAGGATATTAAGCCCTGTAAGATTTATGAAATTAAAGCTAAATGTGTAGTTCGCAGGTTTTACTTTTAGTTTTGGGTTGAACAATGTTCTATAATTGAGCAGTATTTTTATTATTCATTCATTTTAGTCATCTCCAACTCTTTTTGACCCCATTTGTGGTTTTTTTGGCAAAGATACTGTAGTGGTTTGATATTTCTCCAGTTCATTTTATAGATAAGGAACTTAGGCAAACAAGGTTAAGTGACTTGCACAGGGTCACACAGCTAGTAAGAGTCTGAGGCCACATTTGAATCCAGATCTTCCTGACTCCAGGCCTCAATGCTCTATCCACTGCTCCACCTAGCTGCTAATTGAATACTATAATTTGTATAATATCACCCTCAACTGAGTATATGCATAGTTGTAATTTTCCAAATGATCTTCAGAAGATTGATCAACAAGTATAGCAAACTAGTTGTTCCGAACGAAATCTCCACTCTTACGGTTTCTTAGCAAGCATTGACAGAATAGGGTATATTTGATAAATTCATTGGTATTATGATGGAAAGTATAGCCCTATTAGTTACTCAATTTAGTTGAAAACAGCAATGACAAAGTCAAATAGAAACGGGGACAGTCATCTCCACCTAGGAATGAATTACTGTTAGCTACATATTGACTTAATTTTAAAATGTAACATTATCTATGTTTTATTGTATTTTTATGTATTTATTTAATTAAATATTCCCCTATTACTTTGGTACTGATTTGCAGTATTGTGGGTCCTATATGGCCTGCATGTTTGACACCTTGATCCTAAAGTATCATTTGCCACTTTGACCACAGAAGCCTTTGGACCTTGAAGCACAGGGATAGAATCCATGTGATTGGGAACTTGGAAACGGGTGTGAAATTCCCCTAAGATGAATGGGGTAGAGAAATCTTCGGAGCAAAATAGATATTTGCAGATTTAGACCTGGAAGTGACCCTAGAGGCCAAGTCCCTTGTTTGTATATAAGGAAATTTTAAGTTACAGAGAATGTAAAACAGGTGGGAATGATCTGAAGTAGACATAAAGCCAGCTCTTCTGGATTCCTGGTCTACCACTCTGTCCAGTGTTCCATTATTTTAGCTTGTATCTCTTCCTCGGCAACATCCCTGAGAAATGGAAATTAAATGGATTTTTGTATTAAAATCATTATAGCACCTAAGAAAATTTTGATATGTGTGTATATTGCTAAGCTAAATGTTTTCTTATGCAAGTCCTTTCCCAATGATGCAGAAGAGCAGGAATTCAAGGAATGCTATTTTGGAAATGCTCTGCTGGAATTACATGCAAAGCCTTTTTATTTGAGAATTTTAAGTGCAAAAGTCATTGGTTAAGGTTTAATTGATGAGGTCATTTAGGTGGTTCAGTGGATAGAGATTCCACTTCACTGGAACTGTAGTTTAATAATGGATTGATCTTGGGTAAGTCATTCAGTTTCCTCATCTATAAAATGGGGATAATAAATGAACCTATGTCTCCAAATCATTGTGATAATATAATATTTGTAAAGTGCTTTCTAAGTGCTATCGCCATTACCACCATCTTTATGAAGGGAGATCTATGAAGCAAGTGTTGTAAAATCTCTTTTTTTCCCCAAGCTAATCTTTATTAAGCTCATGTAAATATTGGAGATGCTTTTCTCTTTGCCTTAAGGCTTTCAGGTAATGCTGAGACATCTAAATGAAAGTTTTATTTTCTCAGTGTTTACTAGATATTCTCTCACTATCTGGTTTCTAAGCAAGGCTCAGGATAGCAATCCTAATATAATAGTAATTTAGGTCTGTGTTGATTTTTCCCCCTCTTGAGAGACTTCACGCTTTCTGTACTTTTTTTTTTTAAACCTTTTGTTTCTAAGAAATTTTCCTTCCAGGAAACATAGTCACACTTGAGTTAAGTCTCTTCAGTGAGTGGCTAGTAGGTATTATTATCGCAGTAGTTATTCAGTGTGTATAGTTTGGTCAGTTATTTCTTAACCCCATATCTTTTAAAAAATAATGTTACAGTTGAGGAAGAAACAATAAAGAAAAAGTTAAGCTTGAAACTTTCTTCTTCCTAAAACATTTCTAGTGATTCAGACACACATAAAGGTTTTCATTTACAAAGTACTCAAGAACTTAGCTTGGAGGAGTGAGAAGATAATTAATTGGTGTTATTAAAATGCTGTGAGACTTGAGATGAAAGGCACTGCTGAAATACAAAGTATCGTTCTTGGCTTCGTTGAGAATGGAATCTTAAGTATCATTTAGTGACCAGTATTTCCATTATACTCTACCTCCTCTCAGGGGATTGAACTTCTCTTCACAAAATTTTTATTGTCTTTTAAAATAGGGATAAAATGGCCTTTTACTGCCAGGACTAAACATTAGTACCACTTGGACAAGGACTGTTTAGCCAGAACCAGCTATCAGATGGAACCCAACTTGAGCCTTGCCATTTCTGAGATAAAATAATGAAAATGATATTACCTTGTATTTTAGGTGTCTCCACCACAAACAAATTGTTCATTGGCTATATGTGTTACGTAGTTTCATTTTTTGTAACTTTAACATCCTTATTTCCGTTTTCATTTTTGGATTTGGACACATTCTAAAACTCAGAGAATAATTTAGCTGAAATCAACCATTGTTTTTGAATATGAATATCTTCTGTTTCTTTGGAAAAGACCTAGAACTAATTGCCCTGTGTTCAAAAGCATTTGGGAGAGCCTAACTACTACTGTCTCAGCTAGATGAGGCAGCTAGGTGGCTTAGTGGTTAGAGCACTGGGCCTGGAGTAAGCAAGATCTGAGTTCAAATTTGGCTTGAGACACTTGCTAGTTGTATGACCCTGCACAAGACCCTTAACTTTTGTTTGCCTTAAACCACTAGAGAAGAAACGACAAATCACTCCAGTATTTTTGCCAAGAAAACTTCATAGATGGTGTGGTCCATAGGGTCACAAAGAGTCAGACACAAATGAATGAATGAACAATAACAATTTCTAATGTGGATGAATTTAGTCAGAGAGTGTGGTTTAAGGGAAACAACTCAGAAAAAAATCATTAAGCTGATTTAGTAAATGTAGATGTATGTTTATGAAATTGAAAAACATTTGTTATGTTCTTACTATGTGACAAACGCTGTGCCACTTTCCAGGAGTATAAATAGAAAAGTCAGACAGACTCTGCTTTAAAGAAGGTCACACTTTAATTTGAGAAGACAAGACATAGGACATTTCAGCTGTTGAGTGAGTGAAAATTCTATGGCATTTCCCTTGGATGGTTCTTTGGCTACTATGGCAAGGTGAATATGTGTGAGTAACCAGCCCAACCTTGCAATGGGACCTGAAGGTACCTGGGCTCATGACCATTGGGAAGAAGAGATACTGGTGAGAATGTGACTTGGTTTTAGAGAGGAAGTGAGTTTGGCTGGTGCCGTTGTGGGAAGATAGTTTCATGATAATCAACCTTCATTGGGTAGTGTAGAGACCAATATAGTTCCCAAAGGAAACAAGGACATCACCTTTAAATTTGTCACCGTTTCTGCTTTTCCATACTTACTCTGTGACTACTGTCTTGAATAATGATACTGTAATCCTAGAGGAAGGAAATACTATAATGTGACATAATTAAAGTGATTGTTTCATGTTTCAAGGGAGTATGAATTTTGTTCTACAAACATATTCAAGCTAAAATTATTATGTGATTGAATGTTGACAAGATTCTGCCAAGTTTGGCAGAAGTTACTGATATACTTTAGTGCTTTTCACCTAAAATTCAAGCAGCTTAGATTGCAAGGATAAATAGTGATTTCAAGAGTTGGACCCAAGAATAGAGTTAGGGTTTAACTAGGGTAGAGATCTAGTTGTTACTTTCTTAAGGTCCACAGTATAAAGGAACCTTTGACTATTCAAATTATGTCTTGAGAATTCAATAGGCTCAGATGCCTATAGAATAAGGATATATATTTTTTTTATCTGCTTGACTCTTTTTTTTTGGATTCATGGATTATATGGATACCGTAGTATTTGCTGTCAATTTTCAGATTATAATTATATATGAAGCTATTTTTTTTCCTAGTTAGTAGAACAAGAGATTTTAGAGGAGACCTGAGAGGTTAGTTAGACAAAATTTAATTCCAAGTTAGCATGCATGCAATTTCAGTAGATTCTCCCAGCTGGGCAGTGATATTTGGATCATGTCTTTGTGATCTGATCGTATAGACTTTCCATAAGAGTAGTTATTTGAGTCACAAGTTATCAATGGTTTTTCTCAACCATATTTTAAAAAAAAAAGTTTTGTTAGTTATATACCTCATTTCAGTACTTCAGTGGAATCTAATACTATAACTAAAATCAAATGATTATACATAAATAGGGGATATACAAATTTAGAATTAGCCTTGAAGAAATTATGAAAAATAGGTATAGTGTAAATACCTTTCTCACTAAACCTTAATTGATAGTGATCACTTCTTAATATGATACTAGTCCTGTTGCTAAACATGAAGAGAATATACATTTCTTTATTTTATAGGCATTCAATTGATAGGCTACTCCATGCATAGAACTGGTAAAGGAACTGATAAAGCAACAGGAAAGAAAATGTCCCTGCCTTCTAGACTTTGTAATTGTTTGGCTAGATCAGATCTAAATCCTAGCTATGATACAAAGTAGTATATAATTAGGTGCTAAAATGAATGATAGAAACAATAGGAGCTATAGTTATTCAAGGAAACGGAAAATCAGTATAGGTCAAAGTGGTCAGGAGAAATCCTATTAAAAGAGGTAGAATTTGAGTCAGGACTTTAAAAAAGATGGTAAGAATTTGGGAAGCAGAATGATATTCAAAGCATAGAGAATGATATAATAAAAAGATAAGTTTGCCATGAAAATGTTATATTTCGGGAACCATCAGAAAGCTAATCTTGGGAACCTTAAAAGAGGTTTCATATGGATGAGGCAGTGTTGTGTCACAGAAAAGAACTGGCCCTGGTGTGTTAAGCTGGGAGTCATGGAACCTAATTAAAATCTTGTCTTTGTCTCACGTGTGCGTGTACACACATGCATGTATGCATATACACACACGTGCGTGCACGCATCACCTTGGGCAAGTCCCTTAAATTCTCTAAAAATTTTGTTTTCTCATCTGTAAAATGAAGACATTGGAATAGATGACCTCCAAAGTCCTTTTCCCGATCTGTGATCCCATGAATAATGGAGTGAGCAAATTGGGAAGAACCTTGAATACCAGGGAAGAAGAGTTTGGACTTTATCTTATAGAAGACTTTTATAGGTGAGGAGTGATATGATGAAATCAGTGTTTTAGTAATATTAATTTGACAGTGCCATGTAGAATGGATTGAAAGGATAGGAGGAGATGAGAGGGAGAACAATTTATAATGAATCTTTTTTAGCTCTTCTTCTAAGGTCTGTGCATGACTCCAAGATACCTGACTCTCTTCTTTAGATATGCTTACTACTTGTTTTATAGATAGAGAGATAGATAGATGATAAATAAAAACCTGTATTTAATTGAAGTTATTTTGATTATAATGTGCTTTTCTATTATTTGTTTTGTACATATTATCCTTGATATCTATGTGCTGTTTTTTTTTCTTTGCATAATGGAGAAACTGACTTTTTTTGCTCCTTTGTAGTTTGACAAAAGCAGAACAAATGAGAAGTTAGGGAGGCATCCTGCATCATATCAACATTGTCGATTCCTCTGTTGACCCTTTTTCCAGTTAGATGACAATTTCTCCTCTAAATGAAATTTCCTTCTCCATTCAAATATTTGCCTGTTAAAATTTGGAAATTACTAATCATGTTTACATGTGATTCTTATTCTTAATAACAAAGAAGTCTTTCATCCCTCTTCCAGACCTGATTCTGTTTTTTTTTTTAAACAGCCATACCCTTTAACAAGAATATATTTAAAACATTTAGAAATAAACCATGATATTACTTCAAAACTGAGAAAGAATGTGATATACTTTCACAGATGCTTTCTTCTCTGTGGTTCCTAATTTCTAAAGGCCAGTCTCAAGTGAAATCTATTGAGCATAATTCTTTGGTCTTCTGGTTCAAAACAGTTTTAATAGATGCCTTCCTGAACCATGCATTCTCTTCTTGATTTTCCAGTTCCCCTGAGCTTTTGCCTACTTTTATCTCTTACTACTTCTTACCTTGACTTTGATAGTGACCTCCTAAATGATCTCCTCACCTCCAGGATCTCTCTTACCTCATGTAGACAGATAATTACAGCACTGAACATTTTGCAACTTCTTCACACACACTCACATTGACTACCAGATAGAGTTCAAACTCCTCACATCCCTGTGTCCTTGACTATGTGACTCAACTATGTCTTTCAAGTTTTATTTTCCACTATATATTAATATATACTTTATATTTTGGACAAACTGGATCTGCCACTGATCAGCAAATTCTCCTTTTTTTTCTTCTGTCCCTTTACGTTCTTCTTCCTTTACCTAGATGGAATATTCTCAGCATCCTCACTCTTCTTACTCCTAGCCAGCCATCAAAACCCAACTCACACATTCTTTGTTCCTCTAAAGCCTGCCCACACTACCATAAATATTCTTCCCCCTCCTCAAACGTCTATGTCCTGTTATTCTTCTTATGATAACTTATGACTTCTTAGCTTACTCTATATTATTTATGAATTTATCATCCCCCTGCTACATCATAAATTTTTTGAGAGATGTGACAATGCCTTTCATAATGTTTTGTACTGAACAGATGCTCAATAAGCAATCATTAAATTGTCCAAGTTAAATGGAAATAATGGCAGGTGTCATTTTTGTGGTACTTTGCAATTTGAAAAATGATGTGTGGGCTTTATCTCTTTTGATTTTCTTTTAAGCTCTGTGGATGTAGATATCACAGGAAGTATTATCCCCATTTTACAGATGAAAAAAAAAGGTTGAAAAGTGTTTCCTAAATTGCCCATGGTCACACATTCAAATCCAGGTCTTTCTTGACTCTTAGTCCCAGACATTCTATTATATCATACTGCTAAACCAACGGAATGAATTTGGTGTTTTAGAAAACCTACCATTTGGCATATCGGATATATTTCTTACTGTTTAGTGTCCAAGTGAACATTAGGGTATGCTAAAAATTGACACATGGGATAACTTGTTTAATGTACACATTTTGGAGGGGACCTTCATTTTTTTTGCTAGTTGCTGTAGTTGGGGACATTTGCTATTCCAACTTCAGTATAATCTTGTTACCTAGTAAGAGATCTGACATAGGTACACAAGTGATTATCAGTAAGAAACAGTATAAACAAGAATTACTAAAAAAATAATGAGATCATTTCTACAAGCCACGTGTTCTTTTCATCTCAATTCTTTATAATCACAGTGAGTATAAGTACCAGTCAACCAAGACAAACTTTAAAGAGTCCTGAGCAGGGGGAGATCACATGTAGTAGTGGTGATCAGGGAGAGTTTCATGAAATAGGTGGGATTTTAGATAGACTCTTAAAAATCAGTAAAATTTCAATTGATACAGTTTTTGAAAAAATAAAAAAATATGACTAAGAAGTCACAGGGGTGGTGTGTTTTGGCAGACTCCTTTGCATAGAATGGAGGGTGCAGTGAGAGGCATGATTAGAAAAATGATTGGAAAGGACAGTTGGGACTAGAGGTTGAGGAATTTGTAATCCTTAACTCAGAAATTTAGACTGGTTAAGGGGGAACCAGCGAAAATTTTAAAGTAATAATATTAGCATGATGAAAATAGGTTTGTAGGAAAAGGAAATGCAGATGTAGGTTGACATATATTAAAATAAGTATAGCTGTAGCTGCATGTCAAGTTCTGACCCTCATCTCCCCTTTCCTGCCCTCAACTGTACCCCCACCCATTGGGTGAAACACATGCTGACAATAAGTGCATCAAATCAGCAAATATGCATGTGGGTAGACATTTCCCCCACCATGACCACTTAAACCCATGTAGGGCACCCCTCAATAGGTTTACAGCAGTCTGTTTCCCCCCCTACTGTGTAGTGAATTGGGCTCATTAAGTTGTAACTTGTTTCTGCTGCCTCAGTGTAAGTATATGCGTAGATATTGAAATGTTCTATGAGGTAAATGGAGTGATAGGATGATTCTCAGTACCCTAGATTATTGCTTATTAACTTACATTCAGCAGAACTTTAAAAATAGCCACATATTGAAAACAGAGCATGTTTTATGAATACTGTGTTAGAAAAGGGAAAGCTAATAATTATAACCATGTTGATGCAGAAACCATTACTGTTCTTCATGCCCTGTGGTAGGAAGAAATATATTAAAAATTGATTTTTGGTTTCTGCCTTTGTCTTTTTAACATTTGTAGTGAAATATACCAGAGAAAGTATACTTTTGAATTGCTATTTCAAAGCATTTCAGGTTTGATTGTATTAAAATAAATTGTTATTAATGGTTCCATGTAGTACAAAAAAGGTTAGCATCTGAATATGATAATTTTATTTTTTAAAAGAAGAGATGTTGACATTCTTCAATAATTATATATAAGCTAAGACACTTGCTACATCAACACGGCAAATGTTATTGAGGAAATGATTTTTAAACATAAAATAATTCCAAACTTAGTGGGAAGCATTGTGCAGTAAGATCTGTAAGTTTTCCCTCTTATCTCTTTCTTTTCCTTTTTCTCTTTTTTTAATTCTCTGATTCCTTCCATTTCTGCTAAGTAAAAAGGTATAATGTGCTACTTCGTTATATGTGCTGTAAGTGTTGAGACATGCATTTATATTACTTTCTGTTACTGAAATTCTATCGTCGGTTTACACTTATATAATTGAAGAAGCTTCTGTTCATTCAAGAAACAGCAAATTTTGCAGCATTTTGTGGTTGCTTCTCCTTTCTTCACAGATACGTTCTGGTAAGATGAACAAATGCTCCTGTGATAGCAATCCACTCCCTCCCCCTTCAACTAGATCAAAATATATTTCTAAAAAGACCAACCCATTTGTTCTGAATGTCATAGTTGTAATTCCATAGAAATTCTGCAACATGGTCCACTTTCTGATTTTTTTCCATTAATTTGATGCTAGTTTTACTGCATATTTGAATTTACCAAATAAAATTCCAACCTGATAGAAATAACACTGTCAAATGCCTGGATTTATCATATGTTTTGTTATTCAGTAGACATCTTGGGCAACACAGATCCATCTCAGAAAACAGAATATAATTCAAAAGAGCAGCAAAGGTTTAAAGTGTTAATTGTCAAAGCACCTAAAGCGTATAAAGAATGACACTTTACAAGGCCTCATTCATCATCTGTTTAGAGAGAATGGTTGATAGATTAATAAAATGGAGCAAATCTTCTATGAAATCCAAATGTTTATAATAAATGGAGCATCATTGAAGGGTTCTACTACAAAATAACTTGAAGTGAAGACTAGCCTGCAAACTCCTACAGAATACAGTAGCAAAATAATGTGATTGCAGCAGGATTTTTTTTTTTTACTAGTGACTGAGTTTATTTCCATTTAAATGGATTTCCTTTAGGATCCTGAGTTGGGCTCAGGGTAACTTTATTCTTTAAGATTGTATGTTGTTTTTGTTGTTGTCTTGGCAAGTCTCCAAACACTATAAATTTAAGGCCTGGAGAAACTTTTACAGTCATCTCTAAGCTTAAGTCTTAGAGACATCCTTCAGCAATTACTTGCTGAAAACATAGTGATTTGAATGCAGTTCATTGACCTAATATGTATACTATATTCCAAAAACCAATGTTAAACTGCCTAGCTTAATACCTGCAATGTCTAGAAAAAGAAGTTAAATTATGTAGGTAGAAATGGTAATTTAAAAAGAGATTTCAAATATAATGCTATCCCTTGGTAGGGACAATGTTCTTGTCTTGTTGCCTTATATAGAAACAGATGCAGCCCTGGTATGGTGGTTTTGGTAGTATAATGAACACATAAGAAAGCATTTCTTTATCCTTATTTACTTAACCTGTCTCTCTCCCTCTCTCTCTCTCTCTCTCTCTCTCTCTCTCTCTCTCTCTGTCTGTCTCTTTCTCTCTCTGTTTATATGTTACCCTCAGAGGTCATATGGATGTTTCTTTGGAATTTTTCTTTGGCCTATTTGAGTTGAGTAAGAGGTTCAGCCTATATGTAAACTTCTATTAGATCAGTGGGTTCTCAACCTGTGGGTCGTGACTCTTTTGGGGGTCGAACGACCCTTTCACAAGGGTTGCCTAAGACTGTCGGAAAACACATATTTCTGATGGTCTTAGGAACTGAGACACCGCTCCTCTATCTGTCTTCAGGCAGGTCCACCCACATACGAGTATTAAAGGGTTGCAGCATTAGGAAGGTTGAGAACCACTGTATTAGATATTCCTTGTCTTTACCAGAAAGAAGTTTTTATTTAAAACACCATTTTTCTTTGTTTTAAACCTGGTTATTTCATTTTCTAGTAAAGTTATAATGTAGAGAATACTGACAGTCTAACAGCATGGATTGAAAGAGAGAGTCCATCCCTTGGATGTTAGTTTACAATTTTTCAGATGTGAAAATTTTAAAATGCAGTCTTAGGTATGGAATGTAAATGTGGTATAGTCAAAGATGAGAACTGGAGTTCAAATCTTGTCTCTACTATTTGCCATTTGTGGCAAGTCACTAAAGCCTTAGATTCCTTCTCATCTGTAAACTGAGAGGATTGGACTAGATTATCTTGAAGGCTCTAAGGTCTATTATTAAACTAATCAGTGATATGTATCCATTACCAGTTCCCTCCACTCCCTTCTAAGGAAATCTGCCTTCTTTATGTATTAATACATGCATGCTCCCTCACTTTCTGGAGGAGAGAACTTTCCACTTCCTTTTTTTTTCTCTATCCCCAGAGCTTAGCAGGGTCTGGCAAATGCTTAGTAATTATTTGTTGATTGATGGATTTATATGTAACAATCAAAAGTTAATTGTATTATATTTCTTCATAATCCTGCTTGTTTTTTTTCCAATGTAATAAACACCTAGCTGGTGAACTGATCCTTTAAAAAACAACCGTGTACATGATTTTATCTTCATAGGAAACTCTTGGATGGCAGAATGAAGACCTTCTGATAATCTGAAAGAGGCAATGTATCAAATAAATAAAAACCAACTCAAAACCAAAACAAAAGTAGGATTGAGATTCAGAAGATCTGGGTTCACATCCTGGCAAGAGAACTTACTGTAACATTATGACCTTGGGCAAATTATTCCCTCTCTGATCTTCAGTTTCTTCATGCATAAAATGAAGGCATTGTATTATAACTAAGGTCTTGTCCAGCCCCAAATCTATGACTTAATGATCCCTCCTCTCAAAAAAAAAAAAATTAAACGATTGACCTTTTTTCCCCTTTGCTATGTAGTCATGCTCATTATCAAGTTTTTGATTGCTTAGAAATATAACTAGTTCTTATCTCTGGACATGGTATATATTGATGTGTTTTCATTCCTGAATCATCTGTCTGCATACAGTGAGATCACTGTCTTTTTATTGAACAAAATTTGAAAATCTAGAAGAAATAATAAAAATGATAAAATGATATGACCTAAAAAGACTTTATTAAATACTTACTATATACCAATCATTGTGATAAGTGATGGGTATCCAAAGGAAGACAAAAGTGAAGAATTTAACAGTTTAATGGGTAGAAAATATGCTAACAAAAGAGTTATATACAAGACACATTTGAAATTATCAAAAGCAAAAAAGTACCAGAAATAAAAAACAGGGATTAGGACAATCTTCTGTAGAAAGTGTGTGGCATGGAAAACAGCCAGTGAAAACTGCCCCAAGTGCGTAGATGGAATGTCTTGTTCAAGGATCACTTGTGTACATGGAGGAATTTGCCTTATCAAAAAATACCACCTCATTAACTGAAATAGGAGTAAAGGAGATATCAGTAGAAAGGTGATGTGAGATGAGAAGAGGTAAAGTGAGGGAGCTCTCAGTGAATAGCCTCCATTTTGTCAGTAAAATATTAGGTGAGGTTCTCAGTGAGTTGTGGGGAGCCACAGGAAGTGTGAAGAGAAATGAAAATGTTTAAATGAACCACTGTGATGAATGAGTTACTGAGTTAATTAGAGAAGTGTAACAGGACTGATTGACTTGCAGAAGTGAAGACCTATTTGAATTACATCAAAAATGAGAAATGGATAGATGAAATGACATTAACACTGATTATCACAATTCCATATGGAAGTATTAAGTGCATATCAAATAACTGCCCAAATGAATAGACAAAAAAAAAAAAAGATAGAAATTACTTCAGCCAGCAAGCACTCATCTTCTTGTCAAGGGCAGCAGCACTGGCTTAAAATATTAACTTATTTATAAAATCTTACAAAGATTAATGGTAGGAGCTTCTGAATAATATTTCCTCATAAAAACAGAATAACAAATTTGAAGAAAGGTTGATGAAAAACTCAAATAAGTAAAGCTTTTCTGAGTTGTACTTAAAGATGAAACTAGAAGGGCAACAAACAAATGAAAAATGAAAAAAAAAAGATATTTCAGGATTTTTATAACAAACTTTTCAACCTGAGAGGCAATCGAGTCTCCACGTTTGAACTCTTAGCATTATAATTCCATTTGTGCTGTCAGCATTAGTGGAAATAGCACAAAAGAAAACATGAGAAAAAAAGAGCTGATCTGGACCAAGTACATAGAGAGGGGAGGGGATTTATTCTGGGGGTTACCCAATTTTCTTGATGATAAGAGATCAGTTCTCAAGCTTTATGAACAAGAGAATGATATGAAACGCATGGAAAAAATTTCAGGCCTTTTTACTCTAAAATGTTACTGAGAAATTATTAATAAATACCAACCCATATGCCTGTCTTCCTCATTGTACAATATTTTTACAAATGAGGAACTGGATAGTAGAAGACATTAGTGAAAGACTACGAAAAACAACTGACTGGCCATCTAAGAACGTAAGAGAACACATCGATCTCTCATGTCTGCCATTTGTATCCAAGAACTGTGAAGATAATTTTGGGAAACTCCTCTTCTCCCCAATACCTCAAACATTAGGCACACTCCTTGCATCAGATATATGAAAGGATAGGGACTTGGGCTGCATAACAGAATGAGTAGACAAGAATATGTTGCTGCATCTTTGGAAGTCAGAACTGCTCAGTGAAGACACAGATCTGATGGAATATTAAAATTTTAATTGAAAAACTTTTTCAATTATTTATTCTTCATATTACCAGACAACAGGAATTCTTTTCCTGGATCCTACAAAAATTTCCAAGAACCTGGAGAAGTTTGTTTGTATAAATTCTGACCATGTTTTTTTTTGTCCTTAACATCCCTGCTATTTGATGGTAATGTTCATGTCTTGAGCCATAATGTTTCTCAAGTGACTTCCAACTAAAGTAAATTTTTAAAAAATCCATGGCAAGGAGGTGGCTTCCCTACCAATTACTTCCTGTACTTCCCCTGGGTTTTTATTTAATTTTTAAATTTGTTGTTGCTGTTGTTATTTCAGATGTAAGGTCTGTATATTCAATTAGTAATACTTAAAAAAAACACCCTGTTTACTGGTATGTAGTTCCATCTGGAGGGAGTTATTCTGTAAAATAAATTGAGTGTGAAATTTTGCCATGCAATGAGATTTTACTTCCTTTAAAGCAAAGAAAGGAGATGCATAAAATTCAAATCATGCATAGAATGAATGCTTTATCTTTAAGAAACATATAAATAGACATCAAATACAAAAGAACCGTAGTGGAGTCCCCCTTTTTTAAAGAAAAAAAAACACTCATAAATTTGCATTCAATTTTGTAGCTAAAACTTTGGAAGAAAAGATTATGTGTGTCCAATACCGATAAGACTACCCAAATATGAATTTTATGATGCATTTTCCTTAGAATTCCATCTTTCCACTAATACAGAGGATGAAAAATTTGCAATCCCTTTCAGTATGGAAGTAGAAGTATAGGGGTACCTGATGAAGTTGAGAAAGCCTTAAGAACTTGATATGGATAATTTGTAATATTTCCAGCTACAAGTGCTCTCCCTAAAGCAAAGTACTTTAAAATTAAATTTTCCCATCATTTGTACAAGTGGAATTCTACATAATAATCTCATTTATTTTATACAATATTTGTATATTATAGTAATTATTATTTATATATAATTTTGATACTAATATTGCTATATTGTTTTATATGACATAAAATATTTTATAAAATTTGTATATATTACTTATTTCATCTATATTGCTGCTTTTTTTGCTTTTAAATCAGATTTATTTTTAAATATATCTATTCACCCATCCTGTAGTGAGCTATATCATGCTATAAATATCAAAATAAGAATAAGGTGGGAAAATAACAATTTCTAATGAAAATAATGTCCAATTGTGAAATTTGTGGGAGAAGCAAGTAATTGGAAGAAAATAGTGGCCAACCAACACCTTTTAGGATATGCATATACCAATATAGCAAATAATTTATTTGCATGAGGAATATGATTTATTCATCTGTAAAGACATAGTTATAGGAGTTTTGTTCTGTTTTTTACATCTGTAAAAAATACCTTTAATTCACCTTAGCATCTCCTCAGGGCATCATCTAATAGGTCTCTTTCCTTATTCAGACAAATGCATAGAAAAATCTATCTGCATTCATTGTTTCTACATCTTTCCTGTTATACTCACATTTCAAATGATTGCACTCAGGCTTCTCCTGAATGAAACATTCAGCTGCCCTACCGCCTAACTTTTGGGGTACTGCAGAGCCCTGTTCTGGACCTTATTTTTCCACATATTTCCCCACATATTCTCTCTGTCCATAATATCATCAACTCCCAAAAGTTGGGTTATAATATAATCTCTAGGTCATTGCCTCCCAGATCTTCATAGTCAGTTCTTACCTCTAGGTCCACATCACCACTTTTTACTTATATTTCCCGCTGGGTGTCCCATGAATATCTCAAACTCAACATGTGTAAGACGTAACTCATTTTCTTTCCCCTAAAACTCTCTTCTGTTGAGGATCCTTCCATTTATCCAGGCTCACAACCTCACTTTTCCTTGACTCTTCACTCTCCTTCACTCATCCACCCTATTATCTAGTCAATTGTAAAATCATAAATTTTTATCTTAACATTGAGAAAAAAACATGTTTATGTTATCTAGAGCTATTCTAAACCCTGAGGAGGGTGGCCCAGCTGACAATGGGCCTGGAGTCAGGAAGACTTCAAATCTAGTCTCTGATCTAGTTGTGTGACCTTGGACAAATCATTTAACCTTTGTCTCAGTTTACTCATCTGTAAAATGGAGACAATAATAGCATCTGCTTCCCAAGGTTGTTGTGAGGATCACATGAAATAATATATTTTTTTATTTTTTAAATTTTTTTTAAAAAAGTAATTTGGTTTATTTACTTTTAGTTTACAACATTCAGTTCCACAGTCCCTTGAGTTTCAGATTTTTTCCCCTCCCTTCCCCCTCCTACTATTTTTAAAAAGTGTTTAGCATAGTGCCTGGCTCATAATAAGCACTAAATAAATGTTGGCTATCATTATTATGGAGATCTGTAGCCAGCAAATTACATACAATCATTGTTGTCAAAGAGAGTGCAGTATTAGACTAATTAAAAGCTATCTTTTACTCCTTTTTTGTCATTGCACAATATTTTAAAAAATCTTACTTTCTATTTAGCTGTGCTTTTGACCTGTAGATAAGGCAAAGTTGGATTTTTGTTTCTTTGTTTTTGTTTTGTTTTTTTTTAATCTGGGGCAAGGGGCAGAAAATGTTCAGTCTAGTATAGGTTCATTTTGCTAGATAAGAGAGAGAAGCAATATGCAATTTATATTTTGTTCCTTTTTAAAAAAGATTTTTATTTTAACTTTTTTGTTTCACAGTGCTTTTGAATACCAAACTCTTGCTTCTTGCATTTCAAACTAATCTTTATTTTTGAAATGACTGTCACTTCTCCAGCACTTCTGAAGCTTTTTGCTTCCTGCCTTTGAGAAGTTGTGAGAAAAGGCTTTATTTTTCTCCAAAAGTTTATTCAACTCAACTAAAGTCATTAACAGCAGGTTCAGGTTCGTATGTTTGCTACCTCTTTCTTTAAAAAAATATTTCTTGTTTTTAAGACAAGTTCAGAAAAATGAGAAACACAGCAACTTTTTTAGATGCATTTGCATGTAAGTCAGTTACATCCTCAGGTGTGGTCACATGGAAGGATTGCTAGGTTATAGTGAATTCTAGTTTGAGTTCTGACTAGTCTGGGTTCCTACTTGCCTTAGGAGATGATAGCTTTTAAGAAGTCTTCAAGTAGAGACTGGATGATCACTTTTTAGAGAGGGAAAGGGTTACTATTCAGGTACATATTTAGTTAGATATTAAAGAGCAGAGGGTTCCTCACTGCTCTGGAACCCTATTGTGAAAGATACCATGAAACAAATATTGTTGTTTTAATATTTATTTATGTCCAGAAAAATAAGCATTGACTCCATATAAGAAGCAAACATTCTCTCATAGACTAGATGGATAAATTGTATCATACAAGTTAATTATTATTTTCAGATGTATATAGATACTGATGTGATGAATAAAATATAAATTCATTCAAAAGTTACTGAATTTATAGTAGTTTTTTGTTATAATTTATTTTTTCAATCAGCAAATACGAACAGCACAACTACTATAATGTGAGAGTAATTATGTTATTTGATATTAAGAGGACTCTCAAAAACCTGTGTATAAAATGATGAGATTTCTTCATGGTTACATAGAAAATGAATTGAGGGGGTTGGGGATTGTAACTAGAACCTTCCACCTTTTTACTCTTAAGTATGGGGAAGATATAGTTAGCAATTTGTCTGAAAAAGATCTAGAGATTTTAATGGACTACACCTTGATTTGAGTGAGTGTATTTAATGTAATTTGGGACTACATACTTGGCCCTTTATAGAATTCATCAGAACTATCATATTCAGTTGTGGGTTTCTGACCTCAGGAAGAGAACTGATAAGCAGGGGAGTGTCCACAGAATGGTAAACAAGGATGATGTAGGAAAGGACTTCAATTCATATTATTTTTAAGGAATATTTGAAGGAACTGGAGACACTGACCTTGGAGAAGCCGTGGCGGTAGACAAAGGGATGTGATAACTGTGTTCATCTGTACAAAGGACTGTTAAAAGGCTAGGTTTGCTCTATTTTATGCCAGTGAACAGAATCAACAGCTGTAGTTGGAAGCTGCAAGTAGGCAGATTTCTGCTTGATATAAAGAACAACTTTTTAATAATTGTACCTGCCCCCAAATGAAATGGGCTTCCATAAGAGATGGTAGGTTTCTGCTTTCCAATGAGAGACTGGGTGACTACTTACATATATTTTAATGGGGATTAAGTCTCAAATTCAGGGATTTTAAAAAATCACTCCTTTGCACAGGGTGGCCCAGTAAGTCAGGCAGCTTTTGGAAGAATAATCAAAAGGAATTATTTTCCTAGTGCCTGGTTGTAGGCATTAAGGAACACATCCACTAAGAACTGGGTACTATTTCTTTTTTTTTTTTTTGGTAATTAACTTTTGTTTATTTTTAGTTCACATCATTGATTTCCACAAGATTTTGAGTTACTAGTTTTCTCCCTGTATTTCCCCTACCCACCCCCCAAAACAGCAATCCCACTGTATACCCCATCCACCAATCTGCTCTCTCCTATATCCTCCCTTAACACCCCTCTGACTTTCTGGTAGAGCAAGATGGATTTCCCTATCCCAGTGCCTGTATATCTTATTTCCAGTTGCATGTAAATTATAATAATAATTATATATATATTTTTAACATACGATTTTAGAACTTTAAATTCTAGATTCTTTCGCTTCCTCCCTTGTCACCCACCCCCACTAGAAAGACAAGCAATTCAATACAGGGTGTACATGTGTAGTAGCACAGAACATCTCCACGATGGGCATATTGTGTAACACTGATGATATTTCCCTCTTTTCTATCCCACCCTCCCCTTGTTCTATTCTCTACTTTGTCCCTGTCCCTTTACAGAAGTGTGTGCTTCTAACAGCCCTCCTCCCCAACCTGCCCTCCCCTCCATCATCCCTCTTCTCATTCGCTTCCCCCCTACTCTCCTGCAGGGCAAGGTTCCCATTTTAGAGTATATGTCATTCCCTCCCTAAGCCACATTCAATGAGAGTAAGGTTGACTCATTCCCTTTTTGCCTTCCTGGTCTTCCCCTCCATTGTAACAGTTAACACTTGCCTCTTCTATATGAAATGATTAGCCCCATTCTGTC
>CM053583.1:78105130-78155875 GCA_028627135.1 Pseudochirops cupreus | reverse complement strand
CTGTCTATGTACACATATATACACACACTCCCATATGTATTCATATGCATATATACCCTTCTATATAGACATATGTGTATGTATACATATATACACATTTATATTCCATTCACCTATCCTCATACTGAGAAAAGTTTCATAAGTTACAATTCTCATTTTTCCATGTTGGCATGTAAATAGTTCAACTTTGATAAGTTCCTTATGATTTCCTTTCCATGTTTACCCCATGCTTCTTGTGTTTGAATGTCAAATTTTCTATTCAGTTCTGGTTTTTTCTTCAAGAATGCTTGAAAGTTCTCCACCTCATTGAATGACCATATTTCCCCCTGAAACAATATACTCAATTTTGCTGGGTAGGTGATTCTTGGTTTTAATCCTAGCTCCCTTGATCTCCGGAATATCATATTCCAGGCTGTTCAATTTCTTAATGTAGAAGCTGCTAAATCCTTGGTTATCCTGATTGTGTTTCCACAGTATTCAAATTGTTTTTTTCTTTGCAGTTTGTAATATTTGCTCCTTGACCTGGGAACCTGTCTATAACATTCCTAGGAATTTTCTTTTTGGGATCTTTTTCAAGAGGTGATCGGTGAATTCTTTCAAGTTCCATTTTGCCCTCTGGTTCTAAAATATGTGGGCAATTTTCCTTGAGAATTTCTTGAAGGATACTTTCTAGGTTCTTCTTTTGATCATGGCTTTCAGGTAGTCCAATAATTTTTAAATTGTCTCTCCTGGATCTATTTTCCAGGTCAGTGGTTTTTTCAACGAGATATTTCACATTGCCTTCTATTTTTCATTTGTTTGGATCTGTTTAATAGTATCCTGATTTCTCATAAAGTCATTTACTTCCATTTGCTCCACTCTAATTCTGAAGGAATTAATCTCCTCAGTGAGCTTTTGAGATTCTTTTTCCATCTGGTGGATTTTGAATTTTTAAGGCATTCTTATCCTCACTGGCTTTTTGGGCCTCTTTGCCATTTGAGTTAGTCTATTTTTTAAGGTGTTACTTTCTTCAGTCAGGCTGTTGACTCTCTTATCATGATTTTCTTGCCTCATTCTCATTTCTCTCCCCAATTTTTTCCTCCACTTCTCTTATTTGGTTTTCAAAATCCTTCCTAAGATCATCTATGGCTTGTAACCAGTCTACATTTTTCTTGGAAGTTTTTGGTGTGGGAGTTCTGACTGTGTTGTCTTCCTCCTGTTCCATGCTTTGATCCTTTTTGTCCCCCAAAAAGGAATCTAAAGTTGGTTTGCTGAGTTTGGTTTGCTTCCTTTGCCTGCTTATGTTACTAGTCAGTTATTTGACTCTTGGGTGCGGATAGAACTCTGCTTTCAGAGGGGAGAGCTCTGTCCCAAATCACTGGGGTTTTTGCAGCTGCTGGAGCTATTAGGAGGCCACCACTGTCTCTGCAGCCCCCTCCAGCTTTGGCTCACTGAAAACACACCTGAGGACCACCACCTAAGACCATAATCCCAATCCAGGCAGCTCAAGGCAAGAGCACTTAGCCTCTGAATGATCACTTGGCCCCCCTGCAATCTGCAGGCCAGGTACTTCTGAAGCAGCCACATGGATATGGCTGCAGGGCTGCAGCTTCAGACTGCTTCTAGCTCTGGAGGCAGTCACCTGGACCCTCTCCTCTAAGTTTAGCCAAGTTCCACTAACCTTTCCCTTTGTCCTTGGCTCTTATGGGTTGGTAATTCTGGAAACTACCACAGCTGCTGATGATCTGCTCTCCTGAAAGCTCCAGCTGCAGCGTCTCCTGGGACTAAAATTGCATGGGGCTGGGCTCTGCTCCCAGTGGCTGCGATGAGCCCTTTCTGTCCATCTGCTGGGCTGCCTTCAGTGGGAGCCTGGTTTCTCTGTCATTTTATGAGTTCTGGAGCTCTAAAATTTCTTTAGAGTCATATTTTGTAGGTATTTGAGGTGGTTATGGTGGGAGCCACAAAGTTCTCCTGTTTCTGTGCCGCCATCTTGACTCTGCTCCCCAGAACTGGGTACTATTTCACACTATCCCCTTAAACATGAGTGTATTGTGTTTTATTTGCTATTAGAATAGAACAGATAAATATTTTCTCTTCCTTGTTAGGAAAAAGGATTCAGAAGGATCGTTCCCTACTTCTGGGGGGGAAATGAGTTATCATTAGAGTGTGATGTTTAAAATGTGTGTGTGTGTGTGTGTGTGTGTGTGTGTTAGCAATGAAGTCTGTTGAATGAGTATGAGAAGCAGAGTTCCCCACATGGGTTAATGAGATAAATGGCCCATGTGCAACAAGAAACAAATTGACTTTGTGTATACACCAGACGGGAAATGAAGGTAAGAGAGTTTATGCAGTAAAGATACTTACCAGGGAAATTTGCATTATTTCTACCAGTGCCTATGATAATCTTACTTGGAAAAGACCTTAGATTTCAAATCACACAAAGCTTTCTTTTATAGATATGGAAACTGGAATCAAGAGAGGTTTAGCGAGTTGCCCAAGGTTATATAACAAGTTAGAAGAAGAACCAAAAGTCTTTGGCCTCTAATCTAGTACTTGTTCTAGTATATATACAATGCTTCTTGCTCTTTTGACTGTACTTGGCTTCCTATAAATCAGAAGAATTTCAAAGGATAAAAATAGAACAACTTTCTCAGGTCCTCCTTCTTTCTTTGTTTATTGTAATCAGTGTCAACAAGAATTTATAAAGTAACTACTCTATGAAAACATCTTTGCCGAAGTCCCCTTCTAAAGCCTTATAATAGTGGGCTATACTAGGTTTTTTAAAGCAATGCCACTCAATTGGCATGTCCTATCAGATTGGAAATGGTTCAATTATGGCCCTGGATACACTGAAGTTATTGTTGTCTGACGACCAGTCTAGATAAGTATTCACAGCTTGATCAACAGATTAGTATTGGAATAGTTAACTTTATATATGCACAGCAATTCTTGAACATGATCTGCCAAGTCATGGAAGGTTTGCAATATGTATCATAATTGGAGGGAGGGCTTTCCTACACTGATGAAATTATAGATCCTTGAACTATTGAAATAAAATTTTAGCTAGGCACTGAGTTGAGTGTTATGAATTGTAAAACCCTATCCCTGTTCTTGGGGGCCTTAAAAATCAGAGAGAAGAAGTTAGAAGACCAAATATGTGTCAGATGAATGGTTTAGACAATAAATTTTGCAATAGTTGAAGAGGGAAAGATTATTTTGGGCTGGAGTGGCTAGAGAAGATTTCCTAGAAGAGGTGGAATTGAACAGGGCTTTAAAAAATGAAAGATATCAAATAGGCAAAGAAAGGAAGAGACGGATTCTAAGTAGGAGAAAGGTTCAACAAAATGAAAAATGAATCAGAAAATCTAGAGCTAGAAGGGACATAGAGCTTATCCAGTACCCACTTTTTTATGGATAAGGAAAAAGAAATACTGGACCAAAATCACATAGGTAGAAAAGCAGAACTTAGTTTGAATCCATGTCTTCTGTATTTGTGTGATTTTGAGTAAACCAGTCTAATCAGAGTACAGAATTGCATTGAATATTAGTGGCAAGTAAGACTACAGATACTAGGTTGTTAGAAATACGATTTGTGGAAGAAGTAATTGATGTCAGAGACATCTTTGGGAATACTAAATCTAATTCAACAAACAGCTAACTGACCATCTATGCTGTGTTGAGTATGATGAAATGAAATTTCATGAAACTTTTGGGGGTTTGATTGAGACAGGGGGATTTCCTGTTTCCCATGGAGACTACTTTTTCTACTTGGTTTTCCCACATAATGATTCTTCCTGCCTGACAGATATGATTGCCCCATTTCTCAACTTGTAGCATAGTCAGTCAATAATTCACATATTAAAAATCCAATAAGTAGATCCTAGAACAATTTTTTAAATTGAGTACATAGAAATTAACATGTTAATAATACCTCATACTGGGATGACTTTTTGTTGCTTGATTTCATCCATTTTATTTTTATGTTGCATATGGGTCAAGGCTTCCATGCTTTTAATTTGTCTACATAACATATACACCATTTTTAGTGCTGTGTAAATGTTTCAATAATGATCTATTCTATAGAGACCTTTTAATCTCTAATGTACTAAAATAATAAAGTCTAGCCAAATTTATCTAGGACTGCTCTTTGTAATCATACTTTCAAAGAGTCATGGTCATTAATGACAAACTCATTGGACTTAGACTTCCTGTGGCCTCTAGGAAAAAAAGAATGGTCTCTATTTGAAAATTTGAATTCAAGTCTTGACTCTGACACTAGCCCTGAGACTCTGACTCAGGCATTCCAATGGTCTGCACCTCAGATTCCTTAGCTTCCACTGAGAAGAGCAATAAATGTACCAGCTACGTCACGCAGTTGCCGGGAGAAAAGGGCTGTGTAAATCCTGCAGCGCTATATCAGGGTGAGCTGTGTGACTGTTACTGTACTGCTTAGAGATTCTTAAAGCACTCCTTCTTCAAAGATCTCATTTTACCCTCACAACAACCCAGCCATGTTGATAGCCAATGACTCCCAGGTGTATATATCCAACACTAATCTCTTCCTTCAGCTGCAACCCCACTTTAACGCTTGCCCACTGGACGTTTCAAACTGTTTGTGTGAGAAACATCTCAATCAATATATCCAAAAATGAACTCAGAACCTCCCACCCCAGACCTCCCACCTTTCTCAGGCTTCCCTATTTCTATTTAAGTTACCTCCATTCTTCTCATCATCCAGGTTCATAAACTTGGAACTCTCCTTGACTACTCCTCACTCACCCTCTCCCCACATATCTCACCACTTGCTGAATCTTGTTATTTCTACCTCCATTGAATCTCTTTCATCCAGCCCTTTCTCTACACACACACACACACACATCTGCCACCTCAGTTAGACCCTTATCACTTCCTATCTAGATTTTTGTAAAGACCTTCAGGTTGGTTTTTAGGCCTCAAATGTCTCCCTACTCCAGTTCTCCCTCCACACAGCTGTCATTCTGGTTTGCCTTAAGAACAGATCTAGACATGCTACTTAAGTAGGCACCCTACTTAATAAACTTCATAAACTCCTGGGATTTCATATTGCCTCTGGGATAACGTAACAACTCCTGTTTGCCTTTTAAAGCCTTTCACAATTTGAATCCAACCAATATTTTCATTCTTATTATCCAGGGTGCCCCCAAAGTCTTTGTGCCAGTTTAAGCTTTTAAAAGTTTAAACTTTTAAGTTTTTTAGAAGCTTAAACCTGCATGAAGTCTTTAGTGTTTTGCAATTTATTAGCTTTTAAAAGCTTAAAACTGCACAAAGACTTTTAGGACAGCCTGTTTAATTTTTACCTTTCTACACTCCAGTCAACTGATTTTCTCTCTAGTTCTCACATGTGCTACTCCTTTTCCGATATCCCTTGGTTTTGTACTGACTGTCTCCAGTGCCAAGGATACACTTTTCTCCCATTCCCACATCAGGAAATTCCTTCATAACATAGCTCAGACATGACCTTTTATGTGGAGCCTTTCCTTATCACCTCCACTTTTAGGTACTTTCCCACTCAAACTACCTAGTATTTATTATTTTTATTTTCTGTAAACTTAGACACGTCCTTGTTGTCTGCCTCATTTGAATTCATACTTGAGAGTATGAATTATTTAATTTCCTTATTTTTGGGATTTTTTTTGGTCATTTTTGTCCTCAGTCTAGCAGAGTACCTGGCACATAGTAGATACTTAATAGATATTTGATTGATTGAAGCAGTAAAGCACAGGCCTAAATCTCCTATTTTTTAGAGATGAGGAAACTGTAGCTTTAGACAAGTGACTTGCCTAAGGTGCCACAACTAGTTTGTAGCACAGCCAGTTCTGAAAGACAAGGCCCTTTGCTGCTCTAAGATCCCAGTCCTTTATTCTTTGCTTTGGATTATATGTCCTGATGTCATATAAGCTAGAGTTGGATAAAAAGGACCAGTTGGGTATTTAAAACAGTTTTGGAGGAATGATTTTATTGCATCAGGAAAATGAATAATAGGACAAAGCGTAGCAGTGGAAGGAAATTTTTTTTGCTTACTTCTATTTATTTTTAATGATATTATTTATGTATGAGTTATACAAATTATTCTTGAGGAGTATAATACCACGAATTTAATAGGCCTGCTCAAGAACATCCTGCTGATAATTGTCTGGAACACTGTAAATGCTTGGCAATTTCCTCTTAGGTGCCCGTTCTCTATGCTTGTTTGGCATGCCTGATTGGTAGGTGGATTTACACTCTGCATTTGCCATAAAAACTATTTCCCAAAGAAACAGAAATGGTGACAAGATAAAGAGAAATGACAGGAAATAGTGTAGTTCCAAAATTAGTTGTCATAGACTTGCTTTAAATTTAGCAGTACAGGAGTGAAGTAAAGTAGGAATCAGGGTTCTTGGGTTCATCAGAGACTCACTTGGAAAAACATATTTTTCAGAAGCTTTGATAATAATTACTCATTCCCACAGGCAGAGTACCTTTATATGTTGGATGAATAATATTCAAATACTTTCAGTGCACAGATGATGTTGTCAAACCATTTCTAAGGTGTATTTTTAAGTTGTTTGGTTAATGAGTGGGGATGGGTTTACATAAATGTATCCACACACTTTATTGAATTTTCCAAAGAAGATTCTTAATCAGAATCAGTTTTTGATTTGGAAGGTATGATCAATCATCTAGTCTCATACTCTTAATTTTACAGATGAGAAAACTGTAGCCATGAGATTTGTGACTGGTTTGCCAGTTCTCTTAGGGTAGTGTTCTTTTCACCTGAGCACGCATACGAAAAACACCTATTGAGTATTAGTTGATCATAAGCTTAGTATGAGCCAACTACATAATGTGATTCTAAAAAAACTTAGGCTTAGGCTATCTAGAAATTTCATAGAAGTACAGATTGAGGGGAAAGACATCCTACTGTAACATGGGAAGTATTTGCTATAAGGCAGCTAGGTGGTGCAGTGGATACAGTGCTGGATCTAGATTCACAAAGACTTCTCTTCTGAGTTCCTATCTGGCCTTAGATGCTTATTAACTGTGTGACCATGGGCAAGTCACTTAACCTTGATTGCCTCAGTTTCTTCATCTATACAATGGACTGGAGAAGGCAAACCACTTCAGTATTTTTGCCAAAAAAACCAAAACAAAACAAACAGACAACCCAAATGGAGTCACAAAGAGTTGGACATGACTGAAAAATGACTAAACAACAACAACAAAAGTCAGCTTTAGGCCCCAACATTTTAGAAGATATGTTGATCAATCAGAGCTCAGTGAGGCAGCCAACAAATGTCATAAAGAGTCATGATGGGTCTAGAGACCTTATAAGACTTTCATCAAGAAGTTTTCATTGAAAGTATCTTAATGATTCAAACAGATATTTAAAATACAGCAACTGATTGGGAAATATTTTCAACCTAGCATTTTTATTGTAGTGCCCAAATAAGGGTTTCCTTTAAGGTGGCAAACAACATATGGTCCTTTTCAATGTTATACTCAAGATGTTGAACATCTCTCCTTAAATGTCTCATAGATACCTCACATGTGGTACTCCTATTTCCCCCTAACTAGATACAAATTTTCTTTTTCTTTCTCCTGATAAAACCACCACCATCCATACATTTACTTTGATTTATAACTTGGAGTCATCCCTATCTCTTTCTTCCCTTTTTGTTGACTCTCTGTTGTCCCTAACAGAGTTGCCTCATCTTACCATGTCTATCTATCTCTGCAACATCATTTACCTTTTTTTCTACTCAGAACCTTTATGTTCCTCATCACCTCTTGCCTGAACTATTGTGAAAGTTCCTAATTTAGCTCCCTACCTCTAGTTGTTTTACATTTCTAAGCCATCCTTTATACTGCTTTCAAATTTATATTCCTTCAACACATTTCTGACCATGTGCCCCTCCTCCTCTGCCTCTGAAAACCTTCAGTGGGTCCTGATTGCCTCTAGGATAAAATACAAATTACTCAGTTTGGCATTTAAAGCCCTTTACAATATGACTCCCACCTACCTTTCCAATCATTTCAGAGTACTCCCCTTCATGCACTCTCCAGTCCAATAAAATTGACTTGCTAGCTGTTTCCTGCACGATGCTGTCCATCATCTTCCTTCTTGCCTTTACACAAGGCAACGGTATCCTATCTGGAATATCCTTTCTCCTCATCTTAGCCTCTTAGTTTTTTTCAAAGCACAGTTTATGTGTCATCTCCTTTATGACTCTCATTAGGGGCTTCCTCCATCTGGAAATTACTTTGTATTACATTTAATATGCTAGGTAATTACTTATTTATATACGTGTTGCAACCTTCTTGATGATAAGAACTGTTGGTTTGGAGGGTTCTTTTATCCTCTTTTTTTGTATAGTTCTTTGTTCGTAGTAAATACCTAATAAACATTTGTGGAATGGAATTGAATTGAACTTAATTCATTTTCTTTCTGGCCTTGTACTCTTAAAACCAATGACATATCTAACCCACACCTTTTCCTCACCTGCCTCTTTTGGCTCAGAAACATATGCAGTAGAAACATTTATGTGGAAAGGGAGTTGGATTGAACCACTTCCCATGGAGCTAGGCATGTGAATTTTCTACATGTTAGTAGGGAAACACATGGGCTCTTGCCCTTTGGTAAAATCTATGACTTGAGGGAACCCCATTACAAAGACCATGGGACCAATCAAGAACCTCTGCTTGTGCATGCCCTTTAGGGGAGAACTTATGTGTTGGTCCCCATGAAAGCAAAGCACACATGGCCAGCTTCATGGAAAATTATCTGATTTAACTTCCTGCTTCTTCAATAAAACTTGTTAGGAGCAACCTAAGTGTTATGAAACACATTCATTTGGTTAAAAAAAATTGCAGGTAGTTAATTTATTCAAAAGGGTTAAAAATATTTTCTAGCATACTAGTGAAATGAACATGGAACTCAAATCATTGAGCTAACTTTGTCCTTAGTGTTTATTGAGAGTCTTAACTAGTTATCATGGAGATTTTACAGATGGTCAAAGTTAAAGGCATTATTTAATACTTGTGCACTATAAATTATATGTGGATAAAAAAGACAACTAAATTAGATCAGCCAAAGGTCACTCATTCACTTAGCTAGGCAATACGAAAGTTCATCCAGAATTATTTCTTGCCAGGAGTGAATAGTAAAATAGATCAGGAAATAAAGATTTCCAATGACATTTTGCCCTGCTAAGATCCCTTTTCTCAAGTAAAGAATTGCATAGCTCATGGTCATCACATAATGGACACACGAGTGAGAATAATTGTTTAAATGAATATTCCTTAGGATTTTACACTTGCAGACAAATCATTTAACAATCTACTATTAGGTCATTTTACCTATGACTATCTAGTGACTGAGATTTTTACTAGGTGTCTACCCAGTCAAAATCACAAGTGTTAATTTGTTTTTACATAGTCACAACTAGGAAGGCAATGGTAGAGAGAGACACAGATTAAAATGTCAATTTTTGAAAATACTTTATAGCTTATTCCTGGCAATAGACACTTACTACCTCACTTTGTGCATATGATTACTGGTTTTCTGAGTTAAAAAGAAAATTTGCCTCTTGAAACTGAAGACTTACAGCCTCCAGTAATCACTTCTCTTGGTGCTTCTTATTATGAAGTATTCCTGTACGGCATAAAAATATAGAAACTGGTAGAAATGGAATAGGTAGAAAGACCATCATTAGTTGGATATATTGTCTAAACTGTGACTTGAGTGAAGTATAAAATCATATACATGTGTGTCTATTTTTGTTGTTATTCTGTTGTTTCAGCCACGTCCTCCACTTTGTGACTGAATTTGGGGTGTTCTTGGCAAAGATACTGGAGTGGTTTGCCATTTCCTTTTCCAGTTCATTTTACAGATGAGGAAACTGATGCAAACAGGGTTAAGTGACTTGCTCAGGGTCACAAAGCTAGTACATCTCTGAGGCCAGATTCAAACTTAGGAATAGGAGTCTTTTTGACTCCAGGCCTGGAACTCTATCCACTGTACCACCTGCCTGCGCATATGTGTCTGTAGAAAGCATCATATATAGGACATGACTACCACTAGTGTGGGAAACTCTTAGCAAAGTATAATTCTGGGTTTTGATATTGAGAAATCAACCCCAGACAGAACTCTTCTTAGTCAGGAGAAGAAACCATTTATAGATGCTGTGACCTAATTCTTTGGATTTGAGGAATGAGAGGCATAATTTTGTAGGTATCTCAAACTCAGCAAGCTGAAAATGGAACTCATTATCTTCTCTGATAAACCTGCCAGTCATACAAACTTCCCTGTTTTCTGTTGAATGTACATGCTATTCCTGGTGGCATCCTTCTAGTCACTCAGGTTTATACTTTCATTGTCATCTATGACTCTTCCCTTTTCCTCAGCATCCTTCTCTAATCATTTTCTGATTCTTGCTAATTCTTGATCACACTGTTTCTTGTATTGACGCCCTCATCTCTGATCATATTGCCACCACCAACACTAGGTCATCTCTTACCTAGACTTTTGGAATAGACTTCTAATTGGTCTCCCTTCTTTCAGACTCTCCTCTATATTCTCAACAGAGCTGCCCAAATATTCCCAAGGAACATGTCTAACTTATGGAATTCACCTTCTCAAAAACCTTCTGTGATCCCTGTCTGGATAAAAATCAACCAATCAAAAACAAATTTAAAAAACCTCCTAGTTAGGGGTTTAAGACCCTCTACAATCTGGCTGTCAACTTTCTTTCCAGCCTTAAATCAAAGGCCTTTCCTTCACAAACTATGACCAATCTGGAATTTAGCTATTCCTTGTACTCTGTGTTCCACTTCCTGCCCCTATACATTGTTATGAGCCATTTCTCGTTTTCACAGTACACTCTTTAATATTTATGTGACCCCCAAGTTTTTGGCCTCAGGCATTTTCTCTGACTATCCTCCATGCTTCCTCCCCAACTTTGCTGCCTAGCTTCTCTGGCTTCCTTCAAGTCCCAGCAAAAATCCTTCCTTCTACAGGAAACCTTTCCTAGTCCCTCTCAATGATCATGACTTCCCTCTGTTGATTATTTCCTGTTTATCTTGTGTACAGTTATTTGCCTGTTTTCTCCCCCAGTGAAAATTTGAGGGCAGAGACTGTCATGCTTTTCTTTGCAAACCTGTAATGTTAAGTGAATTTGATTATCTTCCCTATACCTTAATAGACCTATGATTTCACATGGAGCCCATGGTTGGAGGAGCTTGCCAGGTGAAGCAGGAAGTGGCAGTGACACAGAGCTGGGAGAAAGAGCAGGTAATGCAGGTGGAGCAGCTGGCATGAGGGAGAGAGGGAGTGATTTTGCCTAACGGAACTTGTTTGTGGGGAGGCCTAACAGAGGGGAGGCTTGGGATGTCAGTGTTTTCTACGCTGGAGACATGTATGGACTTTGTCTTAAAGAATGCTTGGGGTGTCAGTGCTTCCTGCATTGGCAATATGTATAGACTTCTTTGTTACTATGATGGATTTGGCTTACTGGTGTTTGAATAAATGTCTTACTTTCATCTTCAAGGAAGAGAGTCTGTTATATCTTGCTATTCAAATCTGGGAATACACCTGCATATTCATGGCAGCTGCTGTGGATATCACATTGGTGATGTAGTACCCAGAATCTAGCACAGTGCTGGGCACATAGTAAGTGCTTAACAGATATTTATTGGCAGAGTGACTTACTAATCTAAGCCCCTCAGAACCCTCGTCTTCTTTCCAGACTCTATGGAGTTCCCTTTCCTTGAAATGTTCCTGAATCCTTCTAGTTCTGTTTTCTCTCCCTCCACATTTTTCCTTGTACTCTACTTAACTTATTTATTTTGTCTCCCTCCATTATACATTAAACTACTTGAGGATAAGGGATATTTTCCATTTTGTTCCAGTGTCTCTAACCTAGAAAATGCTTTTCCCATATTAGGCACTTCATAAATATTTGTTTTATTTAATCATTGTAGTAATCAAAAAGTAGTGTCAGCAGGCATATTTCAGAAGAAGAGGCAAAAGAAGTTTCTTTCATTTGCCTCCTAAGGGATTTAATCAGAAACAGAGTAGGCTGCCTTCAATTTAAGCTCTGACACTCTTTAAGTGTTGATGCTAGCTGCCTCCACCAAAGCTTGGTGGGATTTCATGGAGAATTCATTCATATATTTATTTATTCAACAACCATAACCTAATCATCTACATACTATGCTCGGTGCTATGCAAATGGATGAAAATAATAGTCTCTATTCTCTATGAGATTAGACTGTAGTGGGAATCCTAATTTTGTTAGGTGGCATAAGGATAGGAACTGGACTTCTGTTTTCATAGGTGTAAGAAGCTTCCCCTACAAATTCAGATAGATACATTTTCTGCAATTTATGGTTTTCCAGAGATGCCTGGAGCACTGAGAGAATGTGATTTGCCCATAGCTAATATATTTCAGAGATGAGTCTTGAATACTGGTTTAAAGGCTAGTTCTCTGTCCCTGACAGCCAAGCTACCTGTCCATGAAAGGTGGCTGATACAAAGATTGTCTGAATCTTCTCTTCATTAGGAATAAACCTTATAACCCAAAGGAGAATTTATTTTGAATAGTTCTGAAAGACAATATTACTTAGACTCTAGGACTCCAGCATCATTTCACTACACTATGCTTCAGTTTCTTCATCTGTAAAATGAGGGGGTTGTCCTTCAGGGGTGAGGAACCTGCAGCCTCGAGGCCACATGTGGCCTTCTAGGTCCTTGGGTGTGGCCTTTTGACTGAGGTCAAGTTTTACAGAATAAATCCTTTTATTAATTAGATTTGTTCTGTAAAGTTTGGTTTCAATAAAAGGGGTACACTTGAGGACCTAGAGGGCCACATGTGGCCTTGAGGCTACAGGTTCCCCGCCCCTGTACCTTGGTAATATAGAAGCTTACTCCCCGATTCCCTGACTTCTCAGTTTGTTTTGATTTTTTTTTCCTTCCTTACGTGGTTGGAGAAGTTTGATTTAGTTAGGAATGGCACGTAATAGGTTCAAATGCTCATTATCTTTATTGGCCATGATGCTCTCAACCATTTTTGAGTCCAATACTCTCAAAACATATTATTAGTTGAGGTATTCACTGTAAGCCTTAAGGGCCAGATTGTTACTCTATGGAAAACGGATCATTTTCCAAAGAAGTTTATGTGATAAGAATCTCATCATCTTTGAAAAAAATGTATTAAATGCCCATGGCATCATGATGGGTAGGTGAATCTGACCCATTATTAGGCATTATAATTAATGCAATAGAAAGACCAACCCCTGAAACTTAAACTTTTATTACACAGTGACAGGTTGCATAAAATTGAGTGGTAAAATGATATTGACACCAATCAACCTGCTTACGGATATTTCCCCAAGAGGCTTGCATTCACACTCTAATTGCCCATATCTTGGGCTCACCTGAAAGAATGGGGTGGAAAACTGCCTACCATAAAGTCCTGGAAAACACTTGAATTAAGATAAATAATACATTTCAAGAAAGTTTAGATTGCCCCAACATTTAAAACACATGAATTTGATAGACCACGAAGACTGTAAATCTGAGTCACAAAACAAATGTCTGTGTTACAAATTTTAGAGATACTGACATGTTTCTTTCAAGTTTGTTGAAATTCTTCTCACAATGAAATTAAATCTAAATTACTATTGTGATGGTATATCTATTGCTGTTGTGGCAGATCTTTTATGGGTACCTAGTATTGTTATGACTTGAACATAGTAAAATGGTGTAATTGCACCTTTCTTGATGTTATTTTTATCTTCCTGGGTGTGTGATATTAAAAATAATAAGTTGATAAAATGTTCTTCCAAACATCCTTCTTTTGCTTCTCACATAATATGGGATTAGTCATTAATTTAGCTAGAAAAATAATGAATGTAACTGTGCATTTGTAGTTTATGAATTTGAATACTTCCATTATAGAATAGATAAAAACTAAATAACATTACATTTTACTGTTTGTTTCTAAGGAGCACAGCCCATCCACTACTCAAAGAAAAACACACATAGGTGATGCTTAATTTAGTTACAGATTTTGGCAGATGAAAGAAAAAAAAAGTATCTTTGGACATTTTTTTTTGTTTAGTGGTATTTATTACAAATAGAGGAAATAGTTAATTGATCATATACATTAAATATTATCTGTTTGCAGGACATAACACAAAATATAAACTGAAGAGAGGAAATTTTTGCAAAAAAAAATTCTTTTTTCCCTTTTTGATCATCGAATCACAGTGATTTTATCATATACCAATAGAGTGTCCATTGAATGAGGTTCTGCCTTCCATGCACCAAATACCATACTAGATAGCCTGATAATGCTCTCCTCAAATTATGCAGTGCTGAAAATAGTTCTTCTTTTGATTAATCAGATCTCCAACCCTGTAATTATTGACATCACTTCATTTATTCATTCTTTTGTCCAAAGACTATTTTAAAAGTACCTACTAGGCACAAATACTTTGCTACATGACTGAGAACATGTCAACACATGAATTATTTTCGTTGTTGTTTGCAGGAGCATTTCAGGTGGGAGAAGGTGATAAATTGGAACTTTGTTTTCTGATGTTGTGCCTAGTTTTTCTGGTGGTGGTTTCACGTTTTCAAAGGTTAGCCCAGATTTGCTCTTCATCACATTGAATAGGATAAGTCTCAGAGTTGCATATGAAGTGCCAGTGATTTATTAGCTCATTAACAAAGTCTTATACTTAGTCAGTTTGACCTTATGCCCATAACAAGCTCTTAGGGTGAGTAGTTTTATAAAGGCTCTAGATTTCCCCTAGTGCCACTTTACCATTACAGAGGTGAAATGAGCTCTCTGTGCTTAGCCTCTTCAACAATTATCTGTGCATTCCTTTCATTCATTCCTTTTTCCTACCTCCTTCCACCCCCATGCCCCACCATGCATCTTCTTTCTGCAAAGCTTTTACTTTGTAAGGAAAACTGTAGAAGAGGAAAACTAATAAACACTTTGTTTTCAGGTAGTTGGAAAGGGGGACCAGGGATTGTGCACATTTCACAGATGAGATACCTGGCAGAGAGTAAAGTGGTTTTTCCAGAAAGAACATAGTTTAAGAGATACCAAGCATCTGTAGAAAAAAAAAATACTAAATTCAGAGTCAGAGAATATGAGTTCAAATGCCACTTAGCTGTCAAACATTGGGTAACTTAACTTTGTCTTGGACTGAGTTTCTTCACCTATAAAAATAAATGGTCTAGATTATCTCTAACGTCCCCACAGGCTTAAATTGATGATCTTAATTCACAGATGAAAGTCTGAAGAGAACCCGGGTTTCTCCATCCCTATTTCCTTACTCTGTGGTCTAGATAAGGTCATATACTGTTTTCTACATTTAAAAATCACACTGCTCAGTTGAAACAGTTTTGACATTCTGATGTATGTAAGGCTACATGCTATTTTCACAGTAACTTCTATAATTTCATGTGAATGTGAGAAAGGGAAGGCTAGCAATTCACTTTTAGGATATATCTGCAAATAATTTGGAGACTGAGGAACCAATCAAAAGTCATCTGGATTTTTATCTGACCAGGAGTCTCCTCACTGTTGTGCTTGGTTCTCCTTCAGCAAATTACCCCTTTTTGGGTTAAGTTCATTGAGAAGCAGCATACATGGTACATAATGCCACCCTTTCAATCAATGTAGCATCATTTCCAGTCATTCTCTGAAGAGAAGTTAAAAGGCAGAATCTACTAAAATAATCTTCTTACCTTGTGGCTACATGAAGATTTTTGCCCCCTTCCATGTGGTTGTCACTTTTCAGGGATAAAATGTATAATGAAATATATCATTTTGGCATCTCATACTTTATAAAGGCATATCTTTATTATTTCCAAGATAGTGGAAAGGCTGCCTGCCTATGTGTGTTATCAAACATAAGCATGCACTTTCTTCCATAATGGCTACCATTTTCCCTTCTGAAAACCATATTGAATTATCCTCCCATCTATATATTTCAATAAAAAGAAATAATTTATTTGAAAGATACATTTTATCTTCAATATACATCCAACAAATGTGGCCACATCAAAACAAGATGGATTGATGGTATGCAGGGTAATTGCAATGTATTTCTTATTCTTAATATTACATGTTTGTTAAGTTTTATGAACTAATTCTGAGTTGGAGTCTAGGAGTCAGGTCCCCTGAATAATGTTACCATTTTTGTAAGAAAATTGAAGCAAAGAAATTTGTTATATAGAATCTCAAAATGGCCAGTTTTAAATTGGATATAACTTGTTTAATGTTTCATTAGACTTTCAAAATGATTCAGATGTATTTCGAAGATGAAAATAGAATATATGTGCATCTTTTGTGATTATTTAATTCATATATTAAGTAAAAATAGCCAAAAGTATGAAGAATCAGTAAATATATAATTTTCTCAAAAAGCAATGTTTGACATTGTTAATACGTGCCTAGACCTCACCAACAACTGCAGAGTTGAAGAGAGAAACCTGGGTTCTCTTTAGACCTTCATCTGCAAAGTTTTGCCTAGACCATCAAAAAACCTAACCTCAACAAATCATAGAAATGAGAGCTTTTAGAGATTTTAGAAATCATCTGGTTTTTATGGATGAGGCTCAGAGAGGCAAAGAGATTTGTCCAACATCACATTGCCCATTAGATAACTATCTACTGAATTTTGTATGCTTTTTACTTTAGTATGTGGATCTTGTGATCTATACACCAAAGTGATTTCCCTTGCTATTATTTGTACGCATTTTAGCTAGAACAATTCAATTTTTAATTTTCTGGATGTACATATAAAGAGTGATATACTTGAAAAATTTACTTATGAACATGTATATATTAATAACAATCTATATTTAATGTTTATTGCTATACAAATAGAAAGTGGTATAATTCATATAAACTTCAGTTTTTGCAATATTGTAAATCCTGTCAAAACCCAGTTTGAATAGCTAAAGTTGAATCATCTATCTGTCCCTCAAGGCTCAAATGAATATTGTAGATCCCACTCTGTAAGACTCAGTCTACAAACAAATCTGCAAAAGCTTGCCAAAAGGAATCATATTGACCTGATTTAGACATACCCTCTATATTTTGTAATTTCCTTAAAATATTATTTTATTGCATCTGTGCATGTCCTCCTTGTTGTCAGATTAAACTGTTTGGTATTAATTACAGTTTGAAGTAATTGAACTTTCCCACATTTTGAAAAGAAACCTGTGTGTCATTTTTTAGAAAATTTGATTTTTATTTCGCTGTCTTGTACATACCCAATCGTATTTGACCCAGATTCTCACTTTCTATCACTATGAAATGCCTTGTATTTGTTCTTGCCTCAACATATAAGTGTGGGATTTGTGTAAGTGTACCTCCTGTGTTGGTTGAGAGTGGTGGGTGGGGCATTACTTTTATAAGGTACTCAGAAGATTCCAAAGGTCATAAGTTCATGTGTGTGTGTATATGTTATGTGTGTGTATGTATATATGTATATATATGTATATATCTTATATTTGGAAGAAATCTGAAAATTTCATAGAAGAAATTTTTTCAGGAAGAAAAAAAATTCATATTCCCTTTATTGAGTTTCATGACATAGTTGTTTTTTTTCCCCACTGAAGTTATATTCTTAGCTTTTTGAAAGCTTTTGTGTTCAAATCATGTTTATATATTTTTTAAAAGAGAAATGAGGCATATGGGATTTATTTGTGGCAAATGCTTTCTGGAACGACCAGATCAAAACTGCCTCTATGTGGGTTTTAAGAAAAGTTACTGTCGGTTCACTGAGACCCTAAGACCACAAGCTGTCTATACAGCTATGCAAACAGCAGAATATCTGATTGTGTGTTAGGCCCTGCTGATAGTGAAGTCATCAACATCCAAGGGGAATTGGAATAATAGAATCATAGATTCACAAAAAGGCAGCTTTAAGAGAACCTAAAAAGTCTTACCTAATCATCTTATTTTGAAGATGAAGAAAGTGAAGTGCCAACAGGTGAAGTGCCTTGCCTACGGCCATGCAAGTCTAGTTAGTGACAGAGTCACAACAACACTACATCTGCTCATATTCAGCCTGGAACTTCTTTCATTCTTCTGTGCTGCTTCTGACATGTTCCATTCACTTCTGTTACACACCTGTCAAGTAAATAAAGCCTAAATTACCTTGTTTTTCCCTTGTTCCAGCTTGTTTCATAGGCAGAAATAAAAATATACAATGCAGAAGTTTATTTCTTTACATCAGTGTTTAGTTCTGTCATGAATAATGATATTAGTAACTAATAACCTGCACTGGGGTTTGAATACTAGGAAGTAATTTATTTTTATTTTTATACCATCATAATGAATTTGTTCGTTATTCATTGTAAAGCTACTTTCATGGCATCAATCAATGTTGTTTTCTGTTCCATGCAGATACTATATGTATTTCTAAAGATTTTTTTCATACTAAAGAATGAGAATTTATTCATAATAATATAAACAATGGGTATTTAGAACACATTGACAACATATAAAAAATTAGAGAAATGAACTTTTTTCTGTTTGAGGATATATTGCTTATAACTAGTATGCCATTTTATATTTGGAATTTGATTTTAACTTAAATTAGATGTGACTAGAAATTTTTGTTAACTTTACAATTGAAGTGAGTGCAGCTTTCTTCCAAAATAAAAAGATGGCATGTTTTTAAAGAAATGAAATATTATATACTCATCTCCTTTTCCCATTGTCCTTTATTTGGTCTTATCTATACTTACCTTTGATATAATTCTGATGGATATATAATGCCACAGTGAATATAGTATCAATATAGCTAAAACCATGGGTTTATATAGTTTCCTTCTATTTTCTTGTCAAGAATAAAATGTTTGGACCTTCTGATATTAGTTAAGAATCTGAAGAGTTCATACGGACCAATGGACTTGTCAGTGGAAATCCTCTGCACAATTCTGCCTTTTTACAGGAAGGAAGGAAAAAAGAAACTCTTTTCTATTCTTTCCTTTCTCTCACCTCTTCATCAGCATATATACCTCTCCAAATCCTAAAATGATTGGATATTTGAACTAGAAGGAACTTTAGAGATCGTAGAGTCATGGATTAAGAGTAGCAAAGATCTTAGATGCTCTCCAGACCAAACAGACCACATTTTACCCATACAGATCATGAAACCAGGAGAGTTTAAGTGAATTGCCAAGGTCACATGGGTAGTAAGTGTTAGGGGAAAGATTGATATACAGATCCTCTTGCTTTAGAGTTAGTATTCCTTCCCCTTTACCATACTGACTCTTTCTTTAAATTAACTTTTGTTTATTTTCAGTTTACATCATTCATTTCCACGAGATTTTGAGTTACAAATTTTCTCCCCGTCTTTCCCCTATCCACCACCCCAAAACAGCGATCCCATTGTATATTCCTCCCCCAATCTGCTCTCTCCTATATCCTCCCCCATCACTCATATTGCCTCTTTCTTGAAAAGGAAACCGAGTCCCAAGGAGCTTAAGTGTTACCTCATGTCACACCAACTAGCTAATGACAAATATTTCAGTGGAAGTTAAATAGTAATCTTTTTCTTTTTGTTAGCCATCTTTAATTGGTTTTGATAATCTTTGTATCAATCCATAATTGGCTTTTTAGATCGGCAGTCTAGTTGAGTAGAAATAGCATGGGGGATTTGATAACTGGGTCCTTGTCACATTTCTGCCAGTAACTCTGAGCCTTCTTTTTACTCAGAAGTGGTCAACACCAGCAGTCCATCAAATCCTCCCCCCTCCCCACCTTGCCATGACTGTGCCTTAAGTGAAAGAATGGCCAGTAGTAGTATGCAGAACTGTCTCCTTTCCTCCTGACCCTGAATGGTTCTGAGGAGATAGACCTTTCAAGTGAGGACAGAAGATAGCAAAACACTTTCCCCGGACTACAGTGCACGAGGAGGACCTGGTTAAAAATGTGGTGGTCAGTACTGTGAACAAGAGAGTCCTTTTTGACTGCTATGGCTTAGTTGAATGATGAGGAGGCTGCTTCAGGAGGGGGAAAATTTCCTTAGGACTAGTGCTTAACTTCCTTTTAGACCTGTTAAGGGCTTGGATATTAGGTTAGACAAAATAGGAGAGGTAGCCAGCCCTTCATCCATGGAGAATCTTACTGTACCTATGAATGTTACTCTACCCAAATCCTTATGCTTTCTAGCTTACTGAAGGAGGATAAGGGGAGGATATGGTAACTGTGAGGTCAGGGTGTACTTGGATGGGCAGAACCATCAAGGGATTGGTGGAAGAGCTGATGCTGCCAACAGTATTGGAGAGATCAAATCTCATTAACTCGGCTTGAGGATTCTGGAAACCTAGATGATTCTAGTTCCTGCATTGATTCTAACTCAGAGCTTTTGTTTCCTCCTTTGTAAAATGAGAGAATTGGACAAGATAATCTCATAGGCCATTTCCAGCTCTAATAATCTGAGATATGTGCTCCAGTGAGCTTTATTTGTCTCTGTCTCAAATCATCTTGAGCTTGAATAAGCATTCCTCTGTGATATGGAACAAGTCACCTACCTCTATAAAATGAAGGCATTATACTCAGTGACAGTTCTCTTCTACTTAAAACATTATACTTGGGGGATTTCAGAGGGCTAGGCCCTCTTTTATCCTCACTATTTTCCACCTCCCAAGCATTTATTTCTTGACTATTAAGTTTACTAACTACTACTCTATTCAGCATACCTACCCCATCCCTAGTAGTCTGACTTCTTGGATACCTAGTATGATTAAACAATTGAATTTAGCACTTCATTATGAATAATAATTATTTAAAAGAAAATGCTACCCAAGTGGTCCTCTTCCTGGGGGATTATGAATTGGGATGAGATTTAAATTCCCTGGTAACAGCATTTCACTATCCCCCATGAAATGGTATCCTCCCTGCTCCCCCAACTGAGGGTACTTTCTGTGCTAATAGCAAGCTCTGTGCTCTCTAAGGTTGTTTCTGCCTCTGATGCTATGATATACTAGGATTAGATTTTTAAATTCAATTAGAAGTAATAGTTCAAACTTCAATTTGTTATGTAACATCTCGATTTTAAATCATTCCATGGTTTCCAAGTTACAAAGCTCTGAAGTAATTCTCATTTTTTAAAATCTATTAAATTAGAATCGCAAATATGACACAATTACCCAAAAAAGTCATTTTAAAGATTACCTTTTTGGGGGAGTAATTGTGTCATATTTGCAATTACTAATGACAAGTGTGTATTGTGTAACTAACATATGCTAGGAACCAGTCGATTAACAAATGTGCAATAGATGGGAACTGGAAATCCCCATACGTTATTAAATTGCTAGAGTGCAAAAACTAAACATGCTTATTTTCTGTGCCATATACAGCATAGTAAGT
Organism: Pseudochirops cupreus; assembly: GCA_028627135.1. Classification (NCBI taxonomy): domain Eukaryota; kingdom Metazoa; phylum Chordata; class Mammalia; order Diprotodontia; family Pseudocheiridae; genus Pseudochirops; species Pseudochirops cupreus. The sequence continues at coordinate 78,134,471 of CM053583.1, read as the reverse complement.
TTGCTATAGTGATCAGAATTTTCACCCTCTCATATGTCTTTCTTATTCATCCTATAAATTACAAAAATTGTTGAGAATTTTTAAAAGCAAATGTTTTTGTGGCTCCGTTGTTTCAGGCTTCTTGATCCTATTTGGGATTTTCTTGGCAAAGATATTAGAATGTTTGCTATCTCCTTCAACTCATTTTACAAATGAGGAACTGAGGCAAACAGAGTTAGGTGACTTGCTAGGTTCACCCAGTTTGTAAGTGTCTGGGACGGGATCTGAACTCAGGTTGATGAATCTGATTCCAAACCTAAGGCTCTATACATTGTACCACTTAGTTGCCTTTAGCAAACATCAGGGCAGTAGTAATGAAATGACTGACACTCTTCAGTAAGTGATGTAAAGTTAGAAAATCTGAGAGCTGGAAGAGACACAGAGGCCACCTTATTTAGGGAAGAATACATCTCCCCCAAGAATGGTCAGTCAACCTTGTCTTGAAAATGCCTAGTGAGGGGAAACCCATTACATCCTGAGGTAGCCTTATGCTTAAAAGCACTTCAAATACTGAAATGTGATATCAAATTCCCCCATTGTCTCCTCTTCTCCAGGCTCAATATATCCAGTTCATTCATACTTCTCTAAATCTATCATAGTTTAATCTAATAATCTCATAATCTCTGTATGATACTATATTGAGGCCCCTCACCACCCTGATCACCTTCCTCTGGATACTTTGTCAATGTCTTGGGCAAGGTATATCATGCCAAATTGAACTCAGTACTCCAGATGTTGTCTAAAAAGGATACCCAGCACGAGGGATCAACACTTCCTGTGTTCAGGGTACTTTGCCTTTGTAACTTAAAGCTATTAGAATAGAAAACTTCTTTCATTTTATTTTTTGAATAAATTCTAATATGGGAAGAAATCTAGGAAAATAAAACTAACAATTTTAGACAAAAGCTTAGATAAAGGTCTGATTGAAAATATGCAGTATTGTTATATTGCATTGTACATTCCTTGAGGACTAAAATATACTTTATAAATTTATGTATCTCAGAATTTGACACAGGGACTTAGAAGATACCTGACAGTGGATTCTGGCACCTTCAATGCTTCGCTCATTCCACGGACAATTACAAGGGTTTGGACCCCCTTCTTGGCTACTTCCTCCACGTCCGCAGGCCGCACACCTGGGGAATGCTCAGTTCCTGTTTCTTTCCAGTCCCAGGACCGACTACCCCCTGGCCACACTTTGCAATCCTTATAGATTGTATTACAATCTTGTACCTTCATTTGACCCCAAGAAAGGGAAGCAATTTTGGGGGAAGACATAATGGAGCTGAATCAAAATCCCGCGCATCTGCATCAGCTCGGCCCTGGAGCGTCTGGTCAAAGTCCGGCTCCTTGTTTTCCCCCTCGCTCAGGGGCTCTGGACGCGGAAAGCTCCCTTCAGCCCAGCCCTCTTGCTCACACTCATTCCTGCCCAGCACGGTCCACTCCACCATTCATCCATTCATCGCCCGCCTCTGACCTCCAGACCTAACTTTCGGAAGGTGCCGGAATCCACTGTGGTCTACCTCAAGAAACAAGGGGTAAATATACTGGTCCTCCAGACAGAACAGGCTGTGAAGGAATATAATGCCCTAGCTGCTTAAGGAGTCAAAGTGGGAGGTGTCTTCCACTCCACCTGCTGATGGCACCTTCCAAGTTGAGAGAAAAATAAAACAATGATTCGTGAATGTGACTTAAAAAAAGATACCTGACAAATGATCATTTAATTAATGTGGAATGCCTTTGATAACATAATAAGATAACCATAGGCACAAGACAGGTGGCATTTCAACATTTCATTCTAAAAGGTTAACCTTTATGGTTTCAAATGTTGAAAAATATAATTGTTTGATAACTTTAGTTATTGGAGGATCGTCTGTTTTCTTTAATTGCCAAATAGTCAGAGGGTAAGAATCATTCTTTAATTGTAAAGACTGAAAAGAACACAGACTATTTATATAGTGTCTACCATTTCTCTGCTTTGTCTTACTGAGCTTAAAATATTCAGAGATGTTGGGCTTGGGCTACTTCTCTAAATCTATCATAGTTTAATCTAATAATCTCATAATCTTGAATCCTTGCTCTGCATGCTATGGTCTTTGTAGGATTTGTTGGGGGTTTGACAGGAATAATGACTCATCAAAATATTTGCATCATAATTGCTTGCAGCATTGTTATACATTATGTGGTTAAAGCTAGGACATGATTATATAATATGTTCCTTCCTCCAGTTCTGTATTACAATCATTCATTATGTTGTGAAGCTATTGTGATTTTATTTGAAAGAAAAGGCAAAAGAGTGATTTAGAAATGCCAGTGATAATAATATTACATTACAATGGCAAAAATCCTGGTTGACAAAACAAATCTTTCAGAAAGGTATCTATATATTTGCTTTGCACATTTAATTAAGTATATATCTCAAAATTTAACCTTGTGACTTAATTAACAACAAAGTGTATGAGTGAAAAGTATTCTAGCCTTCCAGTCCCTCTGGTTTTGTATTATTTGGTAACTGTTGCTTTTGAAAATAGAGCTCTGATTCTAAAGTGTGACCGGGTTTCTTGATTGTATGATTTATTACTTCTTATGGATGCTGTTATAGTGGTAATAAAGAGCATTCTCTCTAATCCAGATTTTTGATGTACAAATCTAATCTCAAATTGTTCTCTTTCTTTTTCTTTTATGGAGAACTCAAAAGTCTAGAGGGATTACTTTAGTAACTTTAATAGTGGATTCTTATAAAGCATAAATTCAGCTCAGTATTCAAATTTCTTCTCAACATTGTTTTTATCAAAGATAAATGCCTCTGTGTTTTACCACAAGTAGCAGAAAAGGTAGTGTGAGAGAGACAAGGAACAATAAATTATGAAGGCGAAATAGAAAGAAATAACTAAGTATAAAGAAGACAGTTTGACCTATATTGTATGGATAATACTAGAGTAAGGGCTGCCCAGGTTTTTGTTAATAACTGCTCAAATACTTATACAGACCATTGATGAAGCATTATGAATATTAGTCTTGAGAAACTTTGAGTCAGGTATGTTGATAATGTTTTGGTTTCAGTTTTTGGAGGAAGGTTTTTAGGGGAGTGATTACAAGGAAGGAAGGGATTTATTCCTGATTGCTGATAAGTGCAAAGTACCAGTCACTAGATTGATGTGGTCTTCCAGGAAATCAGAAATGGGTAATTAGGCTACTGTTTTGCTTTTAGCCCTTCAATTATTTTGTGTCACATGAGGTGAGTCTAATCGCTCTATCAGGATGACTGTTTCTGCTTGAGAGAGTATCCCTAATATTATTTTTATATAGTTTTACTTCACTTCATAGATTAGTAGTATTTGTGGATATCTATTTTTAGTCTCATTCTACATTCTGAGGCATTTTGTTTTTTTTTTAAATAAAGAAACCTATAGTGGAACATTTTATAATCTTAAGAAACCTACAGTAATCATTCCTAGTAAATTATCTTTTTCTTTTTTGGAGGGGGGAAAGCAAGGCAATTGGGGTTAATGACTTGCCTAAGGTCACACAAATAGTTAAGTGTCAAGTGTCTGACACTGGATTTGAACTCAGGTCCTCCTGACTTCAGGAAAGGTACTCTGTTCACCACCTAACTGCCCCATAAATTGTTATCTTGATTGCTTATTTTAATCCTTCTCAATTCTGAACAGTCTAGCTTCTGATCTCATCATTCAACTGAAACTACTCTTTCAAAAATTACTAATGATCTTTTATCTTTGCCAAATCTAATGACCTTTTCTCAGTCCTCATCCTTCTTGATCTCTCGGTAACTTCTGATGTCATCAGTCACCCTCTTGCTGATAATCTCTTCACTCTAGGTTTTTGTGACAACTCTCTGTCATGATTCTGTTCCTACCACTCTTCAGTCTTCCTTTTTATACCTTCATCCAGGTCACATTTGCTCCCTGTGGGTTTTTTGTAAGACTTTACTTGGGTCCTTTTCTCTTCTCTACATGCTGTTTTCCTAAACTTCCCTATTATTGTTGAGGACCCCACCTTCTTCTCAGTCACCCAAGTTCACAATCTAGGTATCATCCTTGACTCCTCACTCTCACCCTCCATATCCAACCTCCTGCTGTGCTCTGATATTGCTACTTTCTTAACATCTTTTTGTGTAAACTGCCTTCACTTCTCTGACATTTCTCCATCCTAGTCCCCCTTCATTCATCTGTTAAAATGATCTTCATAAGCTGCAAATCTCAGAGAGATAGAGGAGAGAGAGAGATTTTAAATTTACTGTGATTTGGCTTAAAGAAGAATGACAAAGTAAAAGAGGTAGATATAAGACATGGAAATGAAACTGGAAATTTGGATTAATGACTTCCTTAGAACAGGAAAAGGAAATATGCAAAGGTTAAGGATGGAATAGAATTCTCTTGGTACACTCACATTAAAATAATTTTTAAGTGCATAGAATGTTTTTTTTTCAATTTTATGTCTTTCTTTTATTTTGTTGTGCTTGTTCAAAACTGAGAGAAGGATAATGCACAAAATGTTGGAAAAACAAGAGCTAAAAACTCACGGCATCTTCTAAATGAAGAAAATACAGTTTCTCAGCATCACATGGAACTTTTACCCTCCCCTTCCTCAAAAAAATGACCATGTTTTTAGGGTACAATAACATTGTAAATAAATGGAAAAAGGCAGAAGGAACAAATACATCTTTTACAGACCATAACAGTAATCAGTTCAGAAAACCCCCACAATAAACAGAGAGATACCCAATTGGAGATGTAAAAAATGTGATAGACATTTAAAAATTAGAAAGCCAACAAACAAACCTAAGGTAAATAAAAAATAGTAGATATTTAAAAATAAAAGTAAAATAAACTGACAACTTTAACAAAAGATATAGAAATGATAAATAAAACTAAAAGCTGCTTCTTTGAAAAGACTAATAACATTTATAAACTTTTAGCCTATCTGATGAAAAAAGAAGAGGACAGAAAATAAAATAGAAATAGCATATAAACAAGGTGAAATCACAACAAAACTAGATTAATAAAATTACAAGAATCAACTATGTACAATCATATGCTAACAAAACTGAGGACATAAAAGAAATAGAAGAATATCTTCAGAAGCATAAAATACCTAAACAGAAGACCAAACAGAGATCTCAAACAATCTAATCTCAAAAAAAGTAAGTAGAACTATTGCCGAAGGAACTACTAAAGGAAAATACTCCTGGTCTTGCTGGATTCACAAGATAATTCTATTAGACTTTTAAAGGACAATTAGTACCAATGCTACACACGTTATTCTTAAATTTGAGAAAGAAAGCATCGTACCCATTCTTTCATGAGACAAATATAGTCCTAAAACCTAAACCGGAGAACCATAAAATACCAAAAGAGAATGGTAGACCAATATCATTAATGAATATCAATGCAAAAATTTTAGTAAAACCACATGGAATAGATTATAGCAGTTCATCCAAGAAATCATTCATCATGATCAAGTTCGATTTATACCAGTGATGCAAGAATGGTTCAACATTAGGAAAACAATCAATGTAATTAATCATATTAAAAACCAAATCATCCCAAGCCACATGATTATCTCAGTAGATGTGGGAAAAGCCTTTGACAAAATGCAACACTCATTTATGCTAAAAACACCAAAAAAGTATGGAAAAAGGGACTTTTATAAAAATGTTTTGTATTATTAATCTAAAACCTAAATCAAGTATCATATACAATGAGTATGTTCTAGAAACTTTCCCAATAAGAATAGGGTTGCTCATGTAAGGATTTCAGCTGTCCCTACTTGATTTGATATATTTCCAGATATTTCAAAAGTATGTTTCAAATAGACTTCTATTTTTTATAGTTCTGAAAAGGTTAGCAGTAGCGATAAGACAGTAGAAAAAATTAAGAATATAAAGATAAGTAAAGAACAGATAAAACTATCCTGCTTTTTGAATGATGCAATGGTTTACATAGAAAATCCTAGGGAAACAGCAATGATAATAATTGAGATAAGTAACAGCTTTGGCAAACTTTTAAGCTGTGAAAAAAAAAACCCTCAAAATCAATCACATTTGTATGGAATAAAATCCAAGAGGCAATAATAGAATTTCAAATCCCATTTCAAATAACCACAAAAAGGCATAAAATATCTGGGTATCACTCTACCAAAGCACAGACAAGCCAGGTACAAAAGGCTTTTTAACAAAACAAAGAATAGCTTAGATAGATGGGTGAATATTCAGTGCTCATGACTGGACTGGGCCAATATAATAAAAATTGTAATAGTACTAAAGCTAATTTACACTTTCAGTGCTCTACTGGAACTCTGCCAACATTGAATCAATTTGCCAAAGCAAAACTTTAATATAAAGCTTTTTAATCTCTGTCTTGTTAAAATAAACCAGTTCCTTCTTTGCCAAACAGTGTTTGTTTCAATGAGGAAAGACTTTGAAAATTATTTTAATCTTAAATCAGATTTCTTTCATGTAGCAAATTTAATTTGAATAATGGGCTTTATTTTCTTTATGTTTTCAGCAGCGATATGTTCAGAGAATAATACAAAACTTATCTGTCACATAGCTGCAAAGTGAAAATACGTATTTTGGTAACTAAAGGCATGTTTTTTTCCTGTTTGTTTTGGACACAGTGTGAGTGTTTAATGTGCGTTGGCCTGCCCTTGAAATAATATGTGGTCAGTTATTTAATCTTGCAGTACAACTTTAAGTCATGGATCTCAGACAGAACCACAAGGTTTTTGAAGCATAACATCATGGGACAAAAATAAATCAATTTCTACCAGGTGGTAGAGAGTTTGTTGGATTGATATGAAGTTTGTTGGTAGAAGATGAAGTGAAAGATCACATGCTACATTTTAACAGTCTAAAGATAACCTCAGTACCCTCCTCTGTGTTCCTTCCCTCTGTTAATGCCACTACCAGTTACCTGGAACTCGTATTTCAAGCCATAATGGGGATATTTCTAGAAGCCTGTTGACTGTCTATACCCATTCAGTCACTAACTGTAGATAATTTACAGCTTTGCTTAGTGTTTTGGGAAGTCACTAGTGAATTAGCACCGTACAGTCGTAAGTATACACGTTATTCCAATCCATTCTCAAAATCTGACATTCTTTTTGACTGTTCAGAATACAAGTTAAATTGTTTTTCCATCTCTGTTTGTCTTCTCCTCTGTCCACTCTATGTCCACTGTGTGAGCTCAGCTATAATCCTCTGATATTGGTAGCTGATCCAAAGGAATATTTGTTTCTTGTGACTTGAGATAATACCTGAAGTGAAAGAATGTTGTAAGTCACCATGGTATACTGTTACCTCAGAGTGGGACCACAAGACCAGGTCATGTCAATCATAGCTTTTGAAGTAGAAATGAGTAACAGAAGTTCTAAAGGAAAGGTTGCAAAAGTTTACCACAATTTCCCTCCCATATAAGAAGTCAGAGACAACAATATTTTGACATTGCAGAGCTTGGATTCTCAAATGAAACCATAAATTAGGCATGAAAATGGGAATTCTTTCAAAGAACCTGATGTTCTTATTTTGATCTTTAGATCCTGCCATGTTCCTTTGATACAAGGATAGTCAATGTGAAGCACGAGTCTACAAGGGTTTGAAAAGAAAAGAAAAAGCATGCGATGTAATTTCCTTCTTGTTTCTTCTTGCCTTCTGTATTAGCAATTATGTACCTTTCCGTCATGTGGTCACCGTGACTAACTATTATATCGTAATTCCTAACGTATATACTGGGAGTACTGGTGACTAAAAAGCAAACATTGTGAAGGCTTGTGCAGTGACCTGGGTAAAACTCGTCCTGTTATATAGTTATTATAAAGCCAACAGGACTATGTTGCTGTATATATATAGTTACTTTTTTACCTTCTAAATCATGGGGCCTCTATGCAACTAACGGGACTTGGAGCATGAAGTAGGGATTCATGAGGATTGCGTGTGTAGGATCTGTTAAGTACAGTCTTTCTGAGCTAGGAAATCCTTCCAATGGGGCATTAGTTGGGGATTGGCTGACACCAGTATACCTGAGGGGAGGGGGAAAGAAAAGGGGAGAAGTGGAGATTGTAAGGCAGGGAATTGTCACATCAAGTATATTACATGCTTCAATAGCCAGGGGCTGATTAGTACAAATCAGAATTTCGTACTAACCTGCCTGAGGCAGATAGTGCACAGTTCAACCCTAGAGATTTAGTTGGATTTTTGTAAGGAGATATTCACACTAGTTGTGCAGTATGAATATTCAAAAATACCATCCATGTAGCTATTGCTGCAGAAAAAAAAATCTTATTTCCCTTCACCAAAGACTCAGTCTCTCCTGAAACCTGCTTTAGTTCTTGGAGATCAGGGGTGTGCATCAAAATTCTGGGGCCAGAGGAAAAATAGCAGAAGACCAAGCAGTAACTGATAGCCTGAGGTTTTTGACTCTGCTTTATTTGAGCCCTATTTTATTTCCTGAAAGTGTATGTTGCAGCACACCTTTGCTGTTCCCCTCACTAATATTATTCTACTGTCAGGTTCCTGGCACAGCAGAGTAGGAAAGAATTTGTCTGTGCTTTGAGCTAGAGCACTGGGAACTAGGAAATCCTCCTGGTCTGGATTTGTAGCAGTGCTAGGCCATTCTTCAAGCTGAAGGTACTATACGTTGCTACCCATTATTTTGGCAATTGCTACAGCAGCACAGCATTAGCTGGTGAGGGGCTCAGCTTGATGTGGACAAAAGTGAATCTCTCTTTTGTGCCGACGTTCTTAGCTCCCTCGTGATGAAAATAGAACCTACTTTAATCTTACTGGAGCTGACGGAAAGATATCTCCTAGACTGCAAGTCAGCATTTGCCCTCACAATTGTTTGGTGAGATCTGTTTTTAAAAGTCCATAAATTTCACTACTAGACAAACTAGGCTTAAAAAAATGTTCTCCGTGATATGTTGTCTTTTTTTAGAAGTAAAATTCTTTCCCCTTTTCTATCTACTGCCTTTGAAAAAAGCAGAATCCCAAAAATATGTCAATGCAAAGTGATATTGTAAAGGGATCCCTTCCATTCTCCATACCAAAATGGGAGATACCTATCTACTCATACATCATTCTTTGACTCTTGTCAGCTGTTTTGTGCCACTAAGTTCTACCAGTTCTCCAACAGTTTGTAAGTCACATCTGTAGATCACATATGAGAATGATCATCTTGGTAAATGCACCATAAAATTTGGAAATCCAAACTAGGGTTATCAGTTTTGATTTCCTCTAGGGCTTTGTTCCTTTCCTCACTCAGTGGGAAAAGCATTAGGGTGGTTTAGCTGAATGTGTAGCTAATTAGGGTTTTTAGAATACTGGGCTTAGAGATTTGAGAACAGTTAATGACCTTATCTATATCCTTAATAGAAACTGATTTGAAGATACAAAAGGAAGCATTGTACTGTAATGTAGCCATCATACATTGCATGTGCCATTAGACTTTTGTTCATATGTCTTTTGTGGGGATTGCTCTCTCCACTAATCTGTGCCTGTCCAAACCCTTGCTATTTTTCAAGGCCCAAGTCTCACCTCATTTCTTCCATGAAACTTTCTTTGACCATGTCAGCCATATCGTGTTTTTGCAAACACCTATAACACTTTTTTATTTTGGCCATGGAACCGTGCAGTATATTAAGAGGCACTGTGCTAGGCTCTGGCAATACAAAGAAGAAAAATGTCACAGTCCTTGCCCTCAAGGAACTTATATTCTACGAGGAGATAGAGCACGTGCATATATAAACATATGCCAACTATATATAAGGTAATTTTGGTAGAGAGACACTAAGAGCTAGAGGGATCAGCAAGGGCCTCATATGGTGGTAGGAGGAGCTTCAAGGAAGCTATAGATTCTAAGAATCAAAAAAAGAATGTAAATATGTTAAGTGTAGGGCCAATCTCTGCAAAAGACAAAGAAAGGCAAATGGAAGGTTTTGTGCAATGAATTTCAAGAAATTCCATTTGGCAATTGATCATATTTCATTCACTTGTTCTAATGAACCTTTATTTGTCCCTTATGTTGTTATATACTTAAAAAAGTAATTACATCCCATCTCTCTAGTTAGTCCCACCCTCAAATCTTCAACCTTCCCCTATTAAAAGTTTCCTTCCCTACTGTCTTCAAATATGCTTTGCCTATCCTTACAAAAAACAATAATAAAACAACTAAACCCTTCACTAAATCCTACCATTCCATTATTCTGTGATCCTCTATTATTCCTTTTTTATGCCAAACTCTGCAAAATAGTCTGCATTTCTTGCCTCAACTTCATCTTCTCATAGTTACTACTCAACCCTTTGCAATCTTCTGACTTCATCCTTTACCTAAAATCACACCCTTCAAAATTTAAAGTGATTTCTTCGTTGCCAGATCTCATGGTCTTTTCTCTTCTCCAACCTCTCTACTTCATTTGGTACTGTTGATTATTCTTTCCTCCTGCATACTCTTTGCTCCTTGAGTTTTTGTGACAATGCTCTTTTCCTAGATTGCCTATAACCTGTCTGACTGCTCCTTCTCTGTCTCTTTGGATGGTTCATCATTTGCATCAAGACCCCTAGTAGTGGATATTCTTTTCTCTAGCTATAGTCTTATGATGACTTCATCAGAACCCATGGTCATAACTATCATCTTTATGAAGATAAATACCAGATCTGTGCATGCAGTATCATTATCTCTTTTAAGTGTCTGTCAGTCCTGAATCATGCATTGCCTATTGGACATTGGACATCTCTGAGACGTCTTGAACTAAACATATCTAAAACTTAGCTCATTATATTTCTCCTTCAAAACTTCTCCCTTTCCAGACTTCCCTATCTGTCAATGACTCCACCATTTTTCCAGTCTCTTAGGGTTGTAACCTTGAAATTTTCCTAGACTTCTTCCACATATACAATTAGTTGCCAAACCTCCCAGTTCTACCTCCACAACATTTTTTTCTTACTGGTTCCTTTCTCTCTGATTACAGAGCTACTTAGTTCAAGTCTTTACTGTCTCTCACCCTAGCAGCCTTCTAATTGTTCTTCCTTAAGTGCAGACCAAGCATACATCTCTCCTACTCAAACAACCCCAGTGGTCTACCTCTAGTATAAAATTTAAGAATTCCTCAGTTTATTCCTATACAAATAGAAAGAGGATATCTCCAAGTTGTTTTTCTTTTATTTTCTCTTTTTTTTTTTGCTTTTTTTGGAGGGGGAAAGGCAGGTTAATTGGGGTTAAGTGACTTGCCCAAGATCACACAGCTAGTAAGCATTAAGTGTCTGAGGCTGGATTTGAACTCAGGTCCTCCTGACTCCAGGGCTGGTGCTCTATTCACGGTGCCACATAGCCACCACCTACATGCTGTTTTTCAAACCTCATTAGGCATTATTTCCTCTGTCACACTTTGTGGTCCAGTCTAACTGACTTTCTCTCTGTTCCTCATACATGACAAAATCTCCTGTGGTGTTGATACCTTTGTACTGGCTATCCCTATGCCTGAAATGCACTCTCTCCTTACTGCTGCCTCTTAAAGCTCTACTCTTTCAGTAAGAATCAATTCCATCACCAACTTCTACCTGAAAGTCTTCCTGGTACCTTCCAGTTCTAATAATGCCCTCTCTCCCAAATTAACTTGTATTTACCTAATTTGTATATGTTTGTATTTATTAATTTAAAATATTTCTATTATCTATATCTTGGCTAGTATATTTACCCATTAGAATATAAACTTTTCATGAATAGGTATTTGTTCACTCTTTGTTCTTGTACCTTTAGCTCCTAGATTGTGCCTGACCCATAGTAAGAGCTAAATAATTAATTTGTGGGTTGATTGGCTGTGGGTTCATGTTTCTTACACTTCTTTGGGCAATTTTCTAGCATGGTGCCTTGCTTCTAGCTATATATGACACTATATGTTGGTTAATTGATAACAGAATTTACCTGTAGTTTTAATTATTCAGTAAAATGATATATTAATTATTTAGACATACATATCATTAAAATTCATAAAACCTTCCCTTTATGAATGATTTCTAGTAATTCATTATAATACTCCGTATATAGTATTTAAAATGATAAAGTAATTTTCTACTAGAAAATGGCATTTTATCTAGAAATGGTGAAGACTATATAACGTATTCCTACAGTACAAAAGTTTATTTTAACATCACATTTGGAGAACTCCAAATTGGAAAGGTTTTCAGTGCATGAATGAACTTGCACTACAAACAGATATTGTTTATATAAATACTAGAGTCACACAATCAGCTTTCACTAAGGAAAGCACCTTTTTGAGGCCATAAAAACCAAATGGGAGGTGATTATGAAAGAATTATGAATTTCATCTTGTAATGTTATGTGTACCTAAGTTTAGATTCCCGAAGGGACCAATTTACTAATATTAAGTGTTCTGGTGCTAAATGGGATATAGTGAAAAGAACCATAGAGATTCAAAATAAATGTAAAATTGAATTTCAAATTGGACTCTAGGAATGCTGTAGTTCTAAAAGAATGGAATTTTTTTTCTAAGCTTATGACTTAGAGATGTTTATAAAGTAAAATATTTATGTTATTTAAACCAGAGGGAAAATTAAAGACAATGAGAATATTTTAGTAATGATATTTCTTCTGATGAACATTTGATAGGCATGTGCACTCATATACACACACACAGATGTGCACATCTGCACAAAGAAAGAAAAAAAAATTGGGAATAATTTCAGTGAAATAAAAAAGGAAACTCTTAATACAAATCTGTTGTCCACAGAGACTCATCTTCAGTTGTTTGCACCTAGTCATTGACTCATCACCTCTGGTTCCTTTTCACTCCAGCATACATATCTTAGTTTGTAGAATACTGCAATAGTCACTAACATTTTAGAACATGCTTGGATCAACATGGCAAGAAGTGAAATTGGAAAATGATCACATCAAGGTTAAAAGAATAGGAGTGGGCTACATATTTTTCTTCTGCTCTTTGGGCAGGCACTGTCCTCTACAATGGAAAGATGGTAGCTACAGGCACAATGTGTTCTTGAAGACCTGATAGTTGATTTTATGAATAGCATCCTTTCCTCAGTTTTTTTTTAATTAGGCATCAAAAATTCAACTTTCTGTGAACAATAATAGTGTTTTATTCACCAAATTTTATTTAAAGCGTTATAAGTACTAATGATAAGAAGAAAATTAAATATATGTCAAAAGTTTTACAATGCAATTGAAGGGCTGGCCATGCAAATGGATTTAGTTCATGTTATAAGTATCCTTATGATACTAGACTAGACAATACGTATTTGTGGAAGTGACATGTATAAAGCCCTCAGGATGTAAGAGTTACTTTATGGTGCTCCTGTGCTCTGGGAAAGTAAGTTGTGTTCATAATGCTGAAATGGTCTTGCATAAGGATTCTTTCTGCAAACAGCAGCACTAGGTGCCCTCTGACATGGAAACTGGCTACCAGAGCCGTTATCCTTTGTAAAATGAGTTCATGTGACATGGAATTTATAACATATATATAAATTTTATAAGCACATTCAATGATGAGAGTTAAAGGTTGGTCATTATTTCCATCAGAAAAGGTGCTCCTCAGTTTTCATAGATATAACCTGGGACACTTAAACACGTATCAAATTTAAGTCTGCTGGTTGGATTTCTGCCTCCCTTTACAAAACAATGTGACTCTGCTAGTCCATTTCACTCATAAGGCATTAAGCAAAATCTATTTTCAGTAATTCAGAATGTTTGTTTTTTGCCAAAGTCTGTGTTTAAAAAACCTTAATGTTATGAGGCTTTTTAGTTGCTGCTAATATTTTGCCTTAGGTCTGCGAACAGTTCTTTTTGGCATTTCGGTTTCAATAGCTTAACCATGGTATATTGTTTTGTGGTACCAAGTGGACTATTTTTATGTTGGTTCTTCTAAGTGTCAAGTGCTAATAAAGAGGATCAAACAATAGAGTGGAACTCTACAACCTTTGTTGGGCACTAGTTTAAGCACTTTTTCTCGTGAGTGTTTATGTAGCATATAGGCAACTAGTTGGTTTAGTTTCAAACTGTATAAAAGTCCCCTTGAATTCTAGGCACTAAATTATATCAATCTAGTTGTCTCATGCCAAGTTACAAAAAGTGCTGTCAAAGAAAAGGAGTAATACCCTTTCTGACAACTTGAACATTACTAGAAGATGGTAACCAGGATGAAGAGGGTCTTGAGACCACTGATTTATGATATGCAGGAGGAACTGAGGAAACTTAGTCTGGAGAAGAGAAGACAGGAAGAAGAAGGAACATGCTAGCTAACTTTTATATGTTTTAAGATCAGGACACATTGACAAAGACCCTATAGCATAGAACTGGAAATGATCAGTGGTCATATTTTAACTTGAGAACATAAGGGAAAACTTCCTAACAATTATAGTTGTCCAGAAAGTATACTAGATGGGCTGTTGTGGAAACTATCACCTGGGGTCTTTAAATGGATGCTGGGTAGATTTGCTATAGAAGGAAATCCAGAGATACCTGTTCATGCCTAAATATGAATTCTACTACTAACTACCTATGTGGCTTTATGGAAATGACTTATCCTCTCTGCATGACTGGATATAACCTTTCAGGCACCATTTAAATGAATGATCTTAAGAACTTAAAAGGAGGTCATTAGTGGAGTATATTAGTACTTTTTAAAAAGACTTATGTTGTTGAACATTTTTATTGATGAACTAGATAGAAGGCATAAATTATGCATATAACAAATTTGCAGAAGACAAAACTGGAAAAGGTAGTTAGTATATTCATTCATAAGGTTTGCAATCTCCCAAAAGTCTTAGCAGGCTAGAGTGCTGAGCCACAATCTACAAAAATGAAATTTAGTAAGGATATAGTGTGTTGCATTTGGTTTTGGAGAAATATCTTCACAAATGCACAGTAAAGGAGGCATGGCTAGACAGCTGATGACTTTAAAAACATCTAGGTACTATAGCAGGTTACAGACTTTGATGGTGTTATATGGCAAACAAAAGCTAATGCTTTCAGAATTTTAAGCTTTAAGAGAAATAATTGTCATAATAAGGAATCAATAATATTACTCAACTCTGCCATTATCAGACCACATTAGGAGTATCTTGTTCATCCTTTGGTGCCACAGTTAAGGAAGGACCTAGATAAAATGGAAAAATTCTTGGTATGGCAACTGAGAGACAATGAAGGCTCTTAAGATCATGTCATATCAGAGTTAGTTGGGACTAATGATGTTTAACTTCAAGACCTAGGAAAAGTGTGATAGCTATCTAAAGTGTTTGAAGGACTCTCATATAGAAAGGGTGAGGGCAGATTACTTTTGTTCTGCTTAAGTATAGAAGGCAGCTAAGAATGGGTTGGAATGGAGAGCCTTTTGAGTTCCCTTTCCACTTTTTAAAAGTTCAATTCAAATTTAAGTTTCTTGTTTATTTTCTTTCCTACCCATTTCCTACCAAACCCATTTCAAATGTTGAGTCATGGAATACAAATGCCTACATTAGCTGTGTTCCCCACAAAGAGAGAGAGAGAGAGAGAGAGAGAGAGAGAGAGAGAGAGAGAGAGAGAGAAAGAGAAAGAGAAAAATGATATGCTTTGATCTGGACTCTTCAGCTCAAAGGTTGTTATTCTGAGCTCATTTGACATTTGTTTTTGTCATCATCCATTGGATTTGTAAATGCCTTGTAGACATCATGATAGCTTCTTTGTGTCCTTTAGCTGCCATGCTTATGTAAAGTGATGTTGATGACACTGCTTATGCAAAACTCACTTGATTTTATAAGAATTGGTCAGGTGCAGTGATAATAAATTACTTAAAACTTCTCAAAAACTTTTATTCTGATTCCTTTCACTGTACCGCTTCTATTTTACAATTTTTTAATCACATCACCATTTGCATTGACAATTTACTCTCAAAATGAGAGGAAGTAATACATTTATGGAGGTGAAATTTTTCTTAGAAATAAGGAGAAAATTAACTCCCTGACTAGAAGATCTGTGAATAATTTGGAGATGCTCCCTAAAGCCTTCCTTTCCTTTCTTTTTCCTTTCCCTTCTAGAATATCTTTGACCAGATCAGAAATTGACCTGTTCAAACAAAGGACAGAGACAAAATGACTTCTGCAAGTCCCTTCCAGCTTTATGGTTCTATGATTGTAATAATAATTGAAGTGTGCTTTGAGTTCTTCAGAAGTTAGATGTGCCAGAAATACAAAATGTTATTATAGCACTATTATTGCTGGCTTTTTTTGGTCTTCATTTGACCCATAGGGCAATAAAGGTATATATTTTGAGGGTGTTGTAATTCATGTATTCATTATTTTTGCCCATCTGTCATTGAATTAGTCTGTAATTTGGGCTGAGACATTTTGGTATTTCAAAACAAACAAACAAACATTTTGAAATAGCACGGAAAAAGTGTCATTATGTATGTTAATATGTTTACTACATTTTGTTTTGGAGATTTTGATGTGCAAGGTCCTATTGAAATGCAAGAGAGGTTTCCATCATTGATTTTAGTACTAAAAATAAGATGCAGTCATGCTCCCTCCTCCCTCCCTTTTGAGTAATTGTGTGATGCAGAGCTAAATGATAAGAAAAACAGAATGCTAAAAAGCTACCCTGGGTAGGTGGCCCAGGCAGTCATGACCATGGAACCCATCCAATGAGAGGAAAGCAGGGAGGGGAGGAGAGAAAGAGAGAGAGAAAGAGAGTGGGGGGGGGGAGGAGGATGGAAGGAAGGGGGAAAAGGGGAAAGGAGAGAAAGAGAGAGAGAGAGATTGGTTGTGGAGAGTTCTCCATGATCACAAGGGGATACCTCTCTTCTTTCATGGCCGACCCAGAAGGTTTCATAGGAGCCAGAGACTAAATTTTTCCGTGGATAAGACATTCTGACTCTATACAGACTCTTCCCTCTCATAGAAGGAAGTCATGTCCAAGATGGAGAGTCAGGGACATTTACTTTGTCTTCATTTCCTTTCACTATCACCTTGCTATTTTTGTTTCTCCCTTTGTTGCTTAGCCCATTCTTTAGTATTCTCTATCTCTGTTGATTTATCAGGGCATTTAAAGGGGCTCCTGTCTGAAGTAGGCCAAGAGAATCAGTGGACTAAGGAAAACTGAGATATACATCTTCCTGTGAAATAAAAACAGTGTTCCCTTCAGCTTTTATTGAGGAAGTACATAGTGTACCTTGATCTTGCATGGTATTCTGCAGCAGATTCAAGTAAGGGGAGCTCATTTAACCTCAAAACTAAGCTCTGTGCATTTTAAGAGATGACTTTAATCAAAGCAAATAGTAGTAATTATACAGGCACTGAGAATTGGGGGAATATCATCACTGTCTTTTTTCTCTCTTTGTGCAGCCATGCCATTATGATGCAAAATGAAGTTTTAAAAGCCTTTCTCTTGCCTTGGCTTTGCCTCCCTTTGCACTGATCTTTGGCCTTCCAAGTCCCTCATGACCCACAATACCACAGATAGTTTTTCTTGGACCTGGTCCTGTGCCTGTTATGCTTCCTGGGGAGTATTCTTACTTTTTAAAGTTCTTTTGAAATGAATGGAATACTTGTAGCATCATAGACCCTAGAGACGCTATGAAAATGGACTGATTTTAAATAATAAAACTCTGTATAATAGTATGGACTTTGTGATGGTGCAGCAAATATTACTGTACTACAGTCATGCTTTCCTAGTAATAGAGAGTAGATGATTCCTTTCTCTTCAGCTTCTATCTTGTGAGAACATGTTCTTTCTGTTACAGACTAGTACATTAGAAAAAAGCAACAATCCTTCCCCTCTCACCTGCCCTAACACTCCCTGACAAAAAATAAAGGCCCTAACTGCGGGGAGATAGGTAATCTAAAGTGTTGATGGTGGCATTATACATTTGTCTAAAGTCTAGACTCTAAACAGTCAGGAAAATAATTTGGAATTTTCTAAGAAAAGTCACTTAATCATTGATATCTTTTAACTTAGAGATCACATTGCTACTTATATAGATACCAAGGAGGTCAGAGACAGACAGATTCTGTATATATCAAAATATTCATAGCAATAATTTTTGTGGTGATTAAAAAATGGAAGCTGTTTTTTTACCCCTCATTTGGAGAATAGCAGAACAAAGTGTGCTATGTGAAGAGATAGAATAGTATTATCCTTTACAAAATTATAAAGAGGAGGAATTCATGAAAAAGAATTGGTAGATTTCTTTGAACTGATGCAGAGCAAAGTCAAACCAAGGAAACAGTATACATAAAGTTCCTATGAGAACATAAATGAAAAGAACCCTGGAAGAAAATATAATGTGATGTGATTGATGATAATGAACAACCATGTTCCAAAGAGGAATGAAGAAATGTACCCTTCACAGTTCTGGGGATAGGGCAGCCTCTGGCAATGCAAGTCTAATAAGTGATATAAAAAGGTATCATTACAGCTAAATAAATGCATAAGAACAAGAACAGCAATTTCTAAATGCATTCCAGGGCACTGTTGAATTTCTAGAATATAAGCAGGTAAAAAAGGCAGTGTAGAATAATGGAAAGAATATTGCATTTGGAGGCAGAGGTTTTGTGTTCAATTCCTAGCTCTGCTACTTAGTATTTGTATGATCTTGTGCCAGTCATTTCTCATCAGTGGGAGTCAGGTTGCTCACATGAGAAATGGTGACCTCTAAAACTCTTTCCAGTTCTAAATCCTGTGCTCCCTTCTCTCTAGAAGGAACAGGTCCAATAAGAACTGCACAGAGTACTGATTCTGTTGTGTTTGAGGAGAGAGAAGAAAGACAGGCTTTGTGAAGGTGCTCAGTACAGTCGATGCCCTCTGTTAAGTGAACATTTCTTTCAATAAAAAGGAAAGGGGCATCTTGGGCTGGGAATCAGGACTCTAGGGTATGCTGTACTGTTTTCCCTTTGACCTGCTGCCAAGTGTGACTTGGGCTGAAGCACTGAAATTCTCTGCTCCAATTTCCTGGTTCATAGAATGGGGCCAGCAGCACATTTAGAGGCATTTACCTCTATTTCACTTGGGTGTATTGTGAAGATTAATGAGATTCATATTTTCAGCATACTTTGATGTTCAGTAAGGATATTATTAATGAAAAGTGAATTTAAGCTCTAAAAGCATTACTGTGAAAACAATAGTGGTGGGAATAGGCAGTACTTATTTTTGTACCTTGATTGCATTTATTTTTAACTGTAAGATCTTTTTCTCAACAAGGAGCATATTACACAATTTGAAGATGCTGCTGCTGAAAGTGTTGCCATTTATGATTGTGTTGTTGAGGAAAAGAATGAACGAGTAACCTTCTTTACACTGGATGTATAGCTAGAAAGGAGACTTTATCTTGCAGTTTGTGTCCTCTGCCTTTTGGTTTGGTGTTCAACATTGTGGTTTTCCTTTGAGTCTTTTTATCTTCAATTTTTGCCTCGTGGGCTATTTTATTGCATGCTGATGCTTCCCAATACTGAATTTTTTAGCTGTGCCTTATTGCTGCATTTTGTGATTCCATTAAGTCAGGCAGTGGTTCCCAAATTGTGTTTTGTGGAGTCCAGGTGTTCCAGGAAGTGTGACTAGGGTATCTCTAAAAACATTTAAATGTTACTAATATTTACCCTGTGAAGTATCACATATAAAATCATAGAAGTACTTATTATATATGTTAAAATTGCTTTTATTTCTTCCATTTTTATGAAAATCTACCCAATTCTCCTTTATCTCAGAGGTAGTCCATCTCCCCAGACTTGGGGGACCAGCATTTTTGGATTCTGTCAATATAGTTCAAGTTCAAATGTGTTCTGTGGCTAAATTTATTTGGGAGATGCCCCTATTTCCTAGGTTTCTCCACTTTCTAACCTGTTCTACTTTTTCATGTGGCAACAGCAATGTTATAGTGTCACTCACCTTATACATTTGTCTGGCCTACAAGTATAGTTTGGAGCAATGGCAGTAGGCTTACTATATTATAAAATTTTGTCAATTATCTCTAGAGCTGATTTCAAGTAGTTCTCTCAGGGGTAATCTAAGATTGAATGACTTGTTCACAGTAGCACAGAGAACAAGAGGCAAAGCTAGTATTTGAAGTAAGAACTTTGAAATCCAAATCTAGCACTTTGTAGAGACCATGTAACAAGTTAAGAATATAAGGCTTGATAAGGGGTGGCTAGGTGGTACAGTGAATAGAGCACTGGCCCTGAAGTCAGAGGGACCTGAGTTCAAATGTGACCTCAGACACTTAACACTTACTAGCTGTGTAACCTTGGGCAAATCACTTAACCCCAATTGCCCTGCCTTCTCCCCTCCAAAAAGCAAGAAAAAAAGGAGAATACAAGGCTTGAGAAGTTTGCTATTTATTTATTTATTTTGGAGACAATCAGGATTAAGTTACTTACTTAGGGTCATAGAGC
Organism: Pseudochirops cupreus; assembly: GCA_028627135.1. Classification (NCBI taxonomy): domain Eukaryota; kingdom Metazoa; phylum Chordata; class Mammalia; order Diprotodontia; family Pseudocheiridae; genus Pseudochirops; species Pseudochirops cupreus. Next base: position 78,114,022 of record CM053583.1, on the reverse strand, counting down.
TAGTAAGTGTCTGAGGCTGGAGTAGAACTCTGGTCTTCCTGTCTTCAGGGCTGGTGCATACTTTATTTTTTTTGCCAAATAATAAGATTAATTACTTATTTCTTAAATTACTGAATTAAACAATTGTTTTCCATCTCCACACTTAAGATACACACACACATACACACACACACACACACACACACACACACACACACACACACACTTTTTGTAAGAATTGTACCTAAGGCAACCAATAAGGAGAGATTTGACAAAAGGTGTAATGGTAAGAAAGACTTTTCATTCTCTCACGTTTAGTCATCCTGCCTTTGTTATGCAAACAACACAATTTATACGTATCTTTATAGGTAGAACAAAGCAGGTGGTAAAAATGGAAGCTCATATATTGAAAACTTTCAGGTAATGCATCTCTTGATTTCTACAGAAGTAGAAAGGCTCTTAGCCATCATTTATTCTTATCCTACCATTGTGTAGATAATGAAACTGAGGGCCTAGGGAGTAGTTTGGGCTGGAAGACAGAATGTCTGGGTTTAAATTCAGCTTCTATTATATCTTACTATCTATGTGAGCTCCTGGACAAATAATTTCATCTCTTCAGACCAGTTTTCTCATCTATAAACTGAAAGAATTATACTTGTTGATCTCAAATTTCCCTTCCTATTCTAGGTACTTATAATGCTGTGACCCAATGAATGGAATAATTCCTGATAAAATATAGATACAGGTTTATATGAAATTCCTGGGGGAAAGAGTGGACCTCAGACCTTGTCTAATTAATAACAAAATTGTCACAGTTAACTGTGCCCTTTTTACATAAGGAAATTATCATAAATTCTTTCAGTAATGACAATAATCACTCATTTACATAGTGATAATTTAAAAAAAACTTCCCTCATGACAACCTATCATCCTTCCAATTATCCAAGTCAGAGTTGCCCTCAACTCTTCCCTCTCCTTTATCCCCCATATCCGAGTAGTTGCCAAATCTGGTCAACTCTATATCTATAGCATGTCTCAAATCCATGCCCTTCTCTCTATTCACATGACTAGTACCCTGATATAGGTCTTCACCTCAATTTCAAATTAAAATAAAAGATTATTATCATTTGTATTAAAGTTGGTGTGATTATCACATTGTTTCTGCATGTGGTGATGACTGATACACAATGGGTGCCAAAAGTAGTCTGAAAATCAGCCAAGATCTACAAGGAGAAAGGGTTCTGTAAGTTAAGTACTTCCTGTAAGTAGGGGGAGAAGATATGGGACAGTCTGTCCAGAGTCAAGTTGACCTTCGTCAGCCAAATTGACCTAAAAGTAATCTCTATACCAGAGATGCTGCTTCCTCTGTGCCTACCATACCAAATTATCTAATCATTTTCCTTCCCTTATTTGAATACCTTATCAATGTTTTTTCCATAAAAGAATAATTTGGTCACTTTTACCTCCCTGGTTCAGAGGTAAAATAGAGACTACAAAGTGACCCTTTTATCACCTTTTTTCAGACAGTCCTACTCCTGTCCCTCCAATATGGCATTCTGTCTTCTATTTTCAAGCCTTAGCACAAACTGTGTCAGTGGGTGCAATGCATGCCTTTCCCCCTGTCTCCTCTTAGAATCCCTAATTTTCCTTAAAACTTAGTTCAAGTGTCACCTCTTACAGGAAGCTCATTTTTATTCCATAGTCTCTCTCTGAATTACTTTGGATTTTGTATCATTTTATCTGTGTACGTGTTGTGTTCCTTTTAAATTTCTCTATGGCTGGTACCCTTCCTTCCTTCCTTCCTTCCTTCCTTCCTTCCTTCCTTCCTTCCTCCCTTTCTTCCTTCCTTCCTCCCTCCTTCCCTCTTTCCCTCCCTCCCTCCCTTTCTCTCTACTGCCCTCCTTCCCTCCCTCCCTCTGTCACTCTCCCTCTCTCTCTCCTTTCCTTCCTTCCATTCTTTCTTTCTTTCACCTGTATGTCCTTATCACCTTGCTTACCGCCAGACTTGTAGGTGTTTAATAAATGTTTGTTAATTGACTAATTTAATCAGTTTTCTTATTTTCACCATTTATTTTGACTTAATTTTCCTTGACATTAATCTGATTTAATTCCATTAATATCTATGTAGAAGTGCTGTAATATATGACAGCCTTCTTCAGAAAAGGTTCATCATACAAGTCAACATTATTTGCCAACAGAGTAGATATATACCTACATTTTGTTATTTCAAGAATGCCAGGAAATCCTCTTTTCCTACTCCATCATGCCTCTCCTGCAACCTGCTTTTTGATGTTTGAAATTCTACAATTGGGAGTTCATTGTTCAGCCTTAAAACTTTGTCTTTGTGAAAATAAGTTTGTCTTTTGGAAAAAGTGACATCAATCACTCATTTATACTTTGTTGTGAATGGCTTTATTACATCCTTTCTTCAGAGCAAGCTTCAGTGACAGAGGGTGATGGAAAAAGCACTAAGACTTTCTTGGGGTGAGAGAGGATAGGAAGCAAAAAGGAGGTATCATCAAGGGGAAAATACACAAAGAAAAAGCCAAAGAAAGAATTAATGATTTTTTAAAATTTGACCAGCCATATTAATTGGCTTTTGTTTTTTGAGGATTTATCTTGCAGAATAGTGGGTTAAAGTTATTTCTCCTTGGAGGGACTTCTCATAATACCTATTTCCTTCCTGATTTAAGTATGCATTTCAACAGTTTCTATTCCTCTGTCAATTCTTTTTGAAGTCTTCAGAGATGTTTTCTATTGGCCCAAGCCAGGACTTGCAATGCAGATGCTCATTATTGCCCTTTCAGATGTGGTATTGGGCAGAAAATACCTGCCAGACTCTCAACAGCCCCGAAGTGGCAAGGCTCCATTCCCTGTCCAGCATCGGCTGGCAGCAAGCATCCCCCAGAGCCAAGGAGCTATGAGCGTCTGCCAGGGAAACACTGGAAAATGCAGGGGCATCAACACAATAGATCGTAATTCATTATTAGTAAGATTATACGTAATTCTTCTCCCCTTGATGTTTCCACCTCTGGCTCTTTCATTTTCTATTGTTTTATTTTCTTGGTTTACCTCTCTTCTTTACCAAAATGATGGGGAGGGGGCGGGTCTCTACAAACTCTATCACATGATTACTAGTGAACAGAACTTTGGATGGATAAATATTAGCTGCATGATAACTGTTTTCCATTATTTGAAGGGTTAGCAAATGAAAGAGGGATTAAAACTTAATTCTTTAAAGTTCAAGAGAGTGGAACTAGAATTGGTAAGTGGAAGTTAAAGGGAGCTAATGGGAAGCAGATTATGACTGTGTAATAAAGAACCGTCTTAAAGATAGAGTTGACCAACAATCTAATGGTCTGCCTTGTCAGTTAATGAGCACCCTATTAGTGGATGGGGGTATAAGTAGAGACTGGACAACTACCTTAAGGGGATGAAGGTATTGGAGTGTTCTCCATGTATGGTACTTGACATATGTAAAAAGTTAGGAGCAACTGGTGGCATTTAGCCCAGAGACAGTGAACATGCCTTGAGGAAGATACGATAGTTATCTTCAAGTATTTGAAAGGCTCTCAGTATTGAATAATTAGTAGATGGGTTCTCCTTATCCCCAGAGGACAGAACTAGATGCAGTGAGTGAAAGTTTTAGAAAGGCAAATTTTAACTCAATATAACAAAAACTTCTTTACAATGAGAGCTGTGCAAAAATGTAATGGACAGTGTGTGTGGGGGGCAGTTCGTTCTTCCTCACTGTGAGTTTCCAAGTGAAGGCTGAATGATCACTTACTCACTGATGTAGTAGTAGCCATCTGCTTGGCTAGCAGATGGACTAAATGATCTCTGATAATTATTCCATTGTTGAGAGTTTGATTCTGTAACCCGTCAGGAATAATCCAGAAGTTATTCCAGTTTTGGATGATTGTTGGACTCAATAAACTCTAATCGCCTTCCCATTTTTTTTTAATTTTTATGATTATTCATTTCAGATTCTTTCTGTTTTATGCTCTTCTCCACCATTTTCCCTATTGTTTTAGGGGTAGGGATGGAGAAAGAATGCCATCTTTAATACTTAAAGTCTATAGCATTTTCAATCTTCCGTTGGTCAAGAAGGAGCTTTTTTCCTATTCCCAATATACATACTTTCCCCTTTCCCCAAATTGTTCAGTGCCTCCATGAAATTGTACAGCCATGTATTTAGTTCACTGCATTCTTACCAGGCACTATTACCCAACACTGCCTTCCAAAATTTATAGGTTCACTGGGGAAACAGTTCTTATACTCAAAAAATTATTTGAGAATAGCACGAAATAGCACATAATCAGTTGCTAAGTTGAATATAATTAAACATTGATGTATTTGGCACAGATATAAAAAAGCTATGGACTTTGAAGAACAGGTCACAGGTTCACCTGTATAGAAACATGGATTATCCAATATATTTTTTTGTCTATGTCTTTCTCATGATCTCTCATCTATTTCATTTGTCCGCTATTATCCCTCTATATTGCCCTGCCTCTCACTTGACTAAGTATCAATTTTCCTCCAATTCAGTTTTTTTTTCTTTTCTTCTAGAAAATTGCTTCAACAGGAGAAAAGAGGCCTGTGTTCTAGGCTTCCCTCTGCCAATAATTCATTGAATGATCTTGATGTAATTAATTACTTTCTAGTTTTTTCTCAAATGAAGAAGTAAACATTACTTTCCTTCCCTGGAATAGATGATATTTTAAGTTTCCTTCCAGCTCATAAGATCCATGAGTCTAGAAAACTAGGTTTATAATACCTTTTATCTTGGTACTTAAGTAAGTTTACGTCAGTTCTTTTTGACGGAGTCCATTCTGACTCCTTCCGTCATAGTATGATAGTATGTTATCTCTGTTCAAGTTTTTCTTTCTCTGAAACATTTTCTTAATATTTAATTGGCCAAATATTAAGTTCTTAGCATTTATATATCTCTTCCCATTAACTGCTCCATAATTTTTATCATATTTCTTTCTTGTTTTCAGTCCCCTTTCTGTTTTCTTCTCTCCTTTTTTCTTTTTCTTTCATCCTTCTATCTCTTTTTGTTCTTTACTTGCATGTTCCTTCCTAACTATTTCTTCTCCTCCACTTTAGCATTGACTTCCCTCAGGGTCCCACATTCCCTGTGATTGCACTTTGTATAACACGTGCCACATATATTTGCAAAACTAACCAAGTGTAGTAGGGACATGGAGTTCTGGCACCTGAGTTGGTTCAGAAGGGGCCTCCCCTCCTGAAACAGCAGCAGCCACACCAGACTCCCTTTCACCAGCCTGTAGGTTGGGGTGGATGGGGGGGGGGGTAGGAAATTCCTTGTAACCCAGCCACATCTGCCCCTCACTGGACTGTGAACTAACAGAGGCCATGGCAACGGAAATACCACAGGATACTCTGGATAAGCACATTCTGGGCCGTACCATGAGTGTGCTGCACTATCTAAGTCAGAGTTCAGCTGAAGGGCAGCAATATAGCCAGAAAGTCATGTGGCTCTCATGTTGGTTAGTATGTCACTTTGAACAGCTCTTATCTGATATTATTATGACTAACCCAGTGCTGACAGCATGGAACAGATTATAAGAGCCATGTGATGATTATTTAAGGCATCACTGAGTACAACATGCAGCTAATATTAACCCATTCTTTCCAGGATCTTTTTCTGCATAGTTTCACACAACGGGATCTTGAAACTAGGATGAAGGACTGAGAGGGTGGGAGAAAAGAAATGAGAAAGGCTATTGAATCCTTATGGTTCCTATTGTTTCCCATTAAGAAATGATTTGTTTTTGATAACCTTGCTTGCAGTGTATGTTGTTCCACATTTAAAAAAATAAAATCAATTTTGGTAGTTGTTTGTATTTCAGAACCCTTTTTTCCTTACCCTTGTACTGATAAAATCCTGATGTCTTTATATTTTTTTTGTTCTGGTTGATCTTTAAGATATGAGAGAATTTCACTGAAGGCATAGCTAGAGAAATAGACTTTCAGTGTTGTACCTAAATGTCAACAGTGAGAAGGCAGTACTCTTGAAGACTGACATACTGAATGGGGCAAGGAAAACACAAGTAATGCTATTATTCATTATTTATATGCTGCTGTAAGTATACATGGAATGGTACAATGGGTTTACAGCAGCATGAGAGCTGTAATAAATACGAAAAATAAAATGAAGAGTAACTTTTTCAGGAGACAAGTGATTTGTTCTGACGCTGGTAGCTTGCTCAGGAAAGTTTCCTTCCTGCTTGCCTTCTTGTTTTTATGGTATCTACTTTTTTATTTAAGATGAATTAAAACCTGATATGGGGACTTAAAAATTAAACAGAGACAGCCACCCTAATGCAAAGACTGAAACACATGATAGTCCTAGTTTCAAATGCTCTGATATGTGAGTAATTCAGAATGTCAAGCAAAATTCTCCAAACTAGTGGAGTATTAGTGAAAAAGAAATATCATACATGTTTTTAAGTGTTTGTTTTGTGACATGTGTCTGTGTGCATATAACACTAGAGCAGGACAAAAAAGGCTAAACATAAGGCCCTGAACCACAGACATCTCCAACCCTGCTTACTTACCATTGTGAAGCTCGGCAGTGGGCAGTGATTGGAAGGCATTACTCACCACTGAGCAATTCAAGATGCTCCCTCCCCAGGGACTGGGGTAGAGCTTCTCCCTTTGGCCAGCTGGGGACCTCAACTGTTGTTTTTCCATTTCCCATTCAGGAAATGTCCACATAGTGTCGCTGCTGTGGGAGTGCCTGAAAATACGGGATCATTTTCTGCCTCTCTCCTCCCTTCATTTCCTTCTTCTCTTAAAGAAGAATGTGAGCATTATTAGTACAGTAGAGAAGCCCTGCTGTATAACACATATAGTGTGATGAGCAAATACCAAGAAGCACCAAGCATTTTATATTGTATCTATTTACTGATTTATCTCCTTCAGTTATGTTTACATTAGAATGTCAAAATATTATGAATATTAGCAAATAATAGGACTGTTCTTTAATGTAAAATGCCTGTTATAGGCTCAGTTTAGGTTAGAAAGTTTCTCAAAATTGGGATAAAAATTACCTTTATCTAAGAGAACAATGTCTTTTGCCAGCTTCCCTTTTTCTAAAAGTTGCAAACCTGTTCTTGATGAATGTGGAGAAGGAAGAAAAACAAAATGTCAGCAATTTACATTTACTGACATAATAGACGGTAATCTCGTATATTTTAAAATATATGTGTTATGTGCGTTTATATGTACACATGTAAGGAGAAGGTCCTTCAGAACATATATTATGTTATGTCTTTCTATGGTAGGCAAATGTCTGGTGCAAATGAGAACTTACATAATTTATGCTGTCTTTTTTTTTTACAGCTTATTTTTGTTAAGAAATTATACTTGAAATTTCTTGGCAATAAGCTTTTACTTCTGTTGATGTTTTAATGGAATTAAGTGATGATTTGTACCAACAATAGTTTTTGAAAGGTATTTTTGCCCTTGATCCAAAGTCATACTCTACGTTTATGTGAAAAATAACATATCCCCTCACTTATAGGTTCTGATTCCCATACCCCAGAGAAAAAACTCATGAACCCTTTCATCTGACTACTTGGCTAAGTTTGTTGTGCAGTCTTTTTCAGTTATGTCCCCCTTTTTGTGACCTCATTTGGGGTTTCCTTGGCAAAGTTTCCAGAGTGATTTGCCATTTCCTTCTCCAGCTAATTTTACAGGTGAGAAACTGGGGCAAATAGGGTTAAGGGACTAGTCCAGGGCCACACAGCTACTGAGTGTCTGAGGCTAGATTTGAACTCAAGAAGATAAGTCTTCCTGATTCTAAGCCCAACACTTCACCTCCTCGCTGTCCCTGACTGTGTGTAGGTCAATTCTTTTCAAATGAATCCATTCTCTCTCCTCTAATCATTCCCAAAATGCTTTCCATTCATTGCTTCATCCTTTTAGGAAATGTTTGTCCTAAATGTGTTTTATTTTGAGTGGCACTTATAAACTACGGTCTAGCGTGAAGCAGATGTATTCATTTAATAGTTTAATTTGATGACTCCTTTAAGAGGCTTTATAATGTTTATATTTTACCATTGGGTTTGGAATTTTATGCTCCTTTAAGAGGTGTGTTACCTTCATCAGATGTTTTCATTTTAAGCTGTTGACTTATAAACACATGGCCTGCAGGGATTGGTGTGCAGAAAACCTATTTGTTACAGATTTATTCTTCAATTCATTTTTTATTTAGTATACGAGTGTACTGAGGAACAGAGATGATTGATAATGACTGTTTATTAGTAAAATGAAACTTTTCAGTGGTTAAAATAATTTTTTCCTCTAACTTAAAATGTCTCTGTGACAGATCACTAATATTGAGAGAACACTTAGGAAAGTTAATTAAAAATTAAATGTTCTGAGACTCATATTCAGTCATGTGGGTTGGTATTTTGGAGATTAAAAAAAAACAACACAACAGTACGAGTCTATACTTTTTTCTAGGAATACTGGTTAACTTATTCTTTAAGTAGTTTATCCTACTGAAAAGGTAGTGTGTTTTACTTGCTACTGACCCGTTATTAACATACACCTGAGGAATTTGTACCTTCTAAATCCATTGTATCTCTCAAAAGAACAATAAAGAAATAACCATCCTCCATCTAGTAAACACAAGTAGGAATTCAGCAGGAGGGCCCTGCAATGAAAATAGCTTGTGTAATCAGCGGAATATAAATGGCAACACTACCCTGTGCTCCTTTTCTGATGGTGGAAAGAGGAGGAATTTTGTGGCCAGCCATATGACCAGTCTCTATCTGATGAAGATGCTTACAATTTTTGTACTTGGCTGAATGAATGTAGCATGGAAATTTGTGTATGCCAGAGGTAAACCATTCCAGTGCCTTGTAACTGAATTCC